>VZRF01014971.1:2427-42811 GCA_013396875.1 Vireo altiloquus
GGAGGCCTCTGCACCTTTGGCAGAGCCTACGCTGCTCCCGCCTGCAGCCCTTGTGTCTTGCCCCGCTACAGCAAGAAGCTCTGGGACACCTGCGGGCCCTGCTAGAGCCACTCCCAGAGCCTTTTTTATCTGCCCAGAATGGAAAAATCTAGAAGTTTTTCATCCCAACTCTTCTAACCATTAATCTTTTCTTTAAGTCTTTTCTTTTCCTATTCTTAGAATTTTACTTTCTCTCCAGATTGAAGATGTCATCCTTAATATTTTCTTTTGTAAATTCTTCATATATTGTCTTAGTCTTCTTTCCCTCAGTTAGATCTTTATTGTTTATTTTGTTTGTGTCAAGCTCATGTCGTATTTGCATTTATTTAGCTCTGCTTGTTGACAACTGCATTGAGTTTAAATTTTTATTCTCATTTTTTCGATTATCTTTGTACCTCTGGTTTTCCCATTATTTCATTTGTACTCTCTGTGTGATTTATTCAAGTTGTTCCTGCAATAAATCTTTAATGCATCAAATTTTTGTGTTGTTTTCATCCCTTTTTATTTTAAACTATGCTGGTTTTACCTGGTCATAACAGAGCTGTTCAACTTCACCACTTCTGGTTTCTTTAAGCTCTGGAGAGACACTGGAAAGGGCCTGGGAGTGCTGGGGCCGCTCTCAGAGGAGCAGCCTGCCCAGGATAACACAAAAGGGAAAGTAAGAGCAGGGCAGGGCCTGATCTGGCCAAACCCAGCGGCTACAAACAATCTGATCAGGGTTTAGGTGCCTGACAGCTCCTCCCTGCTTCACCCTGTGCTCTTACTCAGCCCTGGGACATGCAAGCCCCATTAAAACAACAAAACAGTGAGCAGAGATCATTACTCAGTGCTTCCAAAGTGCTCACACAGCCCTTGTTCCTCAGAGGTTCAAGAAAATCTGCAATTAGTGGGGTTTTCCTCACTCAGGAACCCCCCAAATAAATTTTGTTGTTCTCAGAGTGCTTAAATCACAGTGTTTTTAATGCAGAGTGATGCTGCTGAATGAAGACAGGCAACTACCACGGAATCATGGAACGGTTTGGGTGGGAAGAGACCTTAAAATCATCGTGTTCCATGTCCTGCCATGGGCAGTGACACCTTCCACTGTCCTAGGTTGCTCCAAGCCCTGTCCAACCTGGCCTTGGAGGCTGCCAGGGGTGGGGCAGCCATAGAGCAACCTGTTCCAGGGCTTCTCCAAGCTCACAGAGAAGAATTCATCCCCAATATCCCATCTAAACCTCCTGCCTGTCAGTTTGAAGCCATTCCCCCTTTTTCCTGGCACTCCATCCCTTGCGAATTGTCTCTCCCCATGTTCCTTGTAGTCCCTTTGAGTCCTACAAGGCCACAGTGAGGTCACCTCAAAGCTTCTCCTTCTCCAAACAGAACAATCCCAGCTCTCCCAGCCTTTCCTCCCAGCAGAGCTGCTCCATCCCTCGGATCCCATCCTGGAGCCCCCTCTGGACTCTCTCCAGCAGCTCCAGGTCCTCCCTGTGCTGGGCCCCAGGGCTGGGACAGCTCTGCAGGTGGGGTCTCACCTGAATCTCCCCTTCCCCTGCTTTTGATGCAGCCCAGGAGTAATCAAGGAGTCAGATTTGAAGGGAGTTTGTGCCCTGAGCCAGGGATGAGGCACGACTTGCTCTGACTGTCAGATTTATGTAAAATATAAACCAAGGAAAACTCCCCCAGGCCGGGAGATGTGGGAAGCACTCAGTCCCTCTCTGTGGTTGGGGATTTTTTTCCTTCCCCTGGAACACATACAGGGAAATTTGTTGGGGCAACAAATAAAACACAAAGCTAAACCCAAATCCTTTATCACCTGCAGAGAAAATTAAAATATTGGGGTGAACGGGAACCGTAACAACAAATCTTCAGCGTAGGAATTAAGAGCAGATGTTTCCTCTCTGGGAGGATTTCTCAGGAATGACAAGAAAGGTCTCTAAAACGCACCCCATACAGGTAAAAACCTAAAAGTTGGAATAAAAGATACTGGCTGTGCTCTGAAAAATCACAGGAAAAGGGCAAATAATCATAAATGTTTATTTTTTATGGAAAGTATAATTTGAAATAAGACAAATACAGCAAAGGTAGCATCTTAAGCTCACAGAGGATTCAACCACTGATATTGGAAGCTTTTATTTTTTTTAAGAAAGAAAATAAGAGCTGCATTAATTATTAACCCTTGACTTCCAATGGTACAAATAATGATTTAATTAAAGTAATGGCAGGCACCACCTTGTTTCCTGCACATTAAAGCAGCTGGGGTTGTGTAAGAGTGAAATGTCTAAATCATTCATGTCATGTAACAACATTATAGCTGGGTTGAAGAGCAGATAATGAATGTTTGTGAAATCATTACAAAGTATTTTTCTCAAGAAGGGCCAGAACATGCTTGATAAGAGATTCCACCCACGACGTTAAAGAAAAACTTTGATGTGCCTCTTTGATTTCTCCTCAAAATCAGACTTTTGTGAATCGCAGGACTTGATATGGGAACATTCAGCACCACAGATGCTTTTAAAACTGAATTTCATTTCCCACTGAAATTTTTTTTAATCAAAGTGATTTTTATGTGGGATTGATTCCAAACCTTCCTCTCAATGGAAAACTATTGGGGAGTTGCTGAGTGTCCTGGATGATCTCAGCAGATATTCATGACCCTTTAAACCCGTCTCAGACCAACAAGATCTCTTTAATTAGGGCTGGAAACGACATTTATTCCTGGGTAGTCCTGGAATAAGCTGTTTTCTGCCTCTAATTAATTTATCAGATAATTTTAAAGGGCTGTTAAGGAAAAATGCCCATGTCAGCCAAAGATGAGTCTTAAAAAATCTCAGCGCAGACAAGCTCATGACAAGGTTGTAAAGGAAGAAGTAACATGTGGAGTCAGCTTAATGAACATGGTAATTCCAGTGAGGTCACTCTAATGATGCCAGGAGTTGCCAGCACCAATTAAGACCCAAGATTAAAGAAATCAGGATGGTGAAACTCCGACATCACACGATAGGAGAATGTGAATGAAATCAGAAGTGCCACAAACTCCAAACTTTCATGACTCAAAGCTGGTAAACAATTTCTTTTAGGCAGAACCCCCTGCCCAAGCGAGATTCCAACCCCTCAGGAATGTTGGGATCCTCTATATAAGCTCCAGTGCCTGGGTTCATCCAGACACTTCTTGCAGCTCGTTCGCCTTGCGAAGCTTGGTGAGTATCAATTTTTAATTTCTTTCTGTTTATTTAATCAAAAACTACACCAGAGCAGTTGTAGAAGATTCCTTTAGGAACACAAACATTTAGAACAGATTTACATAATTTCTGTCTGGAATTACTCTTAATGAAACCAGTGGGAAATGTAGGATTTGGAAGTCTGGGTATGAGCAGAGAAACTGTGAGAAATTTGAGTGTTCCAAGCTAATTAGCAGCTTTAAAAAGGCACAGATCAAAACATTTATTTCAGGTTATAATTTTAGTATTTTATAAAATTTGAGACAACAATTGAGACCCTTTTCGAGTGGGTTCAGTGGCATTCTGAGAGTCATGATAAACCCTCCTATTTCAAGTAAAGCCACATCTAATTCAGGGCTCTTTCCCCACTTTGGGGAAGTTTGTGGGAGATGGAACTGAGATTTTTATATTCTTTGGGGAGTGTATTTCCAGGAGCTGAAAGATACAACCACATGGAGCCAGAACCAGTTCAGTTTCTGGGGTCTGGTCTTTCTGGGGATGGTTTTACACAGGCAGGAATTTTTGATCAAGGTGCTCAGTGGGTGTACACCAGGTTGATCAAGGCTGAACATTAAACACAACGCAGTGATTTCACTCATTTTGAAAATTTCTCTTGTAAACTTAATTTTTTAATAGTTTTTACTTCTCCATCTGCAGCAAACAAACCTCCACCCCACGCCAAGATGTCCTGCTACGACCTGTGCCCACCCAAAACCAGCGTGGCCGTGCCCCAGCCCATCGCCGAGAGCTGCAACGAGCTGTGCGCCCGCCAGTGCCCTGACTCGTCGGCCTTCATCCAGCCGCCCCCCGTGGTGGTCACCTTCCCCGGCCCCATCCTCAGCTCCTTCCCCCAGCAAGCCGTGGTGGGCTCCTCCGGAGCACCGGCCTTTGGCGGCTCCCTGGGGCTGGGCGGCCTCTACGGCGCCGGCGCCACCCAGGCCTCAGGAGGCCTCTGCACCTTTGGCAGAGCCTACGCTGCTCCCGCCTGCAACCCTTGCGTCTTGCCCCGCTACAGCAAGAAGCTCTGGGACACCTGTGGGCCCTGCTAGAGCCCAAACAGCCACGACCACCTCAGCCCAGCATGGAGAAGTTGAGCTCTGCACAAGCTGCCCTTGCCTCCTGCAGCCTGTGACACCCAGCCTGCCTGGGGCCCCACCACCGTCTCTCTGCCAGCCTCCTCTGCCCCTCTGTCCAAAATAAAATATTCCTGCATTTAAATCCTGACTTTTTGTCTCCTTTTCCCAAATCACAAAGACCCAAGGTCCTTGGCCAACTGAGGAACTCCCGGCACTTCCTCCCTGAACAAGAGTGAATATTCCCCTCAGAGGAAAATAAGGAACAAATGAAAACCAGAGAGGCTTTTGTGCAACACAAAAAGGGCTTTATTGTCAGAGAGAAGAGTCCAGTGCAGGGAATCCAGGCGATCCCAGGGGCAGCAGGTGATGCAGGACTCGTGCTCTGGGAGCAGGGCCCCGCTCAGGACCAGGATACAGCAAGAGGATGGAGGGCTCAGGGCATTCCCGAGGGGATGGGGGGATCAGGGAATTCCCGAGGGGATGGGGGGCTCAGGACGCACCCGGGGCTGCTGGGCACACACAGCTGCCACTGCCCGTGGCTCCTGTCCAGTGTCCCCATGGCCCGGGCTGGGCTCCAGGGCTGCCACTGACAGGGGGGCTTTAGAAGACCCCACAGCTCCCGCGGCGGGACCTGCCCCATCTCTGGTAGCCAGGCAGGGAATAGCCCAGGCCCCGGGAGGAGAAGCCGGAGCTGTAGGACCTCCCGCCATTGCCAAAGGAGCCCCCATAGCCCCCCAGGGAGCCCCCATAGCCAAGGTCACCTCCATAACCCAGGGAACGGCCGTAGCCAAGGGAGCCCCCATAGCCCTGGGAATTTCCATAGCCAAGGGAGCCCCCATAGCCCAGGGAGCCCCCATAGCCTCCACAGCTTCCCAGGCCAAAGGAGCCTCCATAGCCCCGGGAGCCCCCATATCCAAGGGAGCCCCCATAGCCCTGGGAGCCCTCATAGCCCTGGTAGTCCCCATAGCCCAGGGAGCCCCCATAGCCCTGGGAACCTCCATAAGGTCCCCACCCAAAGGAGCCCCCATAACCTCCAGATCCAAAGGAGCCTCCATAGCCAGAGGATCCCAAGTAGCCCCGGGAGCCCCCATATCCTCCCAGCCCAAAGGAGCCCCCAGAGCCCTGGAAGCTGCGAGAACTGAAGGGACGTCCTGGCAAGGCTGGGCCCGACGATCCCACAATGCTCTCCTGAGGGAAGGAGCTGAGCACGGGGCCTGGGATGGTCACCACCACCGGCGGGGGCAGGATCAGGGCTCTGGAGTCGGGGCACTGGCGCACACACGGCTCGTTGTAGCTCTCGGCAATAGGCTGGGGGCAGCTCACGCCGCAGGACTCGCTGGAGGAGGACATCCTTCTGTGCTGGGAGGCTGCAATGCACATCAGGAAACAGGTTTCAGATCCTGAAATTTCCACCTGACTCTGCCTGTGCTTTCCGATGGAAATTCTGAGAGCTCAGAGTTCGCTGCCTTCCGAATCCGACCTTTGACCACAAAAATCACATTCTGGACTCTGTCTGCTGTCAAGATCTCTGCGATGTGACTCAGAGATGAAGACACCTGGTGTCATCTTGGGTGATTCCCACAATTCTTATACCTTGACAAATCTACATTTATCTCTATAAATTTATTAAGAGCAGCTGAAATCTAGCAAGGCATCTATAGCAAGTTAAGAACTTTCAGTTACAAACCAGCAATTTTTATAGTTTCATATTCCTTACCAAGTAGCCCTCAGCTTCCAAACCAGGAAATTTACCCTTATGGAAGAAATATTCCCACAAAATGGGAATGACCACTCAAATATTTTAAAATTTTATTGCCACGCATTGGCACTAAAATGCCTGGGAAATGGTTATTCCAAGCGGTATGGTAAAAATTTACATTTTAATCTCTAACAGCCTTCTGAGACATACGGTTTTTTAATCTACCAATCCATAGCATCAATGAACTGGATGGGGGAAAAAAGGATAGAGAAGGAGTTCAAATTGGACTTACCTCGTTCACCAAGGCGAAGAACTCAGGAGATGTGGATGGAGAGGCTCGGAGTGAGGACAGCTTTTATACATTTCCCAAAGTGCTTACAGGGATGAAACACCCTCAGTGCCCCAGGTCCAACACGGTGGCAAAAACAACCCCCACATGGAGGGATTTAATTCTGCTGGCTTTGCACTGCCACTCCCCACGCGCAAAAATGGGCGTGAGACGATGTCAGGACAGACTTGAGGGCATTGAGCCGGTGAATGATGAGATAATAATCCCCATCGTGAGCATTGTCTTTAGGTTCGATGAGTTCAGATTAATTAATTCACCTGTCTTTTTGAAACGGGTGGTTTTTGTAAAGTGAATCCTGTGAAAATCCATGGGAGCTGCACAAAAAGAGGGAGACAGGTACGGAAAGGAAAGAGAATATCAATTATCTCCAAATGCTTTAGGAACTGTGAGGGGTTTTAATCAAACACCACTAATTACTCGTGAATTCCAAGGTGGGTCCCCCTGGTGCCATTCCCTGCTGCCTTTGGAATGCCATGGAGGCAGTGACACTTCGGGAATGTTCCGGATCCTTCCAGGACGATGGGAGGCTTTACGAACGCCCACTGGAAACTCATACTTGGTGCGTTAGACACGAACGCAGAAATGTCAGCACCCAAAGCTTGGGCAAGAGTACCAATTTAGGGATGTGTGAGCTGAAGGCTCTGTGTCATGGAGCACAATTTCACGGACAGATTCATTTCGTAATTTCATTTACAGATGAGAGTCCAAGAGTAGAGATTTTAGAACTTTTTTGCAGAACATTGATGGTTAAGCCTGAAAATTCAGGTGATTTGCAATCAGGTTCTTATTTCTTCCCTAAAATTTAAGGTATTTCAGCAGAATTTTGCTTCATAAATTAAGAAGAAGCTGCATTCAGTAGTCCAGATCATGGACTTGTCATAATCACCCACAACACATTAATACGTAATAAAATAAAGGATTTTATATAATGAATGAAAATCAAATCATTGCCAGCGCGGAAATGATTAATCAGAGGCTAATCAGAAAATCAAAAGGAGTGACATTGGTTGGCGTTTTTTTAAATTATGCTGTTTCGTAACAAGGGAGCTCCTAACTCAGGAAAAATCCTCATTTAATAGGATAATAACAGAAATTGCAAGCACTGACTATTAATGAGTATTTGTGAGACAGCTTAAAGTCATTATCCTCCAGGTACCTCTCATTATTATCAGCAAATCCTGATGACACTTCACAAGCAGAGCTATTTTACAATTTAGAAGTAATTTATTGCCTCTCTTTTGCAATATTGTAAAATTAGAAAACAATTGCAAGAGGAACGAAAAGAAATAACCGCAGGATGTCCCAGACTCATCCTAATAAAATAGATATATATTTTAATACTACTTTATTAAATTCTCTCTTTTTTCTGTGGTGATCAGTACTTAGGGGGTGGGGGGAAAGAAAATTAGGATCTTTAATGTATTTCTAACTGAACTTCTGGAAGGAGAGATTTCAAATGAAATTGTGAAATGTTTGGAATTAGCTTCAGCCCGAGGCCTGTTCTGGCTGTACCAATTTATGCTCCTTTGGGGGCAACTTTTATAGATCCCTACTCAGCTACAAGGAGAATTTGTGTCCTCTCAGAGCCAAAATTTAAGGTCCAGTTGGGTGACCTTCACCTGGTGTAGGTGGGACCACAAAAGAGCTCCATGCCATGGAAGTACTTCCTTCCCATACCATTAAAATGTCCCTTTAAATTGGGACTAAAGCAGGCCTGGCTTTAACCGATGACTCCATGGCCACCCTTCAGCTCCAAGGTCCCCAAATCCCCTCAAATTACCCTCAGAGAGAGCTGATTGCCATCAGCAGTTGTGTCATACCCACACGGGTTTGGGAGGGACAGTGCTGAGGCGACAGAATCGAAGCACCCACTATCGCGTTGGTTTTGTAATAAACGAGGACGAGAGGCACAAAGGGTGGCTTTGAGGAGGATATAAAAGCTCAGATCACCCACGGCCCTTCATCCACTGCTCTTGTTCCCATCCCTGCAGCGAGCAAGGTAAGTGGTGTCACTCATCCTCATAAAATCTGAATTTGTACGTGGAGTCAACGAGTCTTTTCCTGTTCCTCTTGGTTTCTTTCTTGCCAGTCTTATGCTTTTGAGTGAACCTTTGCCACAGTTTGCTACAGATTTGTTCCATTTATCCAGCACAGAATTGCTGCTCGCAAGGACGACCACGGTGAGAGGAAGGTTAAAGGTGGAGTTGATACAAGAATGAGATTTCTCTGACAGCATCTTTGAATTTACCCATTTCCTTCTGATATTTCAGACACTGAGTCAATACTTAATAACTTTGATTCTTCTCAGCCAGCTCACCTTAAAAGTCCTTTCTGGTGTGCGTTGCAGCCTCCCAGCACAGAAGGATGTCCTCCTCCAGCGAGTCCTGCGGCGTGAGCTGCCCCCAGCCCATTGCCGAGAGCTACAATGAGCCGTGTGTGCAGCAGTGCCCTGACTCCAGAGCCCTGATCCTGCCCCCACCGGTGGTGGTGACCATCCCGGGCCCCATGCTCAGCTCCTGCCCTCAGGAGAGCGTTGTGGGATCGTCGGGCCCAGCCTTGCCGGGACGTCCCTTCAGTTCTCGCAGCTTCCAGGGCTCTGGGGGCTCTTTTGGGCTGGGAGGATATGGGGGCTCCCGAGGCTACTTGGGATCCTCTGGCTATGGGGGCTCCTTTGGATCTGGAGGTTATGGGGGCTCCTTTGGGTGGGGACCTTATGGAGGTTCCCAGGGCTATGGGGGCTCCCAGGGCAACTGGGGCTCCTTTGGGTGGGGACCTTATGGAGGTTCCCAGGGTTATGAGGGCTCCCTTGGGCTGGGGGGCTCCCGTGGTTATAGGGGCTACTTTGGGTGGGGACCTTATGGAGGTTCCCAGGGCTATGAGGGAACCTGGGAACCCTTTGGGCTGGGGGGCTCCCGTGGTTATAGGGGCTACTTTGGGTCTGGAGGTTATGGGGGATATGGGGGTTCCCAGGGCTATGGGAGCTCCTTAGGTTTGGGAGGTTATGGAGGCTCCCAGGGCTACAGAGGTTTCTCAGGCTATGGAGGCTCCCTTGGATATGGGGGCTCCAGGGGCTATGGAGGCTCCTTTGGCCTGGGAAGCTGTGGAGGCTATGGGGGCTCCCTGGGCTATGGGAGCTCCCTTGGCTATGGAGACTCCCTGGGCTATGGGGGCTCCCTTGGCTACGGCCGTTCCCTGGGATATGGAGGTGACCTTGGCTATGGGGGCTCCCTGGGGGGCTATGGGGGCTCCTTTGGCAATGGCGGGAGGTCCTACAGCTCCGGCTTCTCCTCCCGGGGCCTGGGTTATTCCCTGCCTGGCTCCCAGAGATGGGGCAGGTCCCGCCGCGGGAGCTGTGGGGTTTTCTAAAGGCCCCCTGGCAGTGGCAGCCCTGGAGCCCAGCCCAGGCCATGGGGACACCGGGCAGGAGCCACAGGCAGTGGCAGCTGTGTGTGCCCAGCAGCCCCGGGTGTGTCCTGAGCTCTTCATCCCCTTGGGAATTCCCTGAACTCCTCATCCCCTCGGGAATGCTCTGAGGCCCCCATCCCCTCGGGAATTCGCTGAACTCCCCATCCCCTTGCTGTATCCTGGTCCTGAGCGGGGCCCTGCTCCCAGAGCACGAGTCCTGCATCACCTGCTGCCCCTGGGATCGCCTGGATTCCCTGCACTGGACTCTTCTCTCTGACAATAAAGCCCTTTTTGTGTTGCACAAAAGCCTCTCTGGTTTTCGTTTGTTCTTTATTTTCCTCTCGGGAGCAAAACTCCCCAGCGTGCTGAGGGTTCCTTATCAAAGCATCTGCCCGGCTCCACGTCTTTAAAATGTGGAATGGGAGTTTAATTGGAGTGCTTAACTCCAATTAACACGATGTTCAGGAATGTTTGTTCAGCAATTTAGCCGTCATTGTCTTCCCCGAGGTTCTGAGTAATGTCTGAGGATTTCTGGTGGCACCCGAAAGGCCCCTCAATCACTGCACCACTTAGCAGTTAAAACATAATTGCAGCCTAAACTAGCAAAAGAACAAAGGAAGAACCAGACCCAAGTTTTTATTTTATTTCTTGGGTTTTAAATGTTCTACGTGGGTTTGTCCAGCCTGAAGAAGAGAAGCCTTGGGGTGACCTAAAGTGTCTGAAGGAGCCGACGAGAAATGTGGGGAGAAACTGTTTCCAAGGCCCTGGAGTGAGAGCACAGGGGGAATGGGTTCAAATTTATGGAGAAGAGGTTTAGATTTATTGGGAATAAATTCCTCCCTGTTTTGTCTGTAAAGCAACTTTAACTTTCCCACTTCTCTCCTGCCATTCGTTGTTAGCCAGGGGTGATTATTTCATATTGTTCTTCCAGAAATGAGACAAAAGGAAAATATTCTCTATCAAAAAAAAACCCCAAAAAGGATATTATTCATTGCTAATATTTTTCTGTGATTAACTCCTCAGTAATGAGCATGGCATAACTTTAATGTAGATCTGCCTGGTATTCACAATTTATGCACAGGCAAATTTCTCCCAGAGAAGTCTCCAAAGAGGAAGAGAGAGAAGGAACATTGCAAACCACAAATTCTGATGCACCCTCTATTTAATGAGCAAGAAGTGGAATTTAAAAAAAAAAACAAACCAAAAAAACCCCAAAACGTACAGCGTAAGAAAGCAAGGACTGAATACGGATTAAAATTAATCACCCATTTCAAGCTGGACACCCAGCAACCATCAAGTGACATTTTTCACCTCCCTGATAACCACAGAAAGGCATCGAATCGGAAACGCCAAGCTCCTGCAGCCTCATGAGCTCGGGGCAAAACTGCGGGGGTTCAGCAAGCGAGTGGGCACGGGCTCGGTCCTGCATCCGGATCGCGCTTTCCATCTCCCGGCTCCTTTCTTCCCGACCGTCCCAAAGCTTCCTCAGGGCCCACAGCGGTTGGAGCGCCGGTAGGACCTCCCGTAAAGCCCCCCCAGACCAGAATACCCCAAGCTCCCGAGCCCCAAGGAGCTGCCCCCCGAGTTGATGGGGACCCCGCCGGCACTCAGAGCATCCCCGACGGCCGCGGACGCCGAGGATCCCACGGTGGTGTTCTGAGGGAAGGAGCTGGGGATGGGCCCGGGCAGGGGGACCACCACGGGGGGGGGTTGGATCACGTAGGGGGAATCCTGGCACTGCCGGACACAGGGCTCGTTGCAGCTGTTGGCCAGCGGGGTGGGGCCGCAGGAGGTCGGGGCGCAGAGGTCGTAGCAGGACATGGCTGTGGCTGGAGGGAATTCTGGAATACGGGGAAGAAAGAGGACACAAGGGATCGCTTGTAATTAGTCACGTAATTAAGCTGCTTACTTGGTGATGGAGGGTGCAAGGAGTACTCGGAGAAGGGGATAAAGGGTTGGTCTTGGCTTGAAAGGAGGTTTCAGTGAAGCCCAAACCTCTCCACACTACAAAAGGCAGCTCCACCTCCTCCTGAGCAGCTCTGAGAGCTCTTTTCCCACCACACTCCTCATGCAGCTCTGAAATAGGCAGGGAAGGGAGGACCAGGCTGTCAGAAAAGCAAGGGAAATCTGTGCCCCGAAAGAGAGGGGAAAACAAAAAATTCCTCGGCAAGTAAAAGTGAGGAGCAGAAATTTCACCGTGAGGGTGGTGAGCCTCTGGCACAGGTTGCTCTGAGTGAGGGAATCCAGGAAATCTCCCTCTGGAGACATTCAGACCTTCCTGCTCAGCAGTCTCCCTCTCCGGAGTCGTTCCAAACCCACCCGGAGCCTTTCCTGCATCACCTGCTCCAGCCAGCCCCAGGGGTCGGACTGGGAGAGCTCCAGAGGCCCCTTCCAACCCCAAATATTTTGTGATTCCAATCTGAGAGCCAAAAGCTCTGCACGGATTCCCCACATCCACCCCCAGCTGCTGAGCAATGCCCAGGCAGAGCTTGGAGCCCCTGGGAAATGAAAGATTTGGGTGACACAAGTGAAAACTGAGGCTGAGTTCAGGGTCAGCGCATGAACAAAGCCACCCTTCACAGAAGGTCCCTCCCTGGAGAAAAAGCTGCTTCGAGGCCTCCCCCACGATTTTAAAGAGCACAAACCTCGGACTGAGACAGACAAAGAGCAGAAAAATAAAATACAAAGACAACAACAATCCAGGACGTGGAAAAATAGGAAACAGATCAAGACTTACCCTTTTTACCAAGGAGAATAAAGCAGGAGTGGTTTTAGCTCCTCTGACCAGGCTGGTTTTATACCCTGGCCCAGAGAGCCTGAGGACCTGGGACACAAATTGTGCTTGTAGCTCATTACCAGCCAATTGCTAACGATTCCTCACATGCAAAATACCCCTGGCAGGGGATTTACTTTTCCTCTCTGTTTGCGTTTCTTGCCTGGATTTCATTTCCTCCCTGTAATGTATGCATTCCTCTGGAGAGGTTTCTTTTATCCTCAAGTCTTACCAGCCTGGATAATTCCTGGTCAGAAGCTGAATCATCTGGGTTACTCAGGGAATTATTTTGCATCCTGAGGAACCATGACACAGATGAATAAAACCATCAGGAAAGATGCAGTGGCACATCTCGCCCTGAAAAGGGCAGAAATTCCTATTTCTGCCTCAGAATTCTGCCAATTTCCTCTCAAACAGAGGGAGGGACACAAAAATAAAGGAAATAAAACTTACAGAAAACGTTTAGAGCTGATCAAACTCCACCACTCTCAAAGCTACCAGGAAATGGATTATCTGAGGGAACAGATTTTGTTTTCTTGACTCAGCAGAGAGGATGAAAGAGGATCAGCAGCCTGATCTATTCCTCTAATATTAAACTACCACACTTCCATAATGGAATCTGAGGCACGATTTTGGAACCGAATTGTTAAATCTCAGAAGTCTTTAGGTTGGGTTTTCTCCCTGCATGGAACTCCAGGACAACTATTGAGGTCAGATGGAGGATGCCTGGGAATTTGGGGCTGCTCAGAGACACTCAAAGCCTTGCCCAAGCTCATCTTTGGGGGTCATCAGAGACGCCAAACCCTTTTGCATCTGCCACTAAATTATTACTTTCCCCTGCTGGGCCTTGGCATCATTATGCAAAAATTTTCCCCAAATTAATAGCAGTTCCTTAGAGTAATTTATAATGTTCTTGTTCCTTTTTTTTTTTTTGGTCTTTGAAAGCCAATCTTGGCTTTCACTTTGCACGTCTCAAAGAGTGCCTCGGCGTGCAGCAATTCCAGTTCCTTTTCAAAGGCGATTTCCAGATGAAACAGTAATTGCAGACAGTGCAGGAGCAGACTGGAGGGCAGGGCTGAGCATTCCAATCTCTCCTCATGTTTAATTTCCGAGGCAAATCAACCCTGAACTGGGAGTGTCTTCCCCGACATCTCCTGGGAAAGAAAGGCCAGTTGGAGACTTTTGAAGAGCTAAAAGTGCTCTGAGTTCCCGGAACATTTTCCCCGACCACTCAGACATGCAAACGGGGAGCGATCAGCGAATGGGCAGGGATGGACTCTTTGAACATGACCAGGGGTTCAAATTTGTGCCTGAGATTCCTGATGGGTGTCACGAACTTCCTCACCAACTCCAGTCCTTCCATCTCATCCTTGAAATACCAGTCGGGATTTGCACAATTCCAGCCGTGGGTCCCAGTTTGGGATGACCTCCACCAGTGATGGAAGCTCTCCCATCCCCTAAGCTTGACCAGACTTTCCCAATGTTCTCACTGCACACAGAAATGTTTCAAAATTGGTTGTCCAGAGCAGCTGTAGCTACCCCTATCCCTGGAAGTGTCCGAGGCCAGGCTTGGAGCAATCTGGGACAGTGGAAGATGTCCCTGCCCATGGTTTTAGATTATTTTTAAAGCCTCTTCCCACCCAAAGCATTCCACGATTCCCTGACATTCCTTTATAACCATAATTACCTATTGACTCTACGAGTGTGGCTCGAAAGCCAACTCATCAAAAACTGCAGAGAAGATAAAAAGAGCCCCAGTTCCACTTCTAAAGGTGATCCTAAGTCCAACACGTCTGGCTGGCTCCATCTTCTCCTCCCAGGAGCCGAAAGCTTTGGGACGTTGCTCATTGGAATATTACAAGGAGCAGCGATCCGAAATCTCCTGGACACTTATCAAGGCTGAAATTGCACGCTCAGGACTCCAATTAAAACTCTCGCTGCCACGGCGAGGGCTGCTCGCAGGTGTGTGCCCAAAATGCCAGAGAGCAGAGCCAATTCCCAAACAAATCGGATTTTGACTCATCCCCACTTTGGAAGGTGGAGCCAAATGGAATAATGAGGTCAGGAATATTTAATGGATGCAAACAGAGGAGATGAAAGCAGCCCTGTGGATCGTGGATTTAATCTGCGGCCAGGATAAATCCATAATAAACACAAACAGTAAACAAACCAATTTCCCTGCTGGGAACCTGGCCAATTGCAAAGCAAACCAACGATTCCTGCAGGAACTGGGTAATGAAGGTGTAGGGATCACCTCAGATCCTCCAGGCAGCTCCAGAAAGCCACGAAAACTCTCCAGAGCCTTCCTGCCTCTTCCCTTCTCCCTGCAAAGCCAGGAGAGGTTGCAGCTCTGGTTTCAGCTTTGCAGAATTTGATGTTGGAATGGATTTTTACTGTCAGCAAATATTTCAGGGGTCTGCAAAAACGCCTCATGGTGATTTTTATTTCTAGGGGACCAAGTTGTTCCAGCTCTTCAGGAGAAATTCTTCCCTGTGGAAAACATTCTGTCTAACTCAGTATTTCCACCTATTTTCTGCAGCAGCAAATAAATCACTTTCTAATTGACTACAAACCCCAGGTTTCCCTTTTTTCCTCAGAACTGTGCCTTGCTTGTTGCCACACCAAGTTTTAACCCAAAAAGAACCTTTGGGACAGGAACAAAGGGGGGAAGTGATGCTTGGGGATTGTCTTTTATTTTATTTTGAAAAGTTTGCTGCAAATGGGACCCTTGTGACACGATTTCCGAATGCTTGGAGGAAACACCCCAGCTTTGAGGGGAGTTTTTCTGCAATCTGGGGAGGGGTTTGATTCTCAAGTAATGAGAAGGCAATTGAAAAGCGTAAGGAAATTAATGTTGTCATGAGGAATATCCACCTGAACCAGTCCAAGGCACCTTCTCAGCCGTGCCTCAGTCACAACCCTTGGGAGCCACTGACTTTTTGGAATTCATCACCTTTGATCAGGGAATAGCTTGAATTGAGATGGCAAAAAATATTAAATTAAACATTTAATCCAGACTACGCTCCTCCTGTAATAGAACATCACGCTGCCAACTTTCCACTGTCTTCTGTTGTTATTAAGAAAACCTCTTCCTTAAAATTATTAATTCTTTCATTTACCTCCTTTAATTTCATTCCACTAATGACTGCAGCCAGTAAAACCTCATCAACATCTTTAATTACAGTTCAGCCTCAGTCTGGACAGGCAGACAAAGACTCCAAGCAAGACTTTTCAGAGATATCAGGAGTTTTATGGGCTGACAGGAGATTGAGTCATCCAGAGCCTTCAGGGGAAGCTTTCCAAACCTTCTTCCTTCAGGGAGAAAAGCTCCAGTGTCTAAACAGTCCAGGAGGAACAAAGCAGCTCCTGACAAAGCTCAGCTCTGCCAGACACAACAAGCTTAAGAAAACACCCTAAGAAATGGCTAGGACTAAAAAAATCTTTACATTTTAGTCCTTTAATCTCTTTGTCCCAGACTCGCTTCCCATGTCTTGTCGCAGGCTTGCTTCCCAACCCAGCAGATTCCAAAGGCTCATTCCCCTGCAGAAACAATTCCCATCCTTCTGTGCCTCCCCTCCCAGACTCAGCCAGGAGATGCTGCACCCAAACAGCTCCAGGCTGTGCCCAAAGGGGTGCCAGAGTTGCTGCTTCTCCCTCTACTTTTTTTCCCGAGGAATCTCAGCTGAGATCCCTTCTTTTAAAGGCTTTTCCCAAGTGTCACCCCTTTAAATATTCCCTGTTTATGTCCCAGCATGAGACACCCATTGCAGGTGAAGGTCATCCCTTTCTGCCTTTGATAAGGGATCTCAGGCTTGGTTTTAAACATTTTCCACCACTGGAATCTGACTCATTCACCTTTGGAATTGGAATGAGTTGTTTGCATCGTGTTTTCTGGAAGTGAGGACTTCCAAAGGCGCTGGAGAAGGGGCTGGGAGAGCAAAGAAGGCCAGGCAGACGCAGGGTGTGATGCAGCACCAATTTAATAGGTTGAGGAAGGGAAGGAAGCAATGTGAAAGTCAGGAATACATTTCCATGGTCCAGTGAGGACAGAACCCACTCCTCCCTCTCGCAGTGGAAATCTTCCTTCTTCGTTGATGAATGACCTGCGCTAATCCAGCCATGCAGAACAATTGCCAACAATTAACGTTTCACCTATTATCGAATACAAAAACAAAAAACGAAAAGCAGGACAAGACATTTGATCAGAAATACGAAGTAAAGCACAACAAAAGACAAGCCAAGGCCTGGTTTGGGGAGATGCCAAACTCCCAGAGCTCCTTTAACTCCAGGCTGGGGGAATCTCGCAGGGCATCCAAAAACCACGGCCATGAGCTCAGTCCTGCTCCAGGGATGGGTCGGGATTCAGCATTCCCAATCTTTTCCTCCCTCCTTCCTCTCCCACCTTAGCAGGGCCCGTAGAAGCCGCTGCGGGAGGGGTTGTAGCGCCGGTAGGGCCGGCTGTAGCCACTGCCCAGCCCGGGGTAGCCAAAGCCCCCGAGCCCCAAGGAGCTGCCCCCCGAGTTGATGGGGACCCCAGACTCTCTGAGGATGTTGCCCACGGCGGCAGAGGTGGAGGATCCCACGGTGGTGTTCTGAGGGAAGGAGCTGAGGATGGGTCCGGGCAGGGTGACCACCACGGGCGAGGGCTGGATGACCACGGTGGAGTCCTGGCACTGCCGGACACAGGGCTCATTGCAGCTGTTGGCCAGCGGGGTGGGGCCACAGGAGGTCGGGGCGCAGAGGTCGTAGCAGGACATGGCTGTGGCTGGAGGGAATTCTGGAATACAGGAGCTGTGTTACACCCACATTAATTCAGGAAAACAGCGGCTTCCCAAGGATCCATTTGGGATTGTTGATCAAGGAGCAAATTGAGAAGGGAATTGAGTTTTTAATGCTGTTCGTGTTCTGGCCTGAGGTGAATTCTCTGCTTGGGCTGTGGTGGGACTCAGCCGCACGACTCTGAACAGGCCCAAGAATTCACTGCTGATATTTAAGTGCAGATGCACAACCTTAAAACTTTCTTGGATCCCAAAACTGAACAAATAACCCTTAACTGGCTAACATGGCTAATTAATGATTTTTATAACCCGTCACCAACAGGAAACTCCCTCTTTGGTATAAAACCCCTTCTTCCCTCTGAGAAAAAAATGCCGCAACAAGAATGAAGGAAAAACTACAAAAATCAAGGCAAAAGTTTCTTGTATAAAGAGAATAAATGGGTTCAAACTCACCTTATTCACGATGGCAAAGCAGGGAAGAGAAGTGGCTGGGAAAGCCTGGAGTCGCTCAGGTTTTTATACCGAGTTTTGAGTCACCCAACAGCTTGGGCCACTCTTTGTGCAAGAAGTGATTTATGGGCCACGACTGATTACAGGGTTTTTTGCCTCAGTATTTGTGTTTTTTACTGCTTCACTTCCTTATCTTGTGGCTTGTCTATCTGACCACAAGGTGCTTTCATCTTAAAATATTCCCGGGCCAGGTTCATTCCTGGGAACACTACAGTGATTAATTCAGCAGGATTCATTCAGCCTTCAAACCCCTTCGGGACCTGCTTGGTGTCATTAAAGGAGATTAGGCCTCATTTGCATAATGAATTCCCTTCTACCCTCCTCTGCAAGGTAAATCCCGGGGGGAATTCATGGAGAATTGCAGATTTTGGAAGTCAAGCCATGAGTATTTGGAGGTCCAAGCTGCTTTTCACGGAACCCTGAGGTTGGGAAAGACCTCCAGGATTGTTGAGTCCAACCTGATCCCGATCCAAACCATGTCACTAGCCCAACATCCATTCATCCCCTGGACACCTCCGGGCATGGAGAGGCTCTCTAGGGAAGGAAGAAGGAATTTTTCCATGGAAAGGGACGGCCAGGCCTTGGAAGGGACTGTCCAGGGAAGTTTGGAGTCCCCCTCCCTGGAGGTGCCCCAGGAACGAGGGGACACCAAGGGTGACTGGGCAGGGATCAATCACAGGTTGGGATTGATGATCCCGGAGCTCTTTTCCAACCCGAAATCCAGGAGCAATCCTGGATGCAGGGATTAACTCCGAGGTTCTCGCTCTCCTGGCGCTGAGACATGTAAATCACCCCTAAATTAGGGCTGCCTTTGTGGGCATCCCCTGGGAACAGAAACTTGTTTGGCTTGGGCAGAGCTTCCTGGGGACTTCAAAGTTTATCAGCAGCTTTATTCAAGTGCCACCATGCAAATGTCCCATCCTGGGCACATTTCGGATCCCTGACCTAGATCTGGATCCTTGTGTCTTATTTAATAATATGTTATGAAGATCTGGGTGTGCAGGGCAGTAATTGGGCTGTGAAATTGATGGCATTGTTTCTATCTGCAGGAATTGCAGCCGCTTTGTTTTAAACCAAAAAGAAAAGTTCAAGGTTTGGTTTGAGCCGTCTCGTGGTTCAAGGGGACTCTCAAAAAAAATTTCTGTCTCTTTTTGGCTGTGCACTCCTCAGTATTCCTCTGTATTTTAAGGAATTAGCAGCTGTTTTCAGAAATTATTTCCTCTCTAGGAGTTAGTTGAGGAATAAATTTGCATAACACCATCCACAGTTTATTTTCATAATTATTTTTATTCCTCCCTCACGCAAGCTTTGCTTGGATAACACAAAACACATTTAAAATCCGGCTGTGAATTTAAAAACAGATCTGGCAACATTTTCAGAGCTGTTTGGAGCCTTTCTTGTAAATAATTACAATAAATATTATTCTAACTCCAGCCTTTATTTTATTGTACACTCAGAATGACTTAATGGTCTGATTTCGAGATGCATTAAAGTGAGTGAATTAAGAGTTCACAGATTTTTGTCATCAAGGCCAGACTTAAATATTCAGATTATAATTAAAACTTCTTGCATAATGTGAGAACATCCTCCTGAGACAGCTTTGCGTGACTGAATGTATGAAAAAAAAGAGATTTTTTAATCAAAATGGAACTGGGAGTTTACTCACAGTCATCCCTGGGTAAAGTCTCCAGGCACAGAAGTGACCCCAAAATCCATGGAAAAGCAGAGGGAATTTCCCTGGCAAGAGTGGCATCTGCAATTCATTTCGAATTGTAATTAATTAGCTCATTATGAAGAATTAGTTCCTCAAAGGCTTGGAGCCTCCATAAAATTCTCGCGGCTCCTGAGCTCCCTTCTCTGCTGAGTTTTTTACCTTTTCTCTGTTTTAATTCTGGACCGAGCTCCTGTGGGCGTTATGGAGCCGTTCGAGGTTCCCACCATAATCCAGGCCGGATTCAGGAGTGGGACAAAATTCCGGGTGGGATGTCCCTGGAGCAGAGCAGAGCCAAGGGCGAGAATCCCCTCCCTGGTTTCCTGGGATTTCTGGGTTCAGGATTTTGCCCTTTGGGATCGGCCCAGTCCCACCTGTGCAGATCTCCCTGGATGGGGAATTGTTTAAACCCGAAGATGTTCCTGTGCTTTAAGATGTTTAATTCCGTGTCTGTCTGGAATTTGGGGTGTATCGCAGCCACCCCTCGTTTCTGGCTGGAATTTGCTGCCCGACCCAGGCAGATGAAGATGTGGATGTGTGATCTGAGATGGTTTTTGGGGCAGGCAGAGCCTGGAGCTTCACCCCTCCTCAAATGACCTCCCTGAAGGCACAGGGAGATCTGAAACCCTCCAGATTCACACCTGACTAGCGCTCGTTTGGCTATTAATTTTATTCAAATTCCGTCACGAACAATGTTAAAATCACTCGGGTTCGAGGTTTGCTTTGGCATCTTCCTGTGGGTTAATAAGCTCAAACAATTTCGGCTATGATTTCTGGTTTTGTCCAGAAATAAATGTCACTCACTCCTGGATGGATCTGCAGAAAATTCCTGCGAGGAGCTGAGGTACTGCGGAATTCCCAGGTGGAATTCTGCTGGGAACAGCAGAAAACAAGACCAGAAATTAATTCACACTCAAGGGGAGAAATTATTTACTCACCAGAAGCTCTGCAAAACAACACACCCAAACCCAGAACAGGAGGGTTTTGTTTGTTTTTCAGACCTGTTCGCGCGAGCTTTCAAACGCAGATTTTAATTGTTTCAAATTGGACGAGTGCAATTAGCGCTGCCCTGGATGTCATCTCCACCTTCCTTGCAGAACAACCTTTGGTGCCGCCAAGGCTGGTGGATGTGGGATTCTAATCCGTCCCCTCGGAGCAAGGATTTGCCTGGAATATTCGGGATAAACCCTGTGCACAAGGCATAGTTTCTTTTCCATGAGATATCCTTCACCTGCCTTTTGTTGCAATCACGTCCCAGATCCCTGATTTTCCACTTATTTCCCTTACTCATTCAGGAAGGAAAAGATCATGGCCTGCTCGTTTGGAGCTGCCAAACCAGGACTGACAGATTCCTGGAACACTTCTCCATCCCAGGAAAATGGGAAAGGATTTCAGGTGAAAATTCAGCCTGTCCTTTAACTCTGGAGATTATGGAATCACGGAAGGGACATTAAAGATCATCTGACCGTGGGCAAGGACACCTTCTACTATCCCAGGTTGCTCCAAGACCTGTCCAACCTGGCCTTGGGCACTTCCAGGAATGGCTCATCCACAGAATCACCTGTGCCAGGGCCTCCCCGCTCTCACAGGGAAGAATTCCTTCCCAAATATCCCATCTAAACCCTCCTCTCTGTCATTCCAAACCCATCCCTCCTTGTCCCGCCACTCTCTGCCCTTGCCCAAAGTCTCTCTCCACGTTTTTTTGTCAGCTCCCTCAGGTCCTGGAAGGTCACAATTAGGCCACCCCGAAGCTTCTCTTTTCTAGGCTGAATTCTCACAACCTCTGCTGCCCCCTCTCACTGTATAAAACAGAGGAACAATAAGAAAATTTTGCAAAAAAAAAAGAGCTTTTTGCTGAAAGTTTTCCAAGTTTTTCCAATAAACAGCAGGATGCTTGGAGTGTGCTGCAGTGGGACTTTAATGAGAGCAAAACAGCAGAATAAAAAAAGTACAAAGTGTAAGTAAACATTTCTAGGATTCAACAAGAACTGTTAAGGCTTTTTATCCTGGGATTCTTCTCTCGGAGCCACCACGGACCGAGACAACAGAGTGACAGGAAATAAAAATGTTTCATCAGAAATATGAAACATCAGAGAACAAGACAAGCAAAGGCCGGGTTGGAGCTCCCAACAGCTGCACGAACCTCGCGTGGAGCTGTGGCCATCCCACATCACACCTGGAGCGGGAGCTCAGTCCTGCATCGAGGTCGTGCTCCAGCACTCCTGGGTGTTCCCTCCTGCTTTTCCCTTAGCAGGGCTCCCCAAAACGGGAGCTGTAGCGGCGGGAGGGCCGGCTGTACCCAAATCCCCCAAATCCCGAGGAGCTCCCCGAGCTGATGGGAACCCCAGACTCGCTCAGGATGCTGCCCACGGCAGCAGAGGTGGAGGATCCCACGGCGGTGTTCTGGGGGAAGGAGCTGAGGATGGGCCCGGGCAGGGTGACCACCACGGGCGAGGGTTGGATCACGTAGGTGGAATCCTGGCACTGCCTGACGCAGGGCTCGTTGCAGCTGTTGGCCAGCGGGGTGGGGCCGCAGGAGGTCGGGGGACACAGATCGTAGGAAGACATTTCTTGGTGATGGAGGGAGGTCTGGGAAAGCAGGGAAGGGATTAAAGCCGATTTCAAAGCCGTATTGATTCGATAAAACTCATCTGAGAGGGTGAGGGATGCCCAGGTACCCACAGAAGGTCAAAGCCCCCATCACCCCCTGCCAACATGAAAAGCCTTTTTTTGGGATGGAGGTGGATTAACGCCGGTGTTCTCCTTCTCTCTGCTCCCGCTCGAGCTTCCTTTCCCAGGATTTGGGCTTTATTTCCCCTTGGATGAGCCTTAAACCCATTTTTGCCCAATATTCCCAGTATCCCCGGAGTGGGGGGGATCCTGTCACCCTCTGCTTCGCGAGCAAATAAAGCCTTTCTTTTTGGTAGAAAGAAACCTTTCAGATTTCCCTTCAAGGCAAAAAACCAACCTAGAAATATTTATAAAGGACTAAGAACACCCAACAGCAAAGAAAAAGAAAATACAATAAAAGCAACCATCAAAGTGGTGCTTTAGCATTTAAAAAAGCACCAGGGAGGTTCAGACTCACCTGTTCCCGGGGTGAATGAGGCAGGAGAAGTGGATGGAAAAGTCTTCTGTCCTTTAGGCTTTTATACCGTGATCCCGAGCCATCTCCTATGCATGGAATTCCTTAATGATCCAAATTTAGCATGCAAAATCCCCCCCGAACTGATCAACTCCTGCTGTTGTTTGTTTGGAATTCTCCCCTTGGGATTGCTCCCTTTTCCTGCTCCCCTTCTTGAAATTCCCATTCCGAAGCTTTCATCTTCATTCCTCTGCTCCCGATTAATTGCTTGGGAGGCTGTGGCGACTCCGGGTGAATTACAGCATTAATTAAGTCGCCTCCTGAGGCCAGCGGACGTTTTGGGCTTGGTTTTAGTCATTAAGACACTGCTTCAGGGGTGGGTTGTGATGTTTAGTCCTCGTTCAAGACTTCACTCCTTTAGGTGAATAATCCCTTTTTTTTTTTTTTTTTTCCTGACGTGGAGCCTCAGCGTTTCATTCCAAGCTTTACCACAAGACGCAGAGTAGATATTCCCAAATTTCCCACTTCCCACGCAAACACGGCTGAGAGGAGCAACACTTTTCCCTGAGGACTGCAAAGCTGGAAGGAAACGAAACCCAGAATTGCTGAGCAACGAAACACGTTCTGAAATCGCAATCTCCCAGCTCTTATGGACCCAGCCAATCCAAACACCCACGAACCTGCATTTCTTTACCCAAACACGAATTTTAATATCATTTCCATGCCCGAGTCACCACCATTCCTGCCCCAAATCCCTGCGAGTCGCCAGGATGTGCCGCAATTTTCACGACAAATTGAATGTGAAGGTGGATTGAATGTGAAGGTTAGGGATTAATTCAAATTTTGGGGTTTAGAGGCTGTGCCTTGTCTGGATCAAACGACAGCGTCAGGAGAATCTGCACCTGGCTCTCCATCCCATTTATCACGGCTTGATTTGTCTCCGCTGGAAATTCCTGCACGGAAAGGATGCAAAAAGCCGGGATCGGGAGCACTCAGCAAAAGATAGGAATTAACTCCAAATGAAGAGGCTTGGTACAGAGCCTGGGCTCGGACTTCAGAGGAACAAAGGACTTCAAAGTTCCCCACACTTCTCGCTAATGGCTCAAATATGCAAAGTTTTGGCTCCCCGAGGTTCAAGGGACGTGAGGAGATCTCAGCGCCCGCATTGCCTGGGTAAGAACTTCAATCAAAGTGTGTGAGTCAGGAGCACTGGGAGGACTTCACCTAATTCGAGGTAAACACCTTCAGAAACTTTAATTATTTTATTAAGCCTTTCTATAATTTATCTTTAAAAAAATTAAGCCAAATTTTCATGTGCTCTAAAACCCTTTAACTCCTCCTATTTTATCCACAAGAAAATTCTCTTCTTTTCTATTAGAGTCTTTTTTCCTACAAAAGGTTTTTCTCTAAAAGGACAGTCTTTCTCCTCCCTTTCCTCAAAATCTCTACAATTCAACATCCTGTAATCTTTTTAGATATTTCAAAAAAAATTCATTCCTCCTAGGAGGAACCACTCCCAAGAAAAATCCACTTCCCTTTCATCCTTAAAACTGAGATAACCAAGGAATGCTTCCTCCTCCTCAACCTTCCCCTCCAGGCACAGAAAATGCTGCTCTCGGAGGGGAGATTTTGGAAAAAGCCTCACTAACAACCTGGCAAGGATACTCTGCGATTTCCGTAATTAACACCCGGCCTTCATCCGAAAGTTTGGGAACTTTTGGACCCTGAACCGGGACACAACAACCCTCGTTCACAGATCGGGCGATGGCGTTTCACTCCTCTCCATGCTCAATTAAAAGCTTTGTGTGGCTTTTAACGCTGAGCTCCCAGGACAGGCGAGGCACCCAAGGGTTGACAAATTACTGCGCGAATTGAAATTTGTAGCCTCGTGTTGCCTCCAGAGTCCTGGAGTGTGATGGAACAAAGGATTGAAACGAATCCCAGGTCCTGGAGATGAAAGAAGCTTTGAGGGAGGTTTTTCATCTGATGCCAGACTGGTACATAATCCATGAGCAATTTAACTCCTGGGAGTAATTTAACTCTTGGGGAAAACTCAGCCTGCTGCAAATATTATTTGTATAACTGGAGTTATTGGAATGCCCCAAATCTTCCCAGCATGAGAATTTCTACTTTTTTTTTTCCTCAAAATTGACTGGTTCAGTGCCTTCAGTGACTGTTGCAAACTTAAATCAGATCCTGGAGGTGCTCTGAGTTCTCCACCCTCCAGGCTGAACATTCCCAACATTCCCAACTCCCTCAGACTATTGATGATAAACTCAGTGATAAACTTCACCACGAGAAAGTTTCAAAGGAAAACAGGAGGGGAAGGACAAAAACCAACACGAGACTGGAATTACAATAAAAGCATCACTTTATTAATCCCAACGAGAGGATTAAAGCCCCTCAAAGCACCAGGGGTTGTGGTGGGGGGAAAAGCTCAGTTCGGGGGAGGACGTGTTCCACAGTCAGAGCTCTTCCTCTGTCCCACCTACTTCCCAAAATTAAAATTTCACACCAGGTACTACCCAACACACCGAGCAGCAGAGCTACAAACCGGATCAGAAACACAAAAGAGTAAAAGAGGAGCAGCGACCTCCTCCTTCCAGGGGCTGATTGACTCCACTCGGGTGGAGCTGCGGGGATCTGACATCTCTTTTGAAAGCTGTGAGCTCAGTCCTGCTCCGGGGACGGGTCGGGATTCAGCATTCCCGATCTTTTCCTCCCTCCTTCCCCTCCTGCCTTAGCAGGGCCCGTAGAAGCCGCTGCGGGAGGGGTTGTAGCGCCGGTAGGGCCGGCTGTAGCCACTGCCCAGCCCGGGGTAGCCAAAGCCCCCGAGCCCCAAGGAGCTGCCCCCCGAGTTGATGGGGACCCCCTCGGCACTCAGAGCGCTCCCAACGGCCGCGGACGCCGAGGATCCCACGGTGGTGTTCTGAGGGAAGGAGCTGAGGATGGGTCCGGGCAGGGTGACCACCACGGGCGAGGGTTGGATGACCACGGTGGAGTCCTGGCACTGCCGGACACAGGGCTCATTGCAGCTGTTGGCCAGCGGGGTGGGGCCGCAGGAGGTGGGGGGACATCGCTCGTAGCAGGACATGGCTCGGGATGAGGTCTGGAACACAGGACCACAGCTGAGTGCAAGGCAGGGGTAGTGTCACACCTACGTTTACTCAGTTCAGTTATCAGGACGACAACTTTCTAAAGGAGCCTTTTAGGAACCAAGCCAGGAGCTGAGAAGGAAACCAAACTCTTAAATATGTTACAAGGAGACAGAGGCTGAAACATCCTCTGGGCTGTCGCTGATCCAGGGAAGAACTGGCAGCAGAACAAAAGAAACAAACCTGTATCATTAATTTAATTGTAGGATTTTGATGGCATGTCTGGAGAGATCCAGCCCCGTGCACCCAGAGCGTTGCAGGCGCAGCAATTAGGACTAAAACCCAACCACAAATGTACCTGTGGAGAGAGTTCCATGGGCAGCTGGAAAAATGAAAGGGAGAATTCATTTCAAGGCTCCGAGTTTGCCTACAAAGAGGTACAAATTTCAATGTCATTAAGCAGCCTTGAAGAGGAGGCCTTTGAAATCTTTTCCCAGACAACTCGTCCGCAAATGTGAGAAAAGGCAGGAACCCCCTGCACTCTCCCTGGGTTTGGTCCCACCACGGCAATAAAAACCAAATTCTCTGATTCCTAAACCCGTCACAGTCTGGTGGGTGCTCAGCTCTTCTCTGGTTTTCCCCTTCTTTCCCTTTATCCCCACAATCCCCGACCCCATTTCTCAACATTCCCGGAGATGTCATTGCACTCTGGAACAAAATTTCCACACTTGGTGACCCAGCTGACATTCCAGGATGGAAAAGACCCTCAAAGATATAAAATGCTGCTGAAATATAACTGAGCTCCTGGATTTGATAAATAGTTGGAGTTGAAAGGGACCTTTAAAGATCCCAGAGTTCCAACTCCTTGCGTTCTCATTCCACACATTCAATTTGTTAATCTTTATTATTTCTAATATTTTCTATGCCACTTAACTTGTCTGAAATCCCAAGTTTGAATAAATTTTTATCGCCAATTCAAACATCTCTACAACCAAGTCAGGACTTCAGAAATTCCACTACTCCAACAACAAACCCCAAATTTTTAAACAGAAAAAATAATCTCCCTGCAACGAATCCAGCAACCAGCAGAACACTGTGGGGAAAAAAGCAGGTTATTAAAAGGCAAGAACTCAGCAAACAGAGAAAGAGAAGTGGATTTGAACTAACCTTGCTCACAAAAGAGGAAAGAGGGAAGAGAAGTGGCAGGAAGGAGTTGGGTTGAGTTGGTTTTTATACCTCAGCCCTGATGGCCTGGGGACCACAGACAGCCTTTGTACCTGGAATTAATTCCCAGCGAGTATGTCCTGAATGTCAAATGTTCCACCTGATTAAATGTCTTTTCCTCACCGCTTATTTACTTTGTTTTTATTTCCTTATCTTCTGACAGACAGATTCCGTCCCGCAGGTTTCTCTCATCTTGGGAATTAGGGACCAAATTTATTCCGGGGCCACCTTTCAGTCACAACAAAATCCAGACTCCAGTGTATGTTTGACTTTAGTCATAAAGAAAAATACCAAGAATGTCTATAATACATAATTCATTGTTCCAAGGTGTTCTTTTATTAAGGCTATGAGTGTAAATCCTTAATAAATTCCTGTCTCCACCGATGCTCACCAGGCTCTGCCTCCAGCCGAGCGTCGGAACAATCTCAGTTCTGGGCTTGGTGAAGGCCCTGCCTAAAGAGCACGTCCACCCCTGGAATCCCACAGAAACCAGGGAGGAAGTGTCAGAATTGTGGAATTCAGAGAGGAGTTATCACTTTATCACAATGGTTTTATCGCTTTAAATTTGGGTAACACCGTTTGAGGCACGGCTGGAAGAACACAGGGAAATTTAATGCTGATTTATCAATTCTTTTACAAAGGGAACCTATAAACCCCTTCTGTATCATCTCAGCTCACAAATATCAATCAGAATCATGGAATAGTTTGAGTGGGAAGGGATTTTAAAGCTCATCCTGTTCCGATCCATGGGCAGGGACACCTTTCCCTATCCCAGGTTGCTCTGAGCCCCATCCAGCCTGGCCTTGGACACTTCCAGGGATGGAGAATCCATGGAATCACCTCTGCCAGGGCCTCACCTCCCCCACAGAGAAGAATTCCTCCCCTATACCCAACCTAAATTCCCCTCTTTTGTTTTGCCCCCTTTCCCCTTTGTCCTGTCACTCCAGGCCCTTGGAAATTCTCTCCTCGTATTTCTTGTTGGCTCCTTCAGGTCCTGGAAGGTCACAGTTGAGTCACCCCAAAGCTTCTCTTCTCCAGGCTTGGAAAGGTCCTCAGAAATTTTTTTGAGACGGGAACATTTTAATTGACAATTGTTTGTAACTGGGTCAGACTGGGAATGGCACACAAAGAGTTTTGGCACCACTTGGATTTGATCTTGGATCCCAAGGCAGCCGCAAGTGAACAAATTGCTGAGGATCTGGAAAAAAATTGCCTTTATTAGACTATTCTTGGAGTAATTTCATGTTGACATCATCAGAGTCGGTCTAAAAGTACCAGAAATTAAAAGTACCCATAAATTGGGGAGATGAAAGAATTTTTAATGGGTGGATGATGCTTCTCATGCAATGCTAGCCTAAACCTAGACTGGAAAACAAAAGCAGGGCAATTTCTTTATCGAGAAAAGGTTCCACCTGCAAAATTATGTGTGGGAACTCATTAATGCAAAAAAAAAAAAAAAAAGAAGATGCTTCAATAACCTCATAAATTCATGAATATCTCTGTTTGGTTTTTGCATCCATTTCTCCACCTGAACATCCAAAGGGAACACGGTGTCCAAATCATCTTCATGTCCTTCAGTAATTGTCTCTCCGGGCATTGCCGAAGATGGATAAGACCCTTAAAGGTACAAAATTCTACCTGAAATATGAATTTATTAATATAAATTAATAAAAACTTCAACCTCCCACACAACCCCCTGCGATGCTGGGCTGGGGAGGCTCCAGGACACGGCTTCCATTTTTTTTCCCTTTGGGTCAGTAAGGGTAAATTTTGGGGGTTTATTTCCCCTGACCCAGACCCTTCATTCCCCCAAATTCCACTCCTCCACCCCCTGAGCTCACTTTTGCATCAAGGGACGGAGCCTTCCTGGCACGGAGGATGCTGCTGCCCTTTGATGTCCCTCAGGGTGATTCCTCACGGGATCCTGGAGAGTAACTCATCCTGCCAGTCGTGCCAGCAGGGCTCCCTTGCAGGCATTCCAGCCCCTCGAATTCACCCATGGAAGCCTCTTCCAAAGCCCCGACCGCTTCTCAGTCTGGGACATCTCAATTTGACATCTTTCGTTCTTCAGTCTTGCCGCCCCAAGCCACAGACGGAAAAGGAGACCCAGTGGAGGAGAGGCTCCAATCTCTGCTCCATGCGAGCAAGGATGGGACCCAGGGAATGGCTGGAGCTGTGCCAGGGAGGTTTGAGCTGGATATTTGTGGAAAATTCTTCCCCCAGAGGGTGGTGGGGCACTGACCAGGCTCCCCGGGGCTCCCCGAGCTCCAGGAGTGGAGCCTCAGGGAGGTTTTGGGATTTGGTGGGTCTGTGCAGGACCTGGAGCTGGATTAGATCATCCTTGAGGGTCCCTTCCACGGAGGATGTTCTAGGATTCTATCCTATCTTTTTGCTGAACTCTTCTCCCCCCAAAATTTGTAAATTTGCAAGTAAATAATTCTTAAATAAATTTAATAACTGTGAAACATTTGACAAGAAGAACCCCACCTGTTTTCCCTGTTCTGTGGACATCTGGGATGACTCCACATCTGAATGCCAGGAGCCTTCCCCCGAACGCCTCAAATATTTATATCTCAGCTCTAGGATAATTTAATTTTCAAATAGAATTTATTTTACAATTTTATTATTCTTGGATGTCTTTTGGTTGCCACAATGGCAAGTGTTTCTTCTGCCATATTAATATTCACATTCAGATTCTCAAGAGTTTCAAAGATACCAAATAAAGGACAGGATCAAAAATGTCCCAGGCTGGAATATCCCAGATGTCATTTTACACACAGAGGTGGGATAAAAAAATCATGGAAAAAAATCCTAGAAAGATAAATATATTTGTGACCCTGTTCAGTACTTCTCAAGAGTGTAAAAAATGAGGAAATTATTTGTATTGGGTGGGTTTTGGTGACTTTTGGGTTCTCAGTTTGCTCTGTGAAATCCTTGCATAGGTTTTCACATAATTCTGCCCTGAAGGGAGGTAAAAAGTAGAAAAAAACCACAATGAAACTCAAAATCAGATGCAACATCAGTTTAATGATAAAAAGTCAAGTAGCATTCAGCAAAAACAAAACGAAAATATATATTTATGAAGGGAAAAGAAACCATTCCAGCTGAGAGACTGAGCAAGCAAGACTCCACCTTTCCTTAATTCATGATGTAAAACCCCTCCACTGAGTGCTGGCAATGACAACCTTAAACCACCTCAGTGCGAAACGCAAAACCACAGACGAGGAAACTCTTCAGAAGCAGGACTTTCAAGGCTGAGATAGGTTGGTCCAGACAGCACCTCCCTCCCCTCCCTCCTGGCCAGGAGGGTTCGAGGGGAGCCCGAGGCCTCTGGAAACGCTGGCCAGCAGCTCCATGGGAAACTTGGCCTGGGGCTTCCTGGGGGAGGCACTCGCTGGACGTCCGGCCCGGCTCTAGCAGGGCAGGCACCTCCGGCCACAGTAGCGGCCACCAAGGCCAGAGAGCCCAGAGAGCCCAAAGCCCCCTGAGTTGATGGGCACTCCCTCCTCGCTCAGGATGCTGCCCACGGCGGCAGAGGTGGAGGATCCCACGGCGGTGTTCTGGGGGAAGGAGCTGAGGATGGGCCCAGGCAGGGTGACCACCACGGGTGAGGGCTGGATGACCACACGGGAGTCCTGGCACTGCCGGACACAGGGCTCGTTGCAGCTGTTGGCCAGCGGGGTGGGGCCGCAGGGCCGGCACAGGTCGTAGCAGGACATGGCTGTGGCTGGAGGAGAGCCTGGAGAGAGGGCAGGGGAAGAACCGGGAGCGGGATGTGAGGCACGGATGGAGATGCTGCTGAGCAGGAGGAAACACAGGCTGGGGAGAAGGGACAGCCTGGACAGGGAGGAAGGGAGGAATTCAACAGCCCCAGTCCCAAAGTGTTGCCAGCAAAGAAAGCCCAAGAGCTTCTCCCACCTCTCATGGAGGTTACCTGGAGCCAGGACTCAGGAACAATCGAAGAGCAAGGATCTCACTCAAAGCCATAGCAAGGCCAGAGGAGAAAGGGAAGAGTGAGGCAAAGGTCCTTCCTACTCACCTGTTTCACCCAGGAGGAGAAGGCAGGAGAAGTGGATGAAGGATCCTGCTCTTGCTCTGCCTTTTATACTGTCCCACACAGCCCCAGGCCCATCGACTCCCTCCGCACATGGAACGTGTTTACCAAGCTCATCTTGCATGCAAAACATCCCAATTAGAGAAATGGCGACACTGCAACGCTGCTTTTTCATTTCCCTCTGCAGGACATGCCCAGTCAGCCTCCCAGGCTCCTTTCAAGTGCCAGGATTAGAGGCCAAAATGTGTCTGGGGGCAAGGCCACGTCAGCAGGGACGGGTGATGCAGCCTCTGCCAAGGAGCGTCCAACATCCCAAACAATTCCGGCCCTTTGCCCTCCAGGCCATGACTTTAAAGTGTTTCCTGATGATGGGACCAGGCTCCTCAGGGCCCTGAGGCTCCAGCCTGGCCATCCCTCTGCGAAAAGTCCACTCTGTCCTTCACCCTGAGTGAGGCATGGCCTCTCCAGCCTGGGCACTGCTGCTCTGGCCTTGGAAAGGGCTGCCCAAGGAGGTTTGGTGTTCCCATCCCTGGAGGTGTCCAAGGAAAAGCTGGATGTGGTACTCAGTGCTCTGGGCTGGGTGACCAAGTGGGGGTCAGGCACAGGTTGGATTCAATGGTCTGGGAGGTCTTTTCCAATCCAATGATTGAGGGGTCCCTTCAGATGAGGGATCCATCCTCAGTCCAGTCCCGTGGTGCCAACATCCAGCAGGGGACACAGGGTCTCTGCACCCAAAAGCCATGCCCTGGAGGGCCAGGGACTGGCACCAGGTGGTCAGTGGGACACTTCTCAGCCCTGGCTTCAGGGCCATCAACCCATCCCTACTGATGGATCATGGAAAATGGATCATGGATCCATGGATCATTTCCCTGGAAATTGTTTGGCCTCTAATCCTGTCACTTGAAAGGAGCCTGGGAGGCTGACTGGGCATGTCCTGCAGAGGGAAATGAAAAAGCAGCGTTGCAGTGTCGCCATTTCTCTAATTGGGATGTTTTGCATGCAAGATGAGCTTGGTAAACACATTCCCTGTGCAAAGGCCGTCCCTGGGCCCAGGGCGGTGCGGGACAGTATAAAAGGCAGAGCAAGAGCAGGATCCCTCATACACTTCTCCTGCCTTCTCCTCCTGGGTGAAACAGGTGAGTGCCTTCCTCGGTTTCTATTTTCTTTCCTCTGTCCCTTCTGGCTTCCACTGTGGTTTGCTCAGTTATGTTTTGCTGGGACAGTCGGTGTTCGTCTCCATTCTCTTTGCCACCCTGGAGGGCGGTGGGAGAAGGCCTTGTCTGTGTTTGCAGGGCCCTCTTGGGGACTGCAATTCCTTCTCCTTTCTATCTCCCTGTCCAAGCTGTCCCTTTTCCCCAGCCTGTGTTTCCTCCTGCCCAGCAGCATCTCCATCCATGCCTCACCTCCCACTCCCGGTTCTTCCCCTGTCCTCTCTCCAGGTTCTCCTCCAGCCACAGCCATGTCCTGCTACGACCTGTGCCGGCCCTGCGGCCCCACCCCACTGGCCAACAGCTGCAACGAGCCCTGCGTCAGGCAGTGCCAGGACTCCCGTGTGGTCATCCAGCCCTCGCCTGTGGTGGTCACCCTGCCCGGGCCCATCCTCAGCTCCTTCCCCCAGAACACCGCCGTGGGATCCTCCACCTCTGCCGCCGTGGGCAGCATCCTGAGCGAGTCCGGGGTCCCCATCAACTCGGGGGGCTTTGGGCTCTCTGGGCTCTCTGGCCTTGGTGGCCGCTACTGTGGCCGGAGGTGCCTGCCCTGCTAGAGCCGGGCCGGACGTCCAGCGAGTGCCTCCCCCAGGAAGCCCCAAGCCGGGTGCCGGACTGAGGCTGCAGCTGCTGGCCAGCGTTTCCAGAGGCCTTGGGCTCCCAAACGTGGCCGGCTGAGGCTTCTGCTTCTCCTGCTTTCTTCTGTGCCTCCCCAGGCCCTGCTGTCCCTTGTTCTCCTGGCCCAGGGGCTCAGCCCCAAGCCAGCGCAGCAGGGTCCTGCTGCTCCTGCTGTCCCCGAGCCCGGGGGAGGCAGACGTGTGTGCCACTGCTGCCCAGGGCTGCCCCCCTGTCCCTGCTGCTGGGGCAGCCTGCCCGGGGCCCTGCCCACCCCCCTGCTTTGTTTCTGTCTTTACACTCAATAAAGTTCACTCTGCATTGGAATTGGAGTCTCCTGGAGTTCCTTCCCTGCTGGGATACCCAGCTTAGGCTGCTAAATGGGAGGTCACAAAATCAGAGTTATTGGGGTTGGAGTGCACTTACAGAGGTCGTGCTGCCCAACCCTGTGCTCAGGTGGGACAACCTTGAGCCAGACGCCCACGGCTTCTCAGTTTGTCCAAGGACGGACACTCCATAACCTCCCTGGTCCAAGTGCTTCATTGCTCAGTCAGGTGTTTCCTGGAACACCTTCCACGGCCTGTGTCCTGCATGTGACAGCATCCCGAGGTGTTGTCACCCTTCACTTCTGCCACCAGGCTGTCCCCCGTGCCCTCCTGTCCCTTCTGCAGCCATCAGCAGCACTGAGGGCAGAGCTGCAGGCACAGCCTGGGAGTTCACAGCAGCTCATGACACCGTGGGGGGATAACATTGCACATGGTTGGTGATGAAGAAGAGGACAAAGTGCCTCCTGCTTCCTCCCACACCTTCCAGTCCCTGTCATTGGGGGAATAACAGAGTCGTGGACTGTCCGGATTGGATGGGACCCACAAATCATCAAACCCAACTCCTGGCCCTGCACAAAAATCCCCCCCCAAAAAACCTCAAAATCCCACCCTGTGCCTGAGAGCATTTTCCAAACACTAGAAGTGACCCTCGCTCTGCCTGGAGCAGGAGAACGGAGGGGCTCAGAGAGCATTCCAGGGAAGGAAGGCAGGGAATGGAGGGCTCAGGAATCATTCCAGGGAGGGAAGGCAGGGAATGGAGGGGCTCAGAGAGCATTCCAGGGAAGGAAGGCAGAGAAGGGAGGGGTCACAGAGCATTCCAGGGAGGGAAGGGAAGGGAAGGAATGGAAGGGCTCAGAGAGCATTCCAGGGAGGGAAGGGAGGGAATGGAGGGCTCAGGAATCATTCCAGGGAAGGAAAGCAGGGAATGGAGGGCTCAGAGAGTACTCCAGGGAAGGAAGGCAGGGAATGGAGGGGCTCAAAGATCATTAAAGAGCAGCCCCTCGGTGCTGACTGTGGGAGGAGGCCAGGCCAGCTGGACCCTGCATGTCTGAGTGCCGAGATGATGGGAAGAGGAGACGGTGATCTCTCTGTCTGCTTGCCTCCAGTGTTTTCCTGCTGACATTCCCAGGCCATGAGTGCTTCTGATGTGTTTTGATGTCTCCTGCAGAGCTCTGCAAGGCTTTTTCCACTGACTGCTACTGAGCTTGGGTGTAGGCTCCAAGGAGGGGTTTGGAGATTTGGGCATGGAGAAGGAACAGAGGGAAAGGCCCAACATGGACACTTCATGCTGAGTGGAGGCAGTGGGAGCAGAATTAGGGTGTATTGGAGAGGACTCTCTCTGCTTTTCAAGCATCCCTGTGTTGACTGGAGGAGACTTGGGGCTCTCCACTGAGGCATGGAAGGGCAAAGAGCACATGGATTGGTCTGGATGTGAAATTCCTGATGCTACAAACTCAGAGTGTCCAAGGTGACAGGGAAGTTTATAGCCAGCCTGGATGGAGTTGAGCATTTGAATTACGCAGTGGATGAGGTGACTCCTGTCACAGAAAACACATTTTTAAGCCCGGCTTGTTATTTTAGGGCTGCCAGAAGAAATGCACTGATCATTCTGAGAATCCTAAAGTGAGGCCCTGGAGGGCAAAGGGCCTGGTGTCACCTGGGGAAATAGGACAGTCCCCAACACCGGCTGCATCATCCGTCCCTGCTGACGTGGCCTTGCCCCCAGACACATTTTGGCCTCTAATCCTGGCACTTGAAAGGAGCCTGGGAGGCTGACTGGGCATGTCCTGCAGAGGGAAATGAAAAAGCAGCATTGCAGTGTCGCCATTTCTCTAATTGGGATGTTTTGCATGCAAGATGAGCTTGGTAAACACGTTCCATGTGCGGAGGGAGTCGATGGGCCTGGGGCTGTGTGGGACAGTATAAAAGGCAGAGCAAGAGCAGGATCCCTCATCCACTTCTCCTGCCTTCTCCTCCTGGGTGAAACAGGTGAGCTGCAACCACCTTGGACTCCCTCCTGTCCTTCTCCTCCTTCTCTCTGACTCTGCCTTCAGCTCAGGCCTCTGTGCTGAGCTTTTGCCGAGAACTTTGCTCCTTGATCCTGCTCCCGACCTCTGCTCACGGGCAAGAGCCAGGAGAAGCTGTTGGGCTCTTTGCAGGGAAACTGCAGGGATGGGGTTCCTGATCCTTTCTTCCTCCCAATTCCCTGTCCCTTCTCCCCAGTCTCCGCTTGTTCTCCTGCTGAGGCCGTGCCTCACGTTCTGCCTGTGCCTTCTCCAGGTTCTCCTCCAGCCACAGCCATGTCCTGCTACGACCTGTGCCGGCCCTGCGGCCCCACCCCGCTGGCCAACAGCTGCAACGAGCCCTGCGTCAGGCAGTGCCAGGACTCCCGGGTCATCATCGAGCCCTCGCCCGTGGTGGTCACCCTGCCCGGGCCCATCCTCAGCTCCTTCCCCCAGAACACCGCCGTGGGATCCTCCACCTCTGCCGCCGTGGGCAGCATCCTGAGCGAGTCCGGGGTCCCCATCAACTCGGGGGGCTTTGGGCTCTCTGGGCTCTCTGGCCTTGGTGGCCGCTACTGTGGCCGGAGGTGCCTGCCCTGCTAGAGCCGGGCCGGATGTCCAGCGAGTGCCTCCCCCAGGAAGCCCCGAGCCGGGTGCCGGACTGAGGCTGCAGCTGCTGGCCAGCGTTTCCAGAGGCCTTGGGCTCCCAAACGTGGCCGGCTGAGGCTTCTCCTTGTCCTGCTTTCTTCTGTGCCTCCCCAGGCCCTGCTGTCCCCTGCTCTCCTGGCCCAGAGGCTCAGCCCCAAGCCAGCGCAGCAGGGTCCTGCTGCTCCTGCTGTCCCCGAGCCCGGGGGAGGCAGACGTGTGTGCCACTGCTGCCCAGGGCTGCCCGCCTGTCCCTGCTGCTGGGGCAGCCTGCCCGGGGCCCTGCCCACCCCCCTGCTTTGTTTCTGTCTTTACACTCAATAAAGTTCATTCTGCATTGGAACTGGAGTCTCCTGGAGTTCCTTCCCTGCTGGGATACCCGGCTTAGGCTGCTAAATGGGAGGCATGGGATGCCCTGGGGGGGGTTTGGGCGATTAAAGGCCAGTGATGGACCTTTCTCACACCTGGGTGAGTTGAGAACCTCCAAGTCACAGTCACTGGAGGTGCCGTGGGGCAGTGGAGGGAGTGTGGCATTGTGTGAGTGATCCCTGAGTGACCAGGAGGTGCCCCAGGGAATGGATGAGCCACAGCAGATGTTAGACAGTTGATGAGTCAAGCCACTGACCCTATGGTTTCTGTGCAGGTTTCACCCACTTGCCCAAGGCCATGGTTGTGTTTTATCCCCTAAATCTGGACCTTTCCCTTCCTTCCTCCAAGCACTTCTCCCAAACCCTGGATGCAGAGGGCGTCCAAACAAGTTAAGGGACACATGCCAGCCAGTGCAACTGTCAAAGCCAACTTGATGTTCAATTTTCTTTTCCTGTTTTCCATGGCGTGTTTCTCCCTGGGAATGGGGTGTACCTGGCGCTGCAGTCACCTTGTGACAGTCAAAGGCTGCCCCTCTGCCCTATTTTGGGACTCAATATCTGAAATAAAGCCATCCTTCCACGTTCCCCTGCCTCTTTGTCTGCTTGGAGACCCTGTGGAAATGCCCTCCCACGCCTGTCAAAGCCAGGAGGGGACATTGGCAGCAACAAGGTCAAAATGGAACCAGGAAGGGAGGCAAACCCCCAGCCAGGACATGCTCTGAGAGAATGGGGTGGGTCAGGATGTGCCTTTATGGGAGGAGGGCTGGGTCAGGGACAAGGAGAGAGGGCTGGAAATGCCTTTGGTGCCTTCAGTGTTTCACCTGTGGGAGGGATTTAAGCAAAAATGCCATGAATGGAAACTTGGTGTGTGTTTTGGAGGAAACCTCGCTTTCAGATCTGCCCTGTTTCAGTCACGCCTGGCGTTTTCTCCTTTGTTTGTGTTTGATTGGGGGAACCTCTCCTGTCAACCCGAGAGCTCCCTTCATCCTCCTGAATGAGGAATCCAGCTTGGACCTCTGGGATTAAAGAGTTTCCAGTCTCTGATGGAGTCCCAGCCTCGCTGGAAAGGGAGTTTTGCCCCCTTTTACCACGAGGGGTGTCACAGTGGTGCAGGGGGTGCCTGAGCAGGGCTGTCACTGCTTCTGGGGACATCGGCTCTCGTCTTGCCCCAGGAAATGCAGCTCAGAGCCTGGAATCCTTCCCTTGCCAGGCATCCCTGGAGACATCCTGACCCTGGCTGCTCCCTGGGCTGGGTTTGCTGAGGGCACTGCCAGCCCTCAGGCGCTCCTCGTGGTGTTTGTGTCCTGCTTGGAAATATTCCTGAGTGTTTGTGAGTATTTCCCAAATATTTCCCAATATTTCCTACCCTGTGTGTAGGGTCTGGTCAGAGATAGGGAGGGGAAAAGGAGGGATGGCCGTGAGGAATGGAAGAAGGAAGAGTTTTGAAGTCGGGTGTTCTCATTAAAGGAGTGTTTTCTGCAAGATAATGACCTTGGCTAATATTTGTTGTTGGGAAAGCAGCGTCGTTCCTTTTGGAACATTCCTGTTCTGCTGATTGGAGAACTCCAGGCAATGCTGGAAGAGGTGAAGGGCAAAGAAACGAGATAATTTCTTCTAAAGGCAATATGAGATCCCAAAAGAAAAGTTCAAAACCAACCCATGCAGTCTCTCTGATGAATAAATGATGTCTAAGAAGGCTTGAAAGGCCTTGGAGTCACAGAGAGAAACATCTACGGCCAGTCCCCGCCAAAGCCAGCCCTTTAATCCTGGGTTTATAATGAAAAAAACTGCATTTATTACTGCAAAGGCTCAGAGGCTGCCTCAGGAGGGGAAGGTGCTGACATCACCTGGAAATACGGCACCACTCCACCCAGCTGGCAGAAGCATCAGCCCGGTTCTGGCTGAAAAACACCCTAAAAACATTTCGGCCTCTAATGCTGTCACTTGAAAGGAGCCAGTTTGGCTGAATGGGCATGTCCTGCACAGGGAAATGAAAAGGCAGCGTTGCAGGGAACATAAACAACCTCCAGCTGCCTTAATTGGGATGCTTTGCATAAAATATGAGCTTGTTGGTAAACACGTTCCATGGGCAAAGGCGCGTCTGGGCCTGGGGCTGTGTGGGGCAGTATAAAAGTCGTTCCAGCTGCAGGATCCCTCATCCACTTCTCCTGCCTTCTCCTCCTCAGAACAAGGTGAGTACCAAGGGCCTTGGCCTCTCTCTTTCTCTCATTCTCCTCTTTTTGTTTGGACTTCTCTTTCTCTCGTTCTCCTCTTTTTCTTTGGACTTCTCTTTCTCTTATTCTCCTCTTTTTCTTTGGACTTCTCTTTCTCTTGTTCTCCTCTTTTTCTTTGGACTTCTCTTTTGTTCTCCTCTTGTTCTTTGGACTTCTTTTTCTCTCGTTCTCCTCTATTTCTTTGGACGTCTCTTCCCCTTGTTCTCCTCTTTTTCTTTGGATCTCAACCGAATCTTTGCCTCCACGTGGACCCAAGAGCCTGGATCTTTCTGCCACCATCTCCGCTGACCTTGTTCTTCACTGGGGACAACTGGGAGGTGTTGGGATTTCTTTCTGGGGAACACTTTGGGATCCAGGCTGCCCCTCCTCCCCAATCTCTGCTCTTTCTCCTGAGAGCAGCATCTCCATCCATGCCTCACCTCCCGCTCCCGGTTCTTCCCCTGCCCTCTCTCCAGGCTCTCCTCCAGCCACAGCCATGTCCTGCTACGACCTGTGCCGACCCTGCGGCCCCACCCCGCTGGCCAACAGCTGCAACGAGCCCTGCGTCAGGCAGTGCCAGGACTCCCGTGTGGTCATCCAGCCCTCGCCTGTGGTGGTCACCCTGCCTGGGCCCATCCTCAGCTCCTTCCCCCAGAACACCGCCGTGGGATCCTCCACCTCTGCCGCCGTGGGCAGCATCCTGAGCGAGGAGGGAGTGCCAATCAACTCGGGGGGCTTTGGGCTCTCTGGGCTCTCTGGCCTTGGTGGCCGCTACTGTGGCCGGAGGTGCCTGCCCTGCTAGAGCTGGGCCGGACGTCCAGCGAGTGCCTTCCCCAGGAAGCCCCAAGCCGGGTGCCGGACTGAGGCTGCAGCTGCTGGCCAGCGTTTCCAGAGGCCTTGGGCTCCCAAACGTGGCCGGCTGAGGCTTCTGCTTCTCCTGCTTTCTTCTGTGCCTCCCCAGGCCCTGCTGTTCCCTGCTCTCCTGGCCCAGGGGCTCAGCCCCAAGCCAGCGCAGCAGGGTCCTGCTGCTCCTGCTGTCCCCGAGCCCAGGGGAGGCAGACGTGTGTGCCACTGCTGCCCAGGGCTGCCCGCCTGTCCCTGCTGCTGGGGCAGCCTGCCCGGGGCCCTGCCCACCCCCCTGCTTTGTTTCTGTCTTTACACTCAATAAAAGTTCACTCTGCATTGGAACTGGAGTCTCCTGGAGTTCCTTCCCTGCTGGGATACCCAGCTTAGGCTGCTAAATGGGATGGATGGGATGCCCTGGCGGGGTTTGGGTGGGATTGGAGTGTGTGTGGCACTGTGTGAGTGTGCACAGGGTGACCAGGAGGTGCCCCAGGGGACATTTGAGTCAGAAGGGAGGTTGGACACTGAGTTCCAGTGGATGACGCAAAACATTGACCTTCCAGAAGATATTTCTGTGCAGATTTACAGGCGCCTTCCCACAGCCTCCATTGTGCATTTCCACCCACACGCAGTTGTTTTCCTTGCCTGCATCCAAGCACAGCATCCAAACCCTGGAGCACTGGGGCAACCCAAGGTGCTGAGGTGACACATGGCACCCAGGGCAGCTGTGTGAAGGGAGATGTGAGTCCTCTGCCAGATGCTGGCACAGTGGGAATGGACTGAGGATGGGTCCCTCTTCTGGAGGAACCCCAGAATCCTTGATGTTGGAAAAAAGCTCGAGAGGAAAGTCTGCGCAGCAGATTTCTGCAGGTCTGCTCCAGACTCCCACTCCTCCAGGACAGGGTGGCACACACAGAATGACTCCACAGCAATTAACGCCTCTTGCCACAGGGCAGTTCTGGTGGGGGATCAGATGCTTTTCCTGCTCTTTTCTAGGCCTGGGTGCAGTCCCAGGCTGTGTCACTGTCACTGCTCTGCTCTTTCAGGCGAGGGATTGTGGCCCCTCTGTGTCCATCCCTCTCCCATTTCCGTGTCACACACCTGCCCTCAGCACATCCCCAACCTCTGTCGTGGCTCACCCATCCCCTGGGGCACCTCCTGGTCA
>VZRF01014972.1:0-202641 GCA_013396875.1 Vireo altiloquus
GCACCTTCCCTTCTTTGCCTTCTTTCTCAGTGATAGGCTTTTAAAAAGCAAATGTTTAACATTCCTTTGTCAAGTTTCTCATTCAGAAATCTTCACATTTCTAAAGGTATTATTGCAAAAGTTCCAGTCTGTCCACTTTTGATAATTCTGTGAAGGAGAAATATAAGTGTAGCCATTGGTGATGCCTCAGCATGGTGAACAGCTTCAACTGAGTGCACATGGCTGGGTTTGAGGAGATGAAATTGACAGATTTGAATGTCTTAACACAAGAATGAAATTTTAAAATGTGTGAGAAGCTGATCTCTCACCTCTGAATTTGTGAACAATTGTCTCTCTCCAGTTAAATAGGCCTCAGTATGCAAGATCTTAATTATCTTTCTGTGTGGTCTTGCAAATTAGTCCAGGTTCCTTCAGGATCCTCCTTATCTATATAGAAGATGATGATCTCTGAAGCCCTTTCTCTGGAAAGTGCATTTGTGAATGTGTTTAGGGAGACTCACCAGAATAAAATTTCTGCTATATTTTGCCATTAAAATCAGTGCATAGAAATGGTCTAGATCAGGACTCCAAGCCTGATGAACACCCTCACCTGTTGCTATTGTGTCTTGGAAGATAAAAGGAACAGGAGGAAAGACAGACAAGATTGATTGTGTTCCCCCATGCTCCCCCCATCACCTTTGGTGATGTCTTCAGGCTGGGATGCTTAGAGTTTAGTTTCTGGGTGTTGTTTGGGCATTAAAAACTAGCAGCCTTCTCAATTTCTCTACCTTCTTTATCCTGTTCCTTTCCTCTGCTCCACTTCTGTGCCATCTTTCCTTGCCTCAGGCTTTGATCTCCATGTCCTTTATACACCCTGCTGTTTAACATGGGGAAAGACAAAATTAATATTCCCCAAACAGATCAAGCCCCTCCCCACAAAATCAAGAAAATTACATAATAATGAGCATAAACCACTTCCAAATTGCTGTAGTTGGATGTATTTTCTTTTTTCTCACCCTCTCATTTTGGTTGTATGCTAGAGCTGGTTGTGTGTTGAATTTTATTTGATTTGGGCACTTTCCCAGGGAACTTGGATTCTTTCAGTAAAAAATCAACACATTCACAGAAATTAAGACTTGCAGTGCAAAAGTAGTGGTTTACATAGTTCACTTGATGCCTCTCTTCTCCCTAATTTTCAGATTTTTGTCTCTCATAGCATCTCTCTCACCATCAGCCCTTTCCTGTTGCATGATTGTGCCAGAGCTTTAAGAAGTCATCTAGGACTACACACTAGAGAGTCACAGGGGCCTGAGTTACCCAGCACAGATGAAAGCCAACATTGGGTCAATAGAACTGTCATTAATGATGATTCTGATATCTAATATCCTATGGGTATTTTACACAGATGAATACATGGTATTTCTAGTACTTAGTCACAAAAGAACAACTGTATGGTGTACAATGTGGGAGATAGAAACTAGTGAGGGAAAAATATTTACGCTGGTATGTGAAAAGCAAATAAATAAAACAGTATCTCTCAAGAGAGTGAAATAAGATTAATTACTACTGCTCTGTCGGTGGAAAACAAAGACAAAATCTCATGCAGCTGACATCCTTAGAAAGTCTTTGATGTTGCTGTCATCTTGGGTTCCCATCTCTGAGAAGCTATCTGTCTCGCTCTCAGATATATCCATGCATATAAACATGGCTTTTTATTTTTGAATCACATGAAATAATTTAGCATAAACTAGAAAATAACTTCCAAATGCCCTTCTTTGCCTGCGCTCTTCTGAGAACACGTGAGGAAGACAGTACATACTTTTCTTATAGAGAAAATGAAAATGTCATTGTTTTCCCCAAATGAATTTGAAAAATAGATTTTGAAAAAATGCATCTTTGAGATCAACCTCTCCCGTATCAATACATCAGAGGAGTAACCAGTCACCTCTGCAGAAACATTTATTAGTTTCCATCATGTTGCATTGTTTAAAGATGAGACAGCACACTCTGCAGAGGGCAGAACTTCCTCTCCTCTCCTCTCTACTTTAATTGCATTTCTGTTCTCAGTATTACATAACTATAAAGGCATGTTATAAATATTGTTCTGCATCATAGATCATGTCTATAATTTATACAGCAGTTTCACATAGACATAGTCTCCTAAAGAAAAAGTTAAACATGGGAAATTAAAATAAAAGAAGCCAAAATGCCCATTTGAAAGACATTTGGTGTCATTTTTTCCCCCCAGTTTTAGAAGCTAATTTGATGTATTTTGCATGGTATGGTAATTATGCAAAGTCAGATTAGAAAGATTTGATAATTTTGTTGAAGTCAGAAAAAAATTTTGAATGGAATTTTTCCCTCCTCTATAATTTCGTGTAATTGTTTATTATTTTAAATTCAAGATGAAATCATGTCTGATTCCCACCCACAGTGAGGTAACCAGATTAACGATAGTGGGGAACGCCACACCAAAAGCAAGGCAGATGTGAGAACAACCAATTTCATTCCTCGAGTTTTACACAGTAGAGCAAGAAAGAGGGGTGCTACAGGTACAGACTTTTGGTCCTTTCACATTTTGCTCCAGCAAGATAAAACTTCAACTCCTACGGCAGAGAATAGGGTCGTAATTCTTACTCCTTGTTACAAAATTTTGCTCAATTGACAACCTTGCAATCCAGCCTACATTTTCCCATTTGTTTCTGAAATTATGGCTACACAAACTGTCAATTTTATCATTCAGTATATGAATATATTACCATTTGTCTTCTGGCTGAATCCTTTTAAGTCTACCATGGATGATTCACCATAATATTGAACTTTAAAGAATGGAAATATATATTTAACAATTTTTTTTTCTGAAAATAGCATTAGCATATCAAATGCTCAGACCATCCACTTTCCTGCAGAGGGGAAGGAAAAAAAAAGCTTTATCCAGAAATGTAATTTTTTTGACATCTTCATCTCTAAAACACAACATTTCAATATCCCTGAATTATGTTTCCTTTGGTTTGTTTTTTTTTTAAACCATATTTCATTATTAAAATAAGTTTGTGTATTGCATTACAAGTTCTGTAGGTCAAATTCCTGTTCTCTTAGAGTTTGAGTTCCCTGGCTGGACAACATCTTTCCACGACCAAACTCTAGTGATTCCCAGGACAAACTTTCTCAGGAAAGGTGCAGTATGGGAGGCGTGTCTGAAGGTGGGATGGAGGTCATCTAATGGTTTCAGTAATGTACAAAAAAAAGAAAGCAACAACAGCTTTGTTGATGGCACAGACCTGGGGACAACATCAGTACAGAAAAGGTCATGTTTTACACAGGAGGAAGCAAATGACTGTAAATATTGGTGCCTGGAAAGGGAAGGGCAAGGCAGTTTCAGAGGAAGACAAAAACTGAGGGTTTACTCAATTGTGGGTAGGCTGTGAGTTGCCAGTGGGATATGAATATGGAGAAAACATATGTCATCCTGCAGTGTACTGAAGCATTTCTACCAGATGTTGACTTTTAATACCATGATACAAGAGCTCAGCGAGAACACAGTTCACGCCTGGCAAAGCCTAAACTGGAAGTAAAATTGCAGAGGATACCTACTGGCATGGCTCTGAGTAGAAAGCCTGTCTTGTGTGGAGACTAAGATAATTGGACTTTTTTAACTGAGCCTTCAGGAGGCCAGGAAGAAGATACTAATGTTCTCTGTGCATAATCCAGGGCTGAGCAGCCAGGGTACAGAAGAGCCATGTAAGCAGAGTGACCATCCTGGCACAAGAACAAATGGCTCTAAGGAAATGTGTACTGTGAATTGGAAGAGTGAGGAAAAGCATCAGTAGGAATAATGGAAACTGGAAGCTGAACAAACTGTAAGATGGAGCTGGTAAATATTTTAAAAGGATTATATGATGTGATTGCCTGCTTTGATGACTGGGGAAGTTCATTATGGTTCTGCTTTCTGCTTCCTTTCAGCCAGTGTTGCCCTTTTCCTGGACACCAGCCCTTGGAAACAAAGGCTGAGAGAGAGTTCATGGGAGAAGATGTCTGCCCACACATCTATCACGAGTGGTGCCAGCGGTCCCTTTGCATGTGTGAAAGGATGGAGATCATCTCGTTGTGTCTCAGTGGACTGCTTCAGGCAGTCACGCAGCCTCTGCCACAGATTTGCCAGGAGCTGGGCAAAAACTTCCATTTCATGTTCTCCATATGGCTGCTGTCTAGCAGATGACATCACCTAAATGCCCATAGTCCTGGCTTCCCCCTCAAAAGGCAGAGTGATTAGGGGAAAAATAAACCAAACCTCCTCCCTAATCCCCCTCATCCCTAAAAAAAGTGCAAAAGTCAAAAGTCTTAATGAATTGTGTCAACTGAGGAGCAGCAACCCATCCTCAGGCCTCATAATTTGTTACGGATACTTAATTGCAGGGTTGGTTTTCTGTGTTTTTGTTTGGGTGGGAAGCCTGCAATTCCTCTTAAGGCTCTGTAACGTACTTTGTGGCATGTGGTAATGCTGGGGAGAATAAAGACCAGGAAACATATGTGGCTGACAGGCAGGGCTAGTCATCTTCCTCCTGCCAAAGTAGGCTGCCTTCATATGTGTTTCTGGCAGGGAGCTGAATGACACCTCTGGTTCCCTCCCATGTCTTTCCAAGAGTAACAGAGATTTTCTTCTTTGCAAAGGAAAAATGAAATCATGACAAAAAGTAATAAAAGCCATCGTCCCAAGGCACTCAATGTGAGTGTAAGACAAGAGTTGGTGGGTTTCTAGCAGAGAATTATTTCTTTGCAGATTATTACTGGTTACTGTATTTTATCATTTTGTATTTTATTTTGAAGTGTTTCATTTCTTTAAGGTGGTGACCTTCAACATGCTGAAAGCATAAGTGGATGATCTTACCCCCTTTTGTATAGTCCAGCCATCCTTATGCATGTTTCAAACACTGTAAGCTGCTCCTAAGCTATTTTGAGACCATAGTTTACTAATTAAATTTTTGACTAATTAAATGTTGACTTTACCCTTAGCAGAGCTCTAGAGGAGAAATGGTAGTTTCCCTGCCGTGCAGAAGGAGCTGGCAGCAAGGTAGGTGGTGGTGTACTGGAGCTTTCCTGTTGTACAAATCCTGGGAAGATCGGTGTCCCAAGCCCTCAAAAGTGATTAGCCCATCCACTTCTATATATTTATGGATGTGTGATTATTGCATAAACTGTCTTTCCCTTCTCTCTTTTTTGTGAAGTTTCTAGTTATTAAATCCTCTCTGAGAAAATTACTTTTTATTTCTTTCTCTTTCCTCAGGAGGGTCTTCACCTCCCCAGCTTCACAACTTCTCTTTGTTCTTTCTCTTCTGACCTTTACAGTCCCCTATGGTCCTTAAAATCCTAGTACACCACAGAGTCCCCTGAGATCCCTGTCAGCCCTTCCTTGCACACAGCATGCACACAAGTTTTTGTAACTACTTCCTCTTTATTCTCTGCGGTCTCCCCACACATCCCTATTTTCCTTATGTGTCATCCTCCTCCTACATGTTTTATGATCTCTTTGCCAGTGCAAAGTAGTCCCCAGTAACATATTTACTACTCTTTTAATAATTTCTGATGATTAAAGTGTCATGAGAGGCAGGACTTGCCTAAATAAGTGATAATTCAAAGATGAGACCCTAATTCTCTCTTTAAAAGTACAATCCAATTTGTCTTCCTCCCCAGCTTTGCAGCCAAAACTACAAACCAGTCTGTCTTACATTTTATATATATGATCTCATGTCAGAGAAGGAGTTTTCTGGAAAATTTGAGAGAAATTGGATGAAGCATTTTTGGACTTGTACAGAAACTAAGGCATTCTTTTAAACAGATTTTTTTTTTTTACACAATTTTTCTGGCATGTCATGACTCAAAAGCACATGGGCTGGAAAATTCCAGATCTGCCAAAATCATGGGTTTTCTCCACACTGTCTAGGTTTTCAGGTTCTTCTTGGAGCCCAGAGAGTAAAATCAATAAAAGGGACAGCCCTTTTTTTGGTTGGTTGTCTTTCTCCCTTCCCTGATGGAGCTGTGGTGTGTACCAAGGGACAGCCTTCCATATAATTATCCATCAACTCTCAATTCCAGAAAATGAGGGTTGGGGAAAGACATGGCCAAACTGAGTCAAGCCCATGGGTGTTTAATGTCAGCCTTTTTTATGGTTACTGAATGATGGTTTTTGGATGGTTTATCAATAGGTGGTTTTTCAACTTGAATTCTGAGTCAATAGCATTGAGATAAATATTTTCTTTTTTCTTTTTTCTTCTTTCTTTTCTTTCTTTTTTTCTTTTTTTCTTTTTTTTCTTCTTCTTTTGGCTAATACAAATTAATTTTTTTCTCCCAGCAAAATAAAACATTTTTTCAAGATGCATATTTTTTTCTTCAATACTAAAGCAAAGAATTCATTTAAATGTTGTGAATTGTTTTTTAATCTTAGGAATACTACCTGTAGGTAACTTTCAAAACAAAATATTTTGTGGAAAAATCAAAATGTTTATCAAGAAAATGTCAAAATTATTTTTTTCCTGTGCCCCCCACCCCCCAAAAAAGTTCTGTAGACTTGTTAAATTCAGTGTGGATTTATGGATAGTTTTGATTAACCCCAAATGCTATTTTTCTGGGCAAATATGTGAATTATTTGCACCAATGTATTTTGTCGCTCCATTTTACAATCTTTTTCTCTGATGATCTCATCACTGACTGTTGCTTATGACTTGATTGGTTAAGGTTTGAAGTTGAAATAAACCGATGAGTTCCTTTAGGAACTTTGATGGCTGATTTTTATGAGCCTGAAGAAGCCCAACCCAGCCAGCTATGACATACTCAAATTTTTTTTTTGCAGCTTCCCTTTCTGTATATAGCATATGCTGAATTCTCAGTGGATGTGGGGGAATTTACCCAAGCAATTTTAAACACAGAGAAGGTGACTGGGAGCTATGTATTTCCTCCATGGTAGTGCCATCAATCCAAAGATTCAGAGGGCTTTGGCTGTTGTGGTTGAGGATCTCAGGTGCTCTCTCCCTGTGCAAGCAACAAGCTATGAGTATGGTTTTTATTCTTGCCGAGATCAGCTCCCATCAGAAGTAGAGGAAATGTTGCACAGAATGCTAAAAAATAAAACATAAAATACTATAAAAAATGTGCATTGTTTTATCTTGGGAGTGAGAACAGCGGAGAGGAAACTCTCCATTTTTCTTTCTTCCTTTTTCCTCCTCCTCTCTTGTACAAACCCTATGATAACTCACAACTGGTGAGGGTATGGTCTGCTATAAGGTCCAGAGGACTAATGCTATAAGCAAGGTTTGCATGAATTTTTTATTACATACAAGTTGGCAATGATGATGGGCAGTGTGATGCAGTGCTGCCAGGAGAACAGTGTGACTGTCAGGGCAGAACATGATCACAGTTGCCAACACAGATTTCATGTCCTACCCTGGTATATAAATCAGGTCTTGGACTGGCCTTTTGCATGAGATTAATTTTATTCTAGAAAGAAGTGATATTTCTTCCACAGAAAAATGAGCACTCCAACAGTCTAAATTAAATTAAAATTAAGAAAATACCATTCATGTCTGAAGAATGAAAAATAATGGTGAAAGACTAGAGTTTAAAGTAAGTAGGTTTAATGGAAATTCATTGAGGTAACATACAAATTTAAAACCTCAGAAAGTTCAAGGTCTCAACAAGCTGTAGCCTGTTCTCCTCTTACTGCACATCTTCCACTTGCAGTAATGAAAACAACCCACACAGATTTGCAGTCCCTGTGTACATTGACAAGATGAGCCATCAGTGTGCGTTGTATGTGATTTAACATCTTAAGCTCCCACACAGGACATGTGGACATCTACACAACAGAAAGTCTCTTCCAACTCTAGTATCTGTGGCAAAATCTTGACCTTTACATCTCACAAAAGGAAGAAAGATTCCCAGATTCCCATTTAAATTCCCTCTTCCATGTACTGAAAATATTAAAACAATTTAATCTCCTTACAATTCCCAATAGTGCCCTTTAAATCAGCTTTTCATTGGGAATTGAATACATACTTTCTGTAACATAAACTGAAATCTGGGAATTGTAAACTGCCAGCAAAATATGAAGGTATGCTACATTTGCTCAGATATATAAGATATGACAAGATTTAATATATATTAAATTTAACAGGTTCTATGATCTCCTGCATAAATACACAGTATTCAAAGGTGTACTCCAGAGAACTCTACATTCCCTGCTGGTTCTGCATTTCTGTCCTTTCCAGCATATTTTTATCTCTAATCTTACCTCCCATTTCTTACAATCCATATTCATTTCATTTAAGCAACATTATCCATATTTTTATCAAGTTCCTAAATTACAGGCAACATATGCAACCTTAGCTCTGGCTTCCCAGAGGTGTTAGCTGGGGTAATTGCAAACTGTTTAGCTAAGCTTTGAGAGAAACAGAAGAAAACCTGGATGTCACATTTCTCACCCCATCAGAAAAGCTGTTTCTCTCACATGCTTACTATTTGAAACTTATGTGGAGAAATTATTAGGGACAAGGTGGACGGGGAGAAAGAATATTTTTGTTTTTGTGAAAGCTCCTTAGACTGTGAAGAGCCATCCATTGCTACCTTGATCAGGGATGTAAAGCATGCCAGTGTGTACACATTCATCTAAAAATTACAGGTCTTGCTGGGCAGACGTGGTTCTTGATTGCCAATTACAGCACCCACAGGTTGATTTCGCTGGTGCTGCAGGCTCTGAGTCCCAAACAGTGACCTTATTTTGTTTAATGTCTCACCCACTCAGGCATTAATAGAGACATCATCCCCACCCGCACATACACAATCGCATTCCGTGATTTCTGAACATTAAATACACGCCCTCATTCACTCAGCACTCCCACATCCACCAGTACTTCTGCAGCTCAAGGAAGCCACAGTGAGCTTTCCAAGCCAGTTTTCAATGGGGATCTGCCAGCTGGTGAGAGGCAGGTTCTCTGAAAGTTTGTTTTCCCTTTTCTGTCGAAGGAGGATATTGAAACATCACTTACTGGGAAAGCTATGTGAGAGGAAAATGTCATCATCTCAGTGAGCTAAAAAACCCCATATTTTGCTCTCTGCCTGTTCAGTATTTTTAAAAATGAGCAAAATTTTCCATTGATGATGCACTGCACATAGAAGGAAGGAGGCTGCTCAACAGGAAAAGAGAAACACTTCTAGACATAAAGAAGCTGCATGAGGTTAAAAGCTGAATATCAGCCTATTAAAAACAGAAGGGGTAAAATAAAAGCTAAACCCCTGTAAACACAGGACACTGATGATGTTCCCAGAGATTTTAAGGTCCAGAGTAACCGGTACAATATTTGTAGTGTAGGCTTTTCCATAAGATAGGCCAAGGAATTGCACTTGGTGGTTGCATCAATAGAATGGTATCATCTGCTTTATCTCCAAATTAGCTGTTAGAAATACATTCCATTTTTTATTTGAAAGTCTCAGCTGATGAAATGTTGCTTGGGTAAGTGGCTTCAATGGCTATTTTCATGGACAAGAATATAATCTAATTTATATTCTGAGATGATCTTCCTTCAGTTTCCAGTCACTGGATTTCCTTTTGCTTTTATCTGTCTCTTACTGGGTATCTTTCCCCTATTAACACACTTCCAAGAATTGCATGACACTTAGCTTCCACTTGTATAAATTAACCAGGATGATGTTTTCTTGCTTCAGATTAGACCATGTCACCAAATTTTGTATGAAATGTGACAGAAATCATTGAGTTTCCTTCCCAAACCTAACTTCCTACAGTTCTGTGGTGAACAGTACTTTAGCTGAAATCAAGATGCAATCTCATTCTAAAGCACTGAAGTGTCTTTGTAAAAGGTAGCTTAAACACCAGACAGAACTTGGTTTTAAACCTCCAAGCAAACAGGAATGAAGCACTTTCGAAATGTGTTAGATCATGCTCCGTGATCAGAATGATATCTCAAAAACTTTTACTCCCATCCCAGGTAGTTGTCCAGTGAAGGACCTGGGTACAGATATCACAAGTTACCTTGAGAGCAGAAAAATATTGATCTGAGAATGCACATTACATGAGGAGTGTGGAGGCGTATAAATTCTGCATGTTGGATGTATAAGTTGCATCCTTTGTGTGCAAATCTGGTGCTTTTGTGGATTGCGTTGGTTTGTGGATAATGTGAACTGGTGAGTCCATTGTCACTGCTGCAACAGGCTGGTTTCAGGCCTCTGTAATCCTGAGGAGGAAGATGGCACATATCTCAGCTACCAAAACAAAAAAAAGAGAAAAGAGTTCAAGGTTCCTTAATGGTGGATCCAGCCAAGATAATTTCAGAATCAGCAACAATATTGTCAGCCATCTATGGAACAGACACAGTTCTGACAGCCAGAGGTGCGCTGGTCCAATCATGTTCCAAATTTATGAAGCTTTCCTCTAGAAATATGAGTCCTCCATAAAAATTTCTGTTAGCATTTTGTAATAAGGCATCAACCTCCATATATACAGCAGAGGTGCAAAATCCTCCAAGGGATTAGCTTAAGAGCTGCAGTAATACCATTTAGATTTTAAAAACCAATAGGGTGTGTACTTTAAGGAATGTATGTCACATCATAGTTTGCGACTCTGGCACAAGAGGCCCAATGTTTGAAAGCCAAATCTGGTCAAATCAAATCAAATTGAAATTGGATATGAAGCATGTGCATGGGTGTGGAATCAGTTCACTACTGAAGCAACTTATTTAGGCATATGGTGGGTTGTCCAGTATTTGGGGAGTTTAAATGAAGCCTTTTAGCACACGGAAAGGTTGAGTATCAATAGTGGTGTAGAGAGAAATTATTTAGATAATTTGTTTTGTCTTTATATTCTAGTAAAACCTACAAGAGAACAGGATGACAGGAAATCAAACTAGCCTCATTTGTTGGGAAAACACGGTACACACAGAATGAATAAACATCGTGTGGTTATGAAGTGGAAGAAGGAGAGAGAGTGAACATAAAATGTGGAGCAAAGTCTTGCTTTTACTTTTATTTATTTTGGTGGGATATGCCAAAGCAGCATAGGGTGCCTACTGTATAAAACAAATAAAATGAAAGAAAGCATGGTATAAACAGCTGTGTCCAGTGTGGTGGATATCCCTACAATGTGGAGAAATGAAATTTATATTCTGTGATATAACTTGCTTTTGTCAGGTGGTTGTACTGGTTTTGGAGCTTTAGGAGCTGCGTGGACACAGCAATCATAGCTCTGATGCCTTACAGTTCCCTACGGGTTCTCACAGACCTTCCACCTGGGCCTTATTTTGTGGCAGAATTTCCAGCCATTGTAAGTACACCTCTGAATGGGTGTTCCAGCCCATCACTCACACACTACAGATGTGTGATGGTTCCATTACGGACAACCAGAAGACAAAATGGGGACAGAACAGAATGTAATTGTGTGTAACACCCTCAATGCTATTTTCTGTTGCAAACCACTGATAATCAAAAGTGCAAAACACAGATAATCACAGACTAAATCAAAAAGAATATACAGTGTGCATAGTGAGCCCTGAAATCCAATCCTCACTGTTGTATTCACATTGTGATGCTGCCCTGTCAAATACCCAGTCTCTAAATTCTACACACATTTTTTCAAAGTGAATTTTTTGTGTTGCAAATTATGCGTCTTCTCATCCCAGAACTTGTTAGTTAATAGAAAAACAATTAGAATACCATGGAGCTACACAGAAAATGGTGGCAAATTGAGTGAGAAGCTGAGATTACTGGAAAAATGAATATATGTGTATTAAAGGCCTTCCTGAGACCCACAGTGGATAAATTACTTGTCATGTTGAATGACATTTGGCACTTCAAGACCTACCAGTAATTACCTGAACAAAGAATGGAAATGCTGCATGCAGGGAACTCAAGAATATGGGCAGCATGCTGAGGAAAAGACAGGTATTATACTAAAGTGAGTACTTCAGGAAAACCTTGCTAAGGCAGAAGAAAATGTTAAATGAGAGGCATATTAATTAAGTAACTGGATCTCTCCAGAACATGAATTGTAATGGAAACAAGTATACCATTTCTTAATTAAAAGTAAACAAACAAATACATCTGCAAGAAACTCAGATGAGGAGAAAGTTTTGTGGTTGGTATTCTGTTACCCCTGCCAGGACCCACAGAAGGCATAGATGTAGCAAGTCACAATGTAAATCTAGAGACAAATTCCCTGTCTGAGGAGTGCCAGTATCCAGATAAGAAACTTTACTGTGAAAGATTTGATGACTGTTTTCTGGACTCACATTCAACATGGATATGCAGAAGAAATGTTTGTTAGCCAGCATTTTCAGTGTTCCCATCGTCTGCCTGACAACATATGTTAAAGTAGGAGTAAAAATTACAGAATCATCTTTGGTTGATCTTGAATATTACCTAGCACAGAGACTGCCAACAAGCTAAGAGGTTATTGGCAAAGTTACAAAAACCTGTAGGCCTCTACAGGATTTAAGATCAAAGTTGTAAAGCTAAAGGGTTTAGAATTTTTTTTCAATGACTTTAGTGGCCTGTGGTTGAGTTATAGCATATCCTTTGCAAATCTTTTCAGTTTTGATGTAAAGCATTTTTGTAATGGAAAATCCCTTATGTCTCCCAGTAGGCGATGTCATTGTTTAATTAGAAATGCTTTCCAATCCAAATTTGTAACTCTCATAGTCTTTTGTTGCTAAACTAAAGAGTTCTTTGTTATCAGATACCTCTTCCCCACATAGGTATATGAAGTTAAGGTTCAAATCTCTTCTCAAAACATCTGTTGGATAAGGCAGGTTTGCCTTTCTTCCTTTCTCACTATACAACAGATATTCCTGACCTTATATTAGTCATTAAATTATTTTCTAGAATTTTTTTGGAATCCATTTCAATTTTGACCATTCTGTCCTGAGTGTAGACACCAAAACTCAAACCATTGCTCCAATCACAATACTTTAGCTGTGGGTATAAACTGTTCTGCTGCCCATTTCTGTGCAGAAATTAGGAAGATGAGAGACACACCGTTGTGTAGGCAGATACAGGATGCAAAGCAGAAGTGCCTAAGCTCCAGTCCTCCAAGGTGCCTCTGGGAAAAGCCATCATCTTGTCAAAGATGGTCGAGGGAGCCTAGAGAGACCAGCTTGCCTAAGCTGAGGTTAGCCTTAGTAAGAAGCCTCGGAGCTAAAAATGGCTTTGCCCATATTGTCACTACATGATTATCTAGCAGTGTGTAGACAGATTTTCTCAGGCATCTGATTCAGAGAGAACCAGATTTACTCTTTGGCCATGAACCAGGTTCCTGGTTCAAGAACTTTTCTGACAGTTTTCCATGTGGGATATTATTCTGATTCATGTTTGGTCTGCAGCAATAATTCAGTCCCTCCATAGAGTAACTTTATGCTTTTCTAGCTTGTTTTCTTGGAAGATCTCAAAAATGCTATAAATATTCATTGATTTACATTCAGGATGATCCAAGGAACAAAGTAAGTATGACTGCCTTAATAAGACTCTTCTGAGCCTTATTTTAATGTTACATGTGAGGTTAGTTTCCGAGAGGGAAATAGAGCCAGTTTCTAATGCAAACTACTGACTCCATCACATCTCTCTACTTGATATTAGAATTATTGTGCTCTGCACTGAAAATTATCTCCTCCTTTGTCTGTGTAAGTAGCCAACCCTGTTGCTGTAGTCCACAAATACTTGGACACATGCTGGAAAGGAACCTCCAAGAATGTGACACGGCCTGTTGGGATATACTTGAAGACAAGGTGTTGAATGTGGCTTCTTTTTTCAACAGCAGGGTTTTTCCCTCTCAACATTCAAAAGAAGAGGGAAATGTGGAAATAGCTTTCCCAAAAGCATAATGGAATATTCCTGGTTCATACATTTCTCCTTTTGGACTATTTCCCCTTGGATTGCAGAGGAAAAACTTCAAAAGGAGAGGGCAGGGAGTTGTTTTTCAGTCTGTTTGCCTAAGCCGTGGTCCTTCGTGCTATGAGAAACCTCTCCAGCAGTTTCAGCAAGAATCTCCTTTCTGCTCCCTTCCACATCCTCCTTTATTCCTACGTCCCCCTCCCCCTCCTCACTTTCTTTCATGTGGATCAAGGCCTGGAAAATGACAAGCCTCTTGATTAATAGATACAGAAAGTCTTCTTATGTAATTTATTTGCTTTCTGCACCTGACTAGAATCACTAGGTTTATCTGGAAAGGAAAATATATCGTCCTTCCTGACTCCGAGTGGCAGCAGAGAGAGCTGAGCATGTGATATCAAGCTGCGCATGGAAAGCAAACAAAACGCCATTTCTGTATTTTGTAAGCATCTCAGGTCATAAAAGTGTCAGCACGCTGTATTTCTTACTGGGATCCTCTCTGTTTTATTATCTGAGCCCTTTCCATTGTGTTGAATGTGCAAGGAGAGACTCCAAAGCAGGCAACATCTGTTTCCCTGTCATGTTTTTGATTATCAGCTCCATATTCCTTGCAAGTCTCCCGCTCACATATTCCAATCAAACTCAATGGGGGCTTCAACAGTGAGGACACTTCCTTATCTCCCTTCCCCCAGACTCTCCATCCATCATTCTCACATGCTGGCTCACTAAATGCTGATGCAAGAGGCCTGTTCTTAACACTTGGGTAACACACTCATGACCTCTCCAATTTGTTTTGTTTGCTTAAGTCTAATTGCTGTAAGGATACCTGCCTCTTGGTGCTTGATGTGGGAGAGGTCAGAGGAAGGAGGCAGGTGGGACATTTGACTGATTTTTGCTTTGGTACCTGTGGAGAACACTTTTCTAATGCTGTTTTAGATGTGTTTCCCAGTTTTCTTCCCTCAAGAGGAAGTTTCCAGTTTCCTCTTTCCCAGTTCCCAATTGCTAAATCAATCTCTCTGTCCTTTGCCAAGAGATCTGTTTTACCATTTATGCAGGAATTTCAATCTGCAGATGGGGATTCTGCCAATAATAATCAATTAAATCAGTTGTCTTTTGCCTGTGGTATTGCACTTACAGGATATCTGGCACATTGAGATTTGGGAATGCAGAAATGTAAGTTACATTGAACTATGAGTTGTTTCTCCAGTGATGTTTTGTGTTCATCTTCACAGAATCTGTTTGTGTCCGTGTGCAGAACAGCAAAGAACAGTTGTAGGGTGATTCAACTAGTGTTGCAGTTGAGATACAGCAGTGGCATTCTGTACCAGAGAATTGTATTTATTTATTTAAACTGTAGATTCCTACCACCACAGGTAACTGATCCATCCATCCATCCATCCATCCATCCATCCATCCATCCATCCACCCATCCACAACAAAACCATATTGTGAAACCACATGGCAAAATATCCCAAAATATCTCCTAGATCTGGGAGAGACTGGACTTCATATTTGTGTTGATTGTTGACAGTTCCTCTTGCAGCTTGATTAATGGGTGTGTGAAAGAGATTAAGGGTCTGGCAGGTCAATAACAGCACCAAACTTACTCCATGATGAAAGGCAACAAGGACTGAAGAAGAAAAACAAAAGAAAGTGGCTCCTTGCAGAGTGCCTGTCACTAAAGATGACTACAGGAAACAAAAGATAAGGGTGACGAAAAGTGGGGAGAAGAGATGGATGGACATAGCTCAGGTAGAAGCCAGACATGGAAGACCACAGTGTTTGTTGGTGGGCCCACAGAGCAAACTGTGAGTGCAAAGGCAGACTGCTGTGAGAGACTGCAGTGCTCAGGCAGCTGGAAAACAGGAGTGTCCTAGAGACGGAGCAGGAATTCCTGAAGAAATAAAAGGTGGAGGAGAAGAAAAGGATCTGTAGTGAGGTGGGTTACTGGGAGAGTCAGAAGATGCAGGGTATGAAGAGCCTGAATGGGAATCATGGGCTGGGACAGAGAAATAAGAACAAGTGATCAGGAAGAGAAGGAGGCAACAGAAAATTGTGGTGGAGGAGATTCACAGAGTGCTGTGCAGGGAAAGGAGATAGGACAGGTGAGGAAAGAAGATAAAGGGTGTGAGTGAACATGAGAGTGCCCATAAAATGCAGAAGAGGAGGGGGAGCAGAGATCACACACAGCAGAAGCTTCCTGTCAGGGATCCAGGAACAGAACACACAATACCACAGCTGAGGTTGCTCATCCACAGCCTTTTGCTTATGTTTCATACACCCTTTATTTGACTTCTTCTTCTTCTTTTTTTTTTTTTTTTAATATGAATGCTACCTTCCCTACCTTTATGGTCAGAAATATATTTACATAATATACTATTTCCCATTTTTCTAAACAACACATAGATTTTTTTTTTGTGTTATTTTAGTATTTACTGCATATTTATGTGGTTGGAACTAGCTAAAATTATTTCCTAGGCCAGCTTTTTAATTCCAATTTCACAACATAAAAGTGTGAATGGCCTCATTAGTTTTATTGGTATAATTTGCCATAATGTTTTTAATTAGTTAATTGGAAAAGTTCCAGTATTAGACTGTTCTATTTAATACAGTATTTTTTAAAAGGCATAATAATTATTTTAACCCTTTCATAAAATACACAGCAGTAAGTTTGCATTAATTAAATGGAATATTTCAGCTTGAAAGTAAATTGTTACCTAGAGAAAGTGCCTAAAGAAAGAATTTCAGTTATATTGAATTAAAATTTGAGGGAGAAGTTCCTGTCCTACCCTGTTCCTTTAAAACCATAGGGTAAGAAAAACAGCATGAAAAACCTCAGCTTGGATATCTGGGCACCAAAAAGCCTTTGGGAGGACACTGCACTTCTGAAATGGGAGGGGGGAAAGAAGGTGGTTGAGTGTGATACTTTCAAAAGTCTGTTCAGCTGAACATTCAACAAGAAGCTCTTGAGCATGAATTAGTTAAATTTGAGAAGGCATTCACTCTCATTGTAGAAGAAACCACATATCTAGACAGTGTCAGGAACTGAATGAGATTATGGGGAAATGTGGATCCTGTTACTGTGAGTTAGTGACTTCAGTTTTCGTTCGTGGCTATTTCAGATGTGCTCGCCAGGAAACACAATCCAATAAAAGGTAATGTACTGTGCAGTGGTACAAGGAGAGTTGATTCCAAGACAGATTGACTCAGGGCTTAGCTCTGCAATGGGTGTAAAAGTAAGAGCCAAGGAACATTGAAATTCCAAGTGCATTTGGCCTCAACTTGCTATATGGTCTCTTACACAATATAAAGGTGCCACAAGATTTTGCCCTATCTTGATCTCAAGTGCTTTACCTTCCCAGTTTTCTCCCCCATGCTTTGACAACTCTTCCACCCTTTCTGCTGCATTTGGGTACCTCTATCTTGCCTCTTCCTTCCACACAGCTCCCTTGCAGTGCTCCTCCCCACCCAGGAAGCTGGCAACCTTCCTGTACACAGTGTTGTTCCTTCATCTTTCCTTCATTTGTGGGTTTCTACATGTTTGTGCCAAGGGGCAGCTGCAGGGCTATAACTGGGAGATGTCAGGGCACCAGTTCTACTGTCTGGGCATGGCTGTTGACTAATATTCAGGGTAGATGCAGGCTATGATTTTTTTGCGGACAAATCTGCAACTGCATTCCATTTGCAAATGCAGGTTTTATGCAGTATGCATTATTGATAACAGCAGAAAAAAATCTGAAAATCCTGACAAAAGCAGTCATAATGTTATTAAAGACAAAGAAAGTGTTCTTTGTGCTTAATGTCTATTCCATTTAAAAATATCTGCTCCTAAGTCCTATGTGCCAGTCATTTGCGGTGCAGCATCACAACATCTGCAGTTTTATACCCCAGACACACTAATTCAGAGTGGGACAAAAGCTCTGCCCATGTTTCGCAGTTGGGAGTGTGCCACCTTATGACCTGTGCCACTTTATATAGGGCTCCTCACAAACTTTCTGTGCTTCTGATCTTGCCTTCTGCTGCAGCTGCTTCCCCACAGACCCACAGCGTATACATCATTTGACTGTCTAAATCCAGTGCTGTCTTTGAGCCTTGATGCTGTGCATCTGATCTCACCTGTCAAAGGATAAGCAGCAAGATCCACAGTATGGAACCATGGAGAGAAAGTAGACTTTGTCAGACAGAAGCTTTTAAAATAGATTGCAGTAGCGTGGGAGATGAATGCGAAGAGGGAGAGCAGTAGGTGGAGCAAATCTGACATGAGAACATTAGCCCAGAGCCAGCTTCAAACATGCCTTACATGGCCCCCTGAGTACCCTCTGTTCCTGTCCTGAACTGCAGGAAGCCAGTCACCCTGTCTCCTATTTTATCCCTTCTCTGGGTCACCAATGCAAGCATGTCACCTTCACATTCTTCCTGTCCTCGCCTCATCTGGCTTCCACCTGCCTGAGCTCAGTGAGACGAATCAGAGAAGCCTTCAAGCAGCTTTAGCTTTTAGGATTCACTTGCCTGGCACCCAGACTGGGAAGTGCTGAGAGTGCTTTGCTGCTAAGGTTCCACAGTGCCAAGCTGCTTTGTCCTGTCTTTGTTTTAGGGTTGTGTCAATCATGTTGTAGCTCTAGACTCGGGCCTTTGGTTTTAGTAGCTCCGTTTAAAATGCTTTGTCAATAACAGGCAATCTGAAAACTGCCTGAAAACTGGCTTACGAGCTCTCCACAATTTTGCAGAACACATTACACACTGAACAAGAATGTTGATCTTTTCGAGATCTTTCAGGCAAGAGGGTGACCCTCAACTTTCTCATATCTGTAGGCATGAGGGTACTGCCTCAGGGTGATTGGAATAGAGAAAAGCCCAAAAATCAGAGAGTAGGTCACTGGGTGACAAAATCAAATCCTACTTGGGAAAAAATATAAACCAATACGTAGGATAAAATTATCTAAAACACATTACTCACCAAGGGAGCCATGGAAATAGGTAGGCTAAGAAAGAGACCTAAATTTCAGAGCAGTCTGTAAATTAGACATGAGTTTGCAATGTGTCAGCAGCACGGTTTGGGATACATACACAAAGACACCACATCAGAGAACATGATAGTAAATCCCCTCTCTACATGCCTGGTGTGACCACACCTGAAAGTTTCAAGGACTTTGAAGTCAGTGGAGCTGTGCCAATGAACACCAGCTGAGTGTCTGCCTGTTGGGTTTGCTTATAGCAGTGTCATTAGAGATCGTTATTGACAAATTGGGTGAATCCAGTGAAAAGAAACAAAATTTATGACTCAGATGGCAAGGTCCACACCTGTAAGTGTGTGTGTGTGTATATATATATGTATGTATAAATAATCAAGTAAATGCTGCATGATAAATGTTCAAATGTTAGGGAAGTGTCATTTATTCAAATTCCAAACAGCTGGCTGGTTTGGCTGCAGCTGTGATGCACTTTAGGGTACAGTCCCTAAGGATGTTTGTGGAATGGTTGGTCTTTGCATAGATTTGCATGAGAACAAAGGTCTGTTTTTGAACAAACTTGGGAGCAATGCTGGGCAGGTGCTGTGCTCCCCTTGGCATGCCTTTTGTAGTTGCAGCGTCCCTGAAGCTCTATGCTTTGTGCTTTTCTCAAGCCTAACCCTAAGTGGAGGAGCCTTTTGTGGAGGCTGGTGCCAAGCAGAAAATTAATTTTTAAATACAGACTCTCTTCCTGCATGCATCCCTCAGAGTAATCTTTTTTTAGGCACCTCAGCAAGAGACTAATTTTTTAGACCCGATAATCATCCACAGTTGTCATGAACTTCAATGCCAAGGCTAGGGCTATAAACTTGTTCTCTCTGCATAGCTGGTCTTAGTTGTACGGAAGTTAAGTTTAGATGTGTACATCGCAGTATAGGTGTCTAGGTGTTAGTTGCTTAGTGTATGACAGCTGAAGTTGCCATGAAGGTCCAAACATTTTCCATTTCATTATCTAAAGATACACTGACCTTGACAGCTAGTCAAGGCCATTTAATGCAATGTCCCTTGAAAGGAATTCCTGAAGATGAAAGTTCCCTGTCATTCTGTATAAGACTATCCAGGACCTGATTCAGAGCTCTGGAAGTCAGTGAAAATCTTTCCATTGACTTCAAAGCGTTTTGAATCATTCCTAGATAATAGCACAAATTTCACTTCATTCTTTCTTTCCAATTGGGTTGTCTGAAAATGCACAGTGGATGATTGAATCCCTATGTCCCTCGCATATCTTGCATGCCAGCTCCCTTTAACACCTTCTGTGAAGCTCGTGATGTTAAATGACACACTTAGTTGCTGTAGGCATCTTCCTTCCAATCTGGACCCCAGCTGCTTGAGGTCTAAGAGATCCTTCTCAAAGGACAATGTGAAAGCTACATTTGATGTATCTACTCAGTTTAGCTAAACACCTCTAAAGAGATGACTGAAAGTTGGAGTTATTCTAGTTTTAGGCACAGAAGCCTCAACAGCAGACAGGTGATTACAAACTTACCTATTCATTAAGCTTGATAAAGGATATTTTTCATGTTTCCAGTGATTATAATCCACGAGAGTCATGACCCTGAAGTGCCTGCAGAGAATCTAACAACTTAACCATAGAGACCCAGATGACCCACATCACATACACAGATGAATGTGAATACATGACCAATTCTGCAGGGAGGCTTTTACTCACAGAAAATGACAAAACTTGTAAAGTCTGCCTCAAAAAACCCCACACTAAAGACAGAAAAGCTTCATATGGTGGAAACCCTTTGAGTTTCTGTCATGCTTTGTTGCCACCAGATGATGCCATAGGTCAATATAGGGTTATTAATCTTTGTATGTGAGATGGGAAATAAAAATCCTTGAGATACCTCTCTGCTGTCCCTGAAGCTGTTCAGTCTTTCCATCACCTGACTGATGCCAACATCCTCCAGAGAGTATTTAGCTACTATTTAGATCCTATTTTTAGTTCTGGAAACACAAAGTCTGTTAGTTTCATTAACATTTGGTATCCTTATAACAAAAACTTGAAGTGGAATTATCTATAGCAAATTAATTACATGAGTGTTTTTCAGGGGATTCAATCCCATCCATGAAGCTGGTCTAACCTGTGGACATTCTTCTAAATTCACAGACACTGTTTCTCTCTGACAGTGTACAATTCACCTGTGCTGTCAGCCTCCTCACTTGGACATTTCTATCACACGTGACAGTGCAAAAAGACATCACTAACTAATATTGATGTCTAACAAATGCAAAGAGCTGAAGTGGAAAAAATACGTAGAAGAGGAGGCAAGACTATTTGCCCTTGTCATGCCAGCTGACTGGGGAGTGGAAAAAGAACAAAGCTAAGCAAGGCAGAGGAGAGGTCAGTGTATTCCCCATCATAGGGGCAAAATAGCAGTATGACTTACTAATAAAACCTGCAAAGAAACAAATAAGAAAGCCCTCATATGTAGAAACACACTCCAAATACCACAAGCACTGATGGAGAGGAAATGAGATGATGGGCGAGTGGAATGGGGGAGAGCACATCTGGTGAATCAAACAGCACTCACCCAGACACGGATTTCAGACTCCAGCCTGCAGTTTGGAGGCTCTCAGAAGCTTCTCTGACCATGTCAGACAGGCCTGCTTTTGTGGTTCTGTATCAGTCCCAGACGCGGGTAAGCAGGTGGAGTATTTACTCTGTCGGAGCTTCACACTATCTCTCCTGAATTAATATCTCCCAGAGAAATGCTTGATCCCTGCTGTGTCATAATTTTCACTGTCTTTGTGAGATTGAGTGCCCAGCCTTCTAATGTGAAATCCTCTCTCAAAGGTAATAGGAATTATTAAATAATTGTGGACTGTGACCTGTTGTGAGCCAAGAACACCTTCCATGACTGAAGGCTTGAAGGTGGACATCAGACAAAATCATGTATAATCTTTTGCAGACCAGAGCAGAGGAGAAGAGAACAGACAGCAGTGGAATGCACTTAAGAGAAATAGATACACACATGAAAGAAAAAGGCCTTGATATTTAAAATATTTATGGTCTTAAAAGGCATGAAAACTGATACTAGCCATTAACTAATAGACGTTCTGCCTTTGTGATGCAGCTTACATCCCTAACTAAAACCACATCTCTGTTCTGACTTTGTCTGAAGCCAGGTGCACAGATGATTAAATTTTGGTCCAGCTATAAGGAGAGTGTCTCCATCCTGTCCTCTCCTCTAAGCACACACCATCTGTATGATACTTATTCATCTCCTTTTGCTGGGCTGACATACTGAGCCCATATTCTTCCAGCATCAGTTGTCCTCCTACTGTCAAGCTGTGCAAATGGAAGGGATATAAACCCAAGGGAGTAACAGGCTCTGGGAGTAGGCTTGTGCTGTATTAAAGCAGCATTAACTGCTCTGCCTTAACCTTGATGTTGTTCATATGTGTTTTCACAAAAGAGATTTGAGGCTCTCACTATCCACCGCTGCCAGCATGACTTACACATCTGTATTCACTATATTTAAATGCTATGTTGTTGTGAATGTCCTCCGTGTGAATGAGAAGAGGGAAGAGGTTGGCTTTGTATCTCTGAGCATATGGATTCCTTGTAATGAGCGGAGGGTAGATTGCTTAAAGCATTTTTATTTTATTTTCTGAACATAATTTTTGAGCCCCTGTTCCAGTGTCATAGGCCTGCTTGTAGCAGGAAATGATAAACCCAGACCCTGCCTCTTTGAGGAAATGATAGGTGGAGAAAAGGACTTCAAATACATATATGTTTTTCATAAAAAGATAAGACAGCTACTTTAAGTGTGCTGAACATACCAGAGAATAGAAACAGACTCCATTTATATAGTTTTTTTACTTTTGTTTGGTTCTTCCTCTGGTCTAAGCCATGGAGCCTAACCAGATCAAATATATGCAATATATTTGACCCACGTGCAAATGTAATTCAGACTTGGATCCAATTCTATCACCCAGGTTTTCCACTCTAGCAGATGTTAAGCCACACAAGATGCATTCAAATGTCCATTTCAAGAAGTTGCTCCAAAGCAGGTCACTATTGACTGACCTTACCCTTTATTCTTTCTTCATTTCCTCTAAAATGCAAAAAGGCATTTTCTCCCTCATTTCTCACAGGACTTTAGGATCTGGTTTCTGTAGAGGATGGTGCCTTCTTGACGTGCCTCTGCCCTCTACTTCCCAGGATTATTTCAGGGATGACGGACTTGGGAGTGGGACTAATGGCAGAGGGCACAGCCATAAGGAGTGAGGCCTCAAATGCGTAAACTTTAAGAAGAGTAGGTAGAGAGTAGAGAAAGCACCTGATGGATTCCACAGATAAAGGGACTGATGGTGGAGATTCAACACTGCTTGTTGAATATATCTTGCCAGGAGACAAGCTCATCCTTACCCCCCATCACCTACAACTGGTGTCTTGCCAAGATACCAGAGCAATGCTCAAGAACCCAAAAGGACAAGGTTAGATCTGTGCTCGCTCTGCTTTACCAGTAGATCACCCACCAGTACTGCATCCATTTCTGTCTTACAGTCTGATTAGAATTTAGGGTGTGATAGGCCTAGGCCAGGCCAAAAGGATATGCCAAAATTTCTAGAGATAAGGAGAAAAATATTGAAGTGTTGACAAGAAGGTGACTACTTGCCAATACCATTCTGTCAAGTGTCCTACGCCATTATTTGGATGCCATAAATAGCATATTCTGCAGGACATTGTCCCTCAATAAAAACAGAAGTCCCAAGTGAAAGAACATCCAGAGAAGTGAATTGATAAAGGTGAGATAGAGGAGAGCATAGAAATAACAAGCTATGCTTTTCAGCCACTTCCTAGCCACAAAGTCCTTGCTTTCCTCAGCCCCCTAAGAAAGCTTGCAAGGAAGAACTGTAGTTCAAATAGAGCTACAAACACATATAACATATAGTAAATAATGAACTAACTAACTAAATAAATATTTAGGGAGTAGTCCATTTGATTAGTGGGTTAGCAGACAGATACGGGTGTAAAGGAAAAATAGATAATATTAAGATCATAGATCACAGAAGATCATAAAAAAGGCTTCTTCCAGAAGCACCAAGTTCCACATCAAGATAGTTTTTAGTGAACTCTTACAGTAAATAGGGCAAGAAATTTTTTGCATAATGAATGATTCACATGTAAATGTAACAAACATATTCAGTCAGGTTTCTTTGTTTTGTTTTGCTCAGTAATGGTCAAAAAGTTGTTAAGCTTGGCATAAGCTTGTTAATTGCTCACTCTGTCACATGTAAAACACAGCCCAAACACAGAAGATTAGGGACAAAAATGGATTTTGGTTTTACCCAAAATTTACCTTAGGTAAATTCTTGGAGCCCATCCTTAATTCTGCTCTGAGAAAGGCTGCGTAACCTCTTCTCTCCCACATGGAGCTGGGTGAAAAATATGGAACCACTGCAAATTAATTAAGAATAATGACATATAATAACTTTATGGTGACATTAGTGAGATGATTTACTATACTTGATTAATTCTTTCATGAGGGAAAGAATTGGCCTTGCTGGAGAAAAAGTAAGCAGGAGAGCAATGCAGTAGCCAACAAGTAAGCAAAATTTCCCACCAACATCCAGACTAACAGGGAAATGGCCAAACTTCAGGCTTCAAAAACAACACAGCTGGAAAATCCATTGAACATTTATAAAGCCCTCAGGACAGAGGAAGGAGAGAAGATGAATGTACAGGACTCTCAGTGGGTTCTCTTTGCAAGCAGATACGTTGTTCTGCTAGGTTAGAACCTGTTTACCCTGTAAGTATTTTACTTTCAAGAAATAATCCTTTTTATCAGGGCAGATGCTTGATTGGAGGATAGTACTGCCCTTGCTTCTGGAAGGAGCAGGGCAGGAAGTGTTTCAGGGAATCGAGGCACAGCAAAGCAGTTCTGGTGTCCTTCAGGCCAGCCTGCAGAACCCTTTCACAGGCACTGGCACCTGCCTCTCACACAAACCTTGCCAAGGCTTTGGACCTCCACGAGGGAGGCTGTTTTTAAAGCTTCTGCCATAGACACTTCTGGCTAGTAGGAGCCAGCAGAAATTACATGCATGAAATCTGTGTAAATGGAGAAAGAATGCTACATTTGAAAAATAATAATTCCAACTTCGTTGTAAGTATTGCTGTCTAAAGGAGAAATATTTTTTTCAATAGGCTGAGAAGACTGATAAGAAATTGATTCCTAGAGCAACTACATATATTATTTTCTGCATATACTTTTCTTTGTTACAGAAATTCAATACCAGGAAAAGCAAGCAGAATACAAAGCTTATTCCCTCCACTACACTTCAGTTAGCATAGTACTGCATCTTCCCTTGCTGCAGTAAAATAAAAGATAAGACTAGCACTAAAGAGCTGGAAATTTAATTCATAGACAAATTAGCTACATTGCATTTAATATTCCCAGTGAGGAAATGAAAAGATATTTATTCTGTTCCTGTACGCCACAAATTCACCAGAGGGAATGATAACCCTTAATTAAAGAAGACTGATTGCTTATTTTTTTTTCCCAAGCTTTCGTTTGCCCTAAAATAAAATGATGAGAAATAAATAGTGCATATAAAAAAATAAAACCTGCACTGGAAATGCTGCAGTCATTCAAATTTCTCATTGTAGTAGATACTACATTCTAAAGAGCTCTTTAATAATCTAGTAGGAGAGGAGGCCAAATTGAACAAATTCATGCCTGGTTTTGGTGGAGCAAATCCATTCAAGAAAACAAACAAAACCCAAGGAATTCTTCCTGTTCTTTTAGGGCTCATAAATTTGGATAGTTTGAAAGTTTACAGACTTTTTTTCCATAAACACTATGCATAAATATGAAGAAAACAGGAAGATCTGGATGAAGAAGGAGATGGATGGTAAAGTAGAAAGGAGCCTAGGAATAGAACAGTATTGATGACACCTTGGCATGATTAGATGAAATTGAACAAGAACAGCAGGCTGAACAGCAGAACTGATCCTAATGCAAGCTTAACAAAGAAGTGTGGCTGTGCCTGGAGAGCTGTAAACTGTTAAAATATTTGTCAATATTTAAGGAATGAGATGTGAACAAATACCTTTATTTGCATCTCGTGTTTATTAAGAATGTTCATCTTGCCATTTGTTTAAAAATGCAAAACAGAGGAGTTGGAAAGTCTAATTAGAAAGAAGACAGCTCATTACCTTCTACTCAGACTTAGACTAAGAAGGAACTCTGTAGAGTCTGAAGGCAACAGGGGCATTGATAATGGGTAGGTAAAGTAGAGAATGACTCTTGCATGGCTTTTTTCTCCTGGCCTGAGTGTAGCTATGGTGCTACCTTAGACTGGTCACCCAAAGGGTTAATGACACCATAGTGACAGTCCTTGACACATTTCTCTCAGGATTCTACTGGAGGATCTGTTATAGGTCTTTTCCAATCCAAACAGTTCTAGGATTCTGTGTAAGAAAGAGGTATATGAAAACCATTCTCCTGTTTTGGTCAAGGATAGTTGTAGCTCCAGCACAGATCCTGCTGCAGCTCCTTCAGAGACATCTGTTCTGAAAAATATTTATCACTACTCTCTATTTCCTTTATTTTAATTTATTATTTTTCATTAATTTCCTCCTTATACGTTGACTAGTTAGTGTACTTAGCAGGCCTTGGTGAGGGTAAATCAAGGCAGATTCTGTCTACAAGGCCATCTTCAACAACCTGCTGATGATCCTTTCAGAGATATCCAAGGAAGACTCTCAGAGAAGACTTCTCTTTACACAAAGATTTTGACTCACTTGAAGTATATTCTATTTCTTCACATATTAAGAATGGATTCTCCACTGAATGCTAATGATTTGTCAACAGCAGAATTTGCCCTCTGAAACAAGAACACCCTGGTCTTCTGGAGCTGTACTGTTCACATTTCTACATTTAAAAAGTATTATGAAGCATAAGAACTGTGTTTTCCTGAGTGGCCCCCAGGACCTGTTTTAAAGATTGACTTCATATATGTCTTCTTTCAGTCTTCAGGACCTAAGGAGGTTCCAAGTGGAAGGTTGCACACTGTGATTAGTAATTCAGGGTTTCCATCCTTGATTTCTGCTAGGTATCATCTCAATTCAACAACTTGTTATATTTCACTTTGTCTATATTCACTTTGTCTAAATTCTCAACCACAATTACTTTGGCTTCAGACATATCTTCTGCATTTTCCCCCTCATGAAAACTTTCCCCCTTTCCTTCCCAGTGAAAAGCCCTGCAGAATGGTTTAGTTATCTCTGATTTTTGCCTAATCACTAGCTGGCCGTGCAGAGCCCCTAGCAAGATTTTTCTCCAGACATTTTTGGTGAAGTACTAGTTTTGATTTCTTTAGCTAGTTCTCCTCAAACTCTTTTAGGATTTTTTGCTTTTAATCTGCCTGACAACACTATTCTTTTCATTTTATTGGTTTGGATACAATAGACATCTTTTTGGAAACTGCCTTTTTACTGCTAATAAACTTGCTTACTTGGATGTTTATATGTGCTGGCCTCCTTTAATCCATTCTCTGGCCTTTCTCAATAGGTCATACGCAGCGGTGTTATGCTTCCAGTCTGGTGTTCTTCAGAAGTTTCCATGCTGTCTGCTAGAATTTCTCTTTGCTGACCTTTCTAGATTCTTTTGAACAAGCTCTCTCACTCCTGCACAGCTTTTCTCGAAGCGGAGGACAATGGCAGTGGCGTGTTTGGCCTGCAGTGCTCCTCTAGAGCTGGTGAAGATGAGCTCTCTGTGGTCACTGTCACAGAGTGGAGCTTCCATTAGAAGGGCTAGAGCCACAAATCTGAGAGCTGCCTCTGCTCCTGTGGGCTCTGACCAGATGCTCCATGGAATAATTGCTGACAGAGCCCAAAAATGTCATCTCTCTTTCATCTGCTGGTATGACATTTGTCAGTCTACAGGAGGGCAGTTGATGTCTCCCATTGCTGCTGTTTTTCCTGCCTCTCTGATTTCTTCCAGTGTATTGAATTCAAGGCATTTTGCTGTCCTGGGTCAGTCTCTTCTGTCATAACAATAATCTTCCTATTTAGGCCTGGAATTTCAACCAGTACAGACTTCATGTTACTTGAGATGGTGAACTTGTAGATTTGATTTGATTATGAGCCTTCAATGAGGCAGAGCAATGCTCTGCCACCTGCACAATTTATCTCTGTATTTTATATCCTGTGGTTAGTGTCCCTTTGATGGGCTTCTTGGCTCCAGGTTTCCAATATGTATGGCAAATCAGTTGCCCGAATTTTGGATCAAATATTCTGCTTCCCTATCTCCTTTATCAGATTTCAAAGTTTGTGTAGAAGTGAGTGTACCACTACATTGGTTCTTTTATTAGCACCTTGTATAAAATTCATTATGTTGATTTTCCTTTCCCTGCTGAATTACTTGCATCTTCTGGATTGTGGTTTTCTTGAGGATTTAGAACTTTCCCATTTTTTATCTCATAAGGGTAGTCATGTTGAGCCTGGCCTTTTCCGCCCCTATCAGCTTGCCCCAGCTACCTGGGTTTTCCAGACTGTTGAGGAATATTTTAATTTCAAAATTACTGTTTAGGGCCTTCATTTTGCTAAGAATGTCTGAGAATGTTTTCAATTTGCCGCAAGACCAAGCAATATCATGAAAGAGACTTAGATATGTTGGATGTTTTCGAATCAGCTGGACTTGATGAAATTCCTGCTAGGATACTGGGAGGATTGTCTGAAGCAATGCCAGCACTATTAGCTGCTATCTTTGAGGAACTGTGAGGTACAGAGATGAATGTGTTGCCTCTTACTTTTTTTTTTTTCCAATAATGAGGGGGCAGGGGAAGCAATAGTTGAGCCTCCAGAAGTCAACTACAAGGTGAGTGGCAACCAGGGTGGATTTATTAAGAACAAGTCATACCAAACCAATATAATATGTTCCTGTGATGGGACTTGTGGCTAGGGAAGAATAGCAGAAACATTATTTTAGCTTTAGTGAGGCTTTGAACATTGTCTCATACGAGCTTCTAAGAAGCAAGCTAAGGAAATATTGTCTGTGTACAATTTTCAGCAGTTGAAAGCAATACTGACCTAAGAATATATTTGGAGAGTAGTCCTTGATATTCAGACTTAACTTGGTGATTGATCTCTATTGCTAACTTTTTAATTAATCAAATGGATTACATAACACAGAATATATTAGAAGGGTTTAAAATTACTTTAAATGATCTTGACAACCTGGAGAAATAATCTGGAAAAGCTAGGATGCAGTTTTGTGAGGAAAACAACATCTTCTCCCTTTAGCTTTTAATCACCTGCTGTTCGTGAGCTGGAGAGTAGCATTGCAGGGAGGAATCTGGAGGCTGCAGTGTGTCCCAAGCTGAAAACTCATGCAAAGCTGCTGCAAAACAGAAAAAATCCTCAGTGGAAAGTTGCCACAGGTCAATGGGCAAATAGGGCCATGCTGCCTCAACTCAGCCAGAAAAATCTCTGCAGTGGGTCAGCCTTGGGCTGGTGGGGGCCGGGGCAGCATCTGATCCCATACTGTGGCCTCTTGAGAGCAAATTCTCTGCTTTCAAGAGAGGACTGAAGCTCTCCTGGGAGTCTAGATATTAGCAATAGTAGACAAGCCAACTTCCAATGCACCAGCGGAGATTTGCTTTCCTGAAGGCATCAGATCTGGTATTCCAGAGCCCCAGGCTCATTTTGAGCACTAACTCTGTCTCAAGCATAAAAGCAGCTTCTCATTTGCACTTTTGAGTCCCCAGTCTATTTAACACTGAGATTCATGAAAATCTCCTTTATTTTTGCCCTTCCACCACCACGAAATCTCAAGGTTGAGGTGGATTTTTCACAACTGAGATTGTTCTCAACACTGTTGTTCAAAGACCTCCTTTATACCATATCAGTTTTCTCTGTCTGTTTCTCTGAGGTGACTTCCCTGATGTATTAGGAAGTATGGATGTATCTCTGTCATGTATTCGGGATGGAGTCTCTTTACATCACCTGCCACCTCTCAACATTTCTAGCAAAAAATGAGAGTTCTTTGCTAAGTGGTGGATCTCTGAGAGTCGAGACTTCTATTACCCTTAGTCTGACTCTTATTTGGGTTGAAGAAGAGATGAGACTACTTCTTTGTTCGGAAGAGATGAACAAAAGTGTTTGTCTCCTTCCTTATCTCAGGATGGAATGGCACATCTAAAGAAATAAGTAAGGAACATACTGCTGAGTAATGAACACAAAAATACTGTCTATCATCACAGCTGAATAAACAGGAGCATTGGCATCATCTGTCTCCTTTGTTCCATATGAGCGCCAGGAGAGGACTCAGCTGGAAGATCATGGCCAGTTCCTGGTGCTTTAATTAAGGGAGGATGTTGAACAGCTGGAGAGTCAGAGGACAGAACTTGGGATGACCAGAAGTCTAGAAAACATGGCTCGTGATGAAAAGCCAAAGGAATTTGCATAACTTGATTTAGAAAAGAGACAATAGAGGGGGTGGCCCATCAATGAACTTTAAATGTTGTTAAAATAGACATAAAGAGAAATGGAATGAATCTTTTTTGTGCCCATTATGGATGGAAAATAACTGAAATTACAGGAAGGGAGATCCAGATGAAACATCTGTAAATTTTCCTTGTATAGTCAATTGAATAAACTGGTTTTCTTCGGAGGAAGTGGCATCTCCATGAGTGGAGACAGGCACGGGTGTAGCTAATTCTGAATTCAGGAACAGGAATGGACTAGATGGTTTCTCCTCTCCACCCTACTTTTCTATTCTTCTGTGAATATTATCCAGTGGCTGACAAAGACTTAGTCCTCACTGATTCCCAAATGGTGCTGCTGGTAGCAGTATCATTCCCACTGCAAGTGGAAGCTACCAGGACATTTTCCAGCTGATAAAATGCGGCACCAAGCACAGAGTGCTCTTTGACTCAGATGGGGGCAGGTCCCAGGTACCTCTTGTTTCTGTTTTTAGTGTCCTCTGTGGATTTGAGTGAGCTACTTCTTTCACTGCAGCACCATGGTACTTTAGAAACCCGGCCAAGAAGGAAGGCCACACAGCTACACAAGCCCAGCTGGCCCAGCAAGCCAGGTAAGGCTAGGGACAAAATAATCCATGGCCAAACCTACATAGGGTGTATCACGATTAATGTCATATCCATGCCTCTGACTCCCTGGCTTTAAGAAGGACAGCTGCCCATGGGAATCAAAGGGAAAACTCCAACCTGAGTCATGTCTGGGCTCCTCTGCTGCTCCACCCTGTGTCAGCTCAATGTCTTTCGAGACAGCTTTGGCAGCAGTGGTGAGAACCAAAGGGTGTTCTGGGAAACAGCTTCTGCAGACTTCCTCCCAGCGCGGTTCTTGCACACCTCACACTTTACCCATATTTTTCATAGATGCTGTAAGTTGTACTTATTTGCGGAGTTCTTTGCCTGACAGTAGTCTTAGATTTGTACCTGAGGGGTGCTGTATATTTTCATACCGAGAATACCCAGCCATTGTACTCCCTCCTTCAGCATTTCCCAGCAATAGTTCAATGACTCTGCATCTGCTCTCCAAAATCCATTTTTTAATCTTTTTTTATGGTCTGCTCAGCCCGTGACCCCACTTGCACACACCCTCCCTGCTACCCGCAGGTCATCACTCCTCACATGGCCTAACTGTGTGTCCTACATCAAACACTGATGGGATCTTTCCTCCCAGCCTCTTGGACTTATTCAAGCACTGCTGGTGTCAGAGTTTACAGCTCCAGTTTACAGAAGAGGGGTAACCAGGGGAAAAGACTGCATTATCTCACTTCAGTGCTACAAAGCACTCCAGATCTTCCTCATCTGAAGAGATACAATGGAACAGACTTCAGTAGGACACAGAAGTATGCTCCTGAATGCTTCTGGGTTTTTTGAGGGGGAGGGAAAGGAGAAATGAAAAAAAGAAATTGTAAGGATAAGATGAAAGAAGGGATACCACAAAAAATTCAGATGAATGCTGAGCATAAATCAAGTTCTCTTCTGGGTTTTGGAGGCAGAGGTGGTTGCAGAAAGAATGGCCAGATGCTTAGTAGTCTCCTAAAACACTAGAACAGTGTTTCATAGGCTGTCCGTCCCTGCCTCTTTCCAAAATTTATCCCCTTCTCTTGATCCTTCTATTCCCCAGCCATCCCAGGATATCCCTGCCCTTTTTTGCTCCCACCTGCTCTGTCTCTGACTTTGTTGCCTCTGCACATGCCACCCTGCCTGTCCTTGGATGCTGTCCTACAGGTCCTCTTTTGAGCCATTATTCTTCTCTTCCTTCTCCCCTTCGGTGCTGTTTAAGGCTGCATCCAACTCTTGGTGGCATGGGGTTAGGAAGAGTGGGGCACAGCCAGCTCTCTGCCCTCTGCTCATATTTGGGGCTGAATTCATATGGCAGAATCATGCTCTGCACTAGGCAAGTCTTCAGCAAAGACAACATCTGGATTTCAGACCAGCTCTGCAGACCATGTGCAAGTGGAAAGCGGTGATTTACAGCTAGGTCAGATCTGACAGGATTTTCATATGGCCACCAAGTATAGGCTGATGTCTCCAGGGATCAACCTCTGCTAATTTCAAGCCCCTGCATGAAGCACTGAGCTACAGTAAAACCACTGTAAGACATTTTCAGCGTGGGCCAACCATATTTTTCAACCTCATTCTTGGAAGTTGCTGGTCAACTTCCAGTGAAATGTTCCCAAAATAAAATTCATCTCAACACAGAGAACAAGGATGGAAAATTTCAGCCTAGAGTGATTGAAATATGAAAAAATTAAAAGCAACTGAAACCAGATCTTATAATCAAAATTGTTATGCACTGTTAAATATAAGATTTGTTGCCATCTCCACCTGTAACAGAGGGATGGCTATGTAAGTACTAAATTTGGGAAAAACTTTCTTGTGTGACTGTCATTCAAGCAGAAAGCATTTTCCTTCTGAACATGAGGCATGTGCCCAAGAAAGACGCCTGGTGACTGTATGCAAATTGTTATGTGATCTGAATTATTTACATGGCTTGGAGTTCACCAGATTCTTCACCAAAGAGTTTTAAAGTCCCAGCCTGAACTGAGCACTAGTGGATGCATCAGGGGGAGAGAGATGTCAGCTTGACCCACAGTGATTTGCCATCTGTGAAAAGCAAACAAATACAACCAACTGGAGGAAGGAGCACAGATTTACAGAGGATCTTTGTGTTTTGACTCACGAGTTTTTGACTATGTTAGTATTGAAAAGTAAGCATCTGCAAAAGCCCAACTATGCAGAGCTGTGCAAAAATCAGGCTTTGGCTGTTGACTGCTTGACACTCTACCTGCAAAGCTGGACCAGATGTATAATTATTTCCTATGCTATTTTCCTCAGGTTTCAAAAGGAAACAGCTAGGTTTCCAGAAAAGTTTTTAGAGAGTCTTTTAAAGTTTTTTACTGTAGTCCAATGAAAAGGCTCCAGGATTTTAAAACTTGTCCACTTTTTTCAAGTATATACAGGGGTTATAATAAAAAATACTATCTCTGTGGCAAATTTTGATTTCCTCAGATTACAGCTTCACAGCTAAATCAGGACTATTACTGGTATCAGAGGAAAAATACCACTTTTGGGACAAGAAGTCACTGCTACTTTGAATTGAGTCCGTTGCTGGAAGAAGAAAATATATCTAGATGCAAAGTACAGCCTCTTAAAAGCCACAGCATAAACACATAGATGGTTCCCCTTTCCTGATCCAAAATACAGTAGTCACATACTATTTTTAATTCATGTAAAATTATGATAATCATGAAAGCGTAAACTTTATGGTTTGCTGAATTGGCAATGTGCATCCAGAAAGGCTCCACTCCCTAAAGTAGGGAAGCACTGAGATCAGCATAATGAGAAATGTGACAGAGGACCCTGCAGACAGCTCACAGGCTGAAACAAAGATCAGGCCAGATGTGGCTACATTTATTGCTGTGCTGTGCACCAGAAAATGTTAAAAATAAGGCACAGGGAGTGAAGATTTTCAAACATATTAGCAGCACTCTTGTGATGTGATCGTAGCGGTTTTAAGGCCATAGTGCCTTGAAGGCCAGCAAGTTCTGGGCTCTTTCTGTCGCTTTTACCAACATAGATTGATATACGTGACCCAAACCTGACATCTAGTGGAGGAAGAACGAGGGCAGGATTTTCCTTGCCTTCCCAGGGATGCACTGGGCTGTGTGCACACTGAGAGAGCAGTTTGCTCTTCTCTTCAGAAATGACCTGAAGACCATCTGCCACACGACTCCTCCTGGGTAGGGAAGCAAACCAAGGAGCTCATGGTCGCTCCAGCTAAGTGTGCACGCCTTGTCTAGCTCATGACACCTGTATCCACAGCTATGCATGCCAGAAGCCAGTTCCACAGAGCTGTCAGCAGATAATGAGCTCTGAAGGCTGAATTTTAAAAAGTTTCATAAGGCAATAGTAGAGATGAGCGCGTCTGGTTGAATTTGGGTAGGGTCTTGTGAATGCATCTAACAGAAAGAATAGGTGTTCACTACAGCTGCACAGATGGTGTCAGTGACCTACAATTTCTGCTGTCAGGAATGTCAGGCCTGCACTCCTGGACCAGACCAACCAGCTGAACACCAGGTCTTGAGGCTGGAGCTCTGTTTAGCTTCCAGCTTTTTCCCAGTGCTGTAAGTCACTCACAGCCCCATCTGGGCTGCTTGAGCTGGGAGGCCAACAATACTTTGGGAATGTTTTAAAAACTTTCTACCTCATCCTCTGTACCTGCTACCATAATACCTCAATTCTCAGCTAGAAAAAATCAAAGCTTCAGGCTCTCATACTAGCATGGAAATGTTGAAACATGAACCCTAAAGGCTAAAAGAAGCCAAAAGCCAAATAAAACTCTCCAATGTTTATTTTTCCTATCTTGCAGATTTAAATCAATATCATAAATTTGTTGATACCTCAGTCCTGAGGAGAACACTTATAGGCAATTAAAAATGACAGAAGACAAATGGTATTTTATTTGTTTATACACTGTAGGAAGCAAAAATCATCTCCCACGTGCTCGTAAAAAGTCCAGGCTTTGTAGGTAGGAGTTGAAACAACTCACGCTGTCTGTGAATCATCATTTCGGTAGGATGAAGCAGGAAGTTACCAACGGTTTAGAGATTCATTAAAACCTCTGGAATAGTGCTGCTTGCCCGAGTGAATGCATGGCCATCAGCCACTGCCAAAGAGCTCGGCTATAGGGCTCTGACCCAAGCAATCACAATGCTGACAAGGTGATGCATGTTTTTAGAAGGGATTTTTAGTCTCCTGATAGCAAAACAAAGTTAGTGTTATGCAAACAGTACAAAGTTTACCACAGGACTGAGCTTTAATCTCTGGTGGTTGCTTATTGACTGCAGAAGAAACAGAAGCTACTCAGTGAAAAGACCTCCTCGACATCCTGTTGGCAGGAAAACTTGAAGGAGAGGCTCTCACCCCCAGCACCTTTCCCTGACACCCAAAGTAAGTCTGAACTGAGGTCTGAGTTGGAAGACAGGACTGGGCCTGGGTTGTTTAAAATTCCTGTTTATTCTGCCATGAGAGGATTTGGTTTACCTTACTGTGCTAAATGATCCTGACCTTTCTAAGATGGTTTAAAGAATGCCACTACGTATATATTAAGACTTGTGCTATCAGCACAATTCTTGAAGTCAGAGAAAGCAGGCTTGGGATACTTTCACCCCTACTGCCTAATGTCTGTCAGAGGAGACAGAACAAGACTGAAGAAATCAGTTGCATTTCTTCTTCCTCCTCCAACGACTTCCTCATCTTGGGCTCTTTACTAGCAGAGAATTGTGAGTGCTAATTTTCAAATGCAAACACAGGTACTTCAGTCAGTGAGACACAGGGTGCCTGCAGTTTGACAGGTTGTTTCTGTGTACATAACCTGTGTGTTTATCTGTGCCAGAAGTGTACAACATGGGACACATGGGGCTGATTTTGTTGAAGCTTGCAACCCTTGCTAATCTGCGGTGGGAGGTTAATCCTGAAAACAAGGATATTTACTTCTTCCTGTACATTTTTTAGAAAAGTCAGATCGAGTCACAGCTGTTTTAAAACTTCATGTTTCCACACACGTTGCTAAATATCTATTTTAATCAGTGGTGCAGAAGTAACAAACAAACAAACAAACAAAATTGCAACAAACAATTTAGAAAATTGACTTTGTCTGTATTTTCACATGTTTCTGCGTACACGGGCTTGGTTTTCTAAAACATGCATTTGCATAGCTTTTAGTTCTTGCTACTTCAAAAGTATGTAAGTGCAGGCATTTTCTGGGCAGCATTTATGTTGGTTTGATTAGACATCTGGGTCACACGACTTCACTTCCATTCCATGAAAGGCTGAGGGTAGTTCTCAGAAACATGTTTCGTGTTCTGGAATTTGTTTTTTGCCAGTGTTTTCTCATGGTTTGTCCAAATTCTGTATGTTCTTTTCATAGTATTTATCAGGGCTCCAGCATGTAATGCAAACGCCCAATAAGATATTTGTTACAGAAGAGAAAGGAAGATCTGTAGAAAATGCTTTGTTTTCCTACAGCGCTGGCCTTGACAGTGACTTGCACTCAGAGTCTGGACATAGTTTTACAGTGCGTTCATGCTGGAGCAGGTTGGATGTAGACTTTGTATTTACTTGTTTCCAGATTTCATGATCTTGAATTCCATCACTGTGCTCCGTAACTAATTGTTCAGTCACGCTGCCGTCCTTAGTGGTAATCTAACAAATGATGTTCTGGGACAACCTTTGAGCAGAATTAGTGGAACAAATAATGCAGCTTGTTTCAAGATGGAACTTATGACAGAATTACACAACTGGAATAGCAGAGGACCTAAAATGTCCTCTTCAGACTGCTGTTTCAAACAGAATGAAGAGGCACAGACATGCAAGCTTCCTCCTACTCTCATGGCTGCAAGTTTTCCTCATACTAGGCTGGAGGATTCATAGACCGATGTGCAAGACAGACCGAGATAACCTCTCAGAAGCTCTTCTGTAAGGCAGGTGGCTCCAGGTTTTGCATTCAGTGACATAAGAGCCCCTGAAAGAGAGTACAACAGTTCAGATCTAATTTCTGCTCCATGTTATTATTTTCTTTAGGATTGCCTACACCTCTCTCAGCCATGGCTATGGTGTGTCTTTCAGACTTTGAAGCTCATGCTAAGAAGTATTTACCCAAGATTGCTTGGGATTATTTTGCAGCTGGAGCAGACGACTGTACCACACGAGATGAAAACATCCTAGCATATAAAAGGTAATGTGAGGAGGAAATGAAAGGGGTTGTATTGGGACCTTACAAACTGTTTTCCTGCAAGTGTTTGGACTTCACAAGCAAAGACTCCTGACACCTTGTCCTTTACAGGGAGTGCCCAAGCTAAATGCAAAACCTGAGTGACATACATTTTATGCTCTGATGCCAGACTCAGTATGACATGGGTTGTATGAAGCTTTAGGGATGCTGAGGGTACAGGCAAGTGCTAGGCTAAGATAGGGTAAGGTACAGTGTGCTAAGCTATGTGTGCTAAGGTACAGTGTGCTAAGGCATGACAGGAAAGGGCATGAGTGGCTGTAATAGAATGAGATGCAACACAGAGCTCTTGGTGAACAGCAGGAAGCCTCTGTACAAGTAGGATGGGATCTGGAGAACATGCTGTCAAATCTGAGAGCAGGCACATCGTACAGGGAGGGCTGGTGAAGTGGAAGGCTCCGGCCTGGCTGCAAGTAGGAGGAACCTGTTGGGGGAGAGTGGGAGAACAAGACATGGTGAGCTGAGGCAGGAGATGCAGAAATTAGGTACTGTGGCCAGTAAAGCAGGATTAATGAAAAGTGGAAGTGGCTGAACTGCTGGCTGAATTGACCTCTAAAAGCAAACAGAAAGGACAAAGAGCCTTTGTTATATGCTATTTTCTTCATTGGCTCAGATTCCTGCTTTGCAATTGGTGAATGAAAACCTGGTTTCCCTGAAACTTCAGAAAACTCACTGGACATCTACTATCCTGAAGAGGTTTTTTCGTCTTACAGAATTCGTTTCCGGACACGTGTACTGCGGGACGTATCCGCGGTGGACATTAGGACTAAAATCCTGGGGACCAAAATCAGCTTTCCTGTAGGAATTGCCCCTACAGGCTTCCACCAGCTAGCGTGGCCTGATGGAGAGAAAAGCACAGCCAGAGGTACTTTTCTGCTCTGGTGCCATGCAGCAAAAATAGGGTTGTGGAAAAGCCCAAGAAGGTGTTAGGATGACTTGAAGTGTGACTGAGAAAAATTTTCAGGCTTGAAGGGGCAAACTCTGTTCCCACTTTCTGACACCCTGCATGGGAAACTGTATAGATGTTGCTGTTCTTCTCCAGATACCACCATACAAAATCAGACCCATGGAGTCTGCTGCAAACTTAAGACAAGGGCAGTGGTCAAATTTCTGGCTCACACCAAAAACCGCGTAAGGTTTTCAGTCCTGGGGGCTCTAGATGGGTTGTGAAAGTGGTAGATGGGACTCAGGCTATGAATTCCTTGTTACTGGTTCAGAAATGTCTCCCTTGGAAAAAAAGATACCCCTTTTCACAAATCCTGTGGTGGGTTTGGAAAGCTGACCCCCAGAATTGTTTTTTCTTCTGTGTACACTGAGTAGATTTAACAGTGCATTCCTGTGAGGACTCAGCCATTAAGATAAAATTCATGCTTTTAAAAAATGTGTAGCTGCAAAACGAAAGCACAGTTTGGTTAATTACCTCTCCCTTTCCTGCTTTCTTAACCATGGACCAACAAGAGAACACAGTAAATACAGTCATTGTTAATGCTGGGGGCACAGCTGCCCTGTGCTTTGTAGGATCACATGGATCAGGAGTTGGGGTGGTCTCTGCAAACAGCGCATGGTTTTGTATCTGATGTCTGGCAGGACCATTCAAACGCCTTTGTTTCTGCTTCCTTTCCAACGCCTCCCAAGCGGCCAGAGCAATGGGCACCTGCTACATTGCCAGCACCTACTCCACCTGCACGCTGGAGGAGATCTCGGCAGCCGCGCCCGGCGGCCTCCGCTGGTTCCAGCTCTACATCCACCGCAACAGAGCAGCTTCCCAGCAGCTGGTCCAGCGGGCAGAGGCCTTGGGCTTCCAGGGCCTCGTCCTCACCGCGGATCTGCCCTACACAGGCAAGAGACGCGACGACGTCCGCAATGGTTTCTGTCTTCCTTCCCACATGAAAGTAAAGAACTTGGAAGGAGCCTTTGAGGTTTGTAAAATGAGCCCGTCCTTTCATTCACTGCTCTGGCATGTACCACATGAGACAAAAACCACTGGGTAACTGCTGCCTTGGCATTTGCTGTACCGGGGTGTATCTTCTTCCCTGCTGGTTCTGCAGCATCCTGGCCTGACCTCCTGCGAGACTGAATTCTGTCTTCAAAATGCCCATCCAGCTGCCTTGGAGACACTGATCTCCACCCCCATTGTGATTATTCTCCTCCAGAGACACGTGACATTTCTGGACCTGATGAACATGTCTGCTGGCAAGTTTGATTAATCTGTTCTAGGGCAAAGAAAGATACCAAGGGACATGTGTATTTTTGCAGCTTGGATGAGTTTTCCTTTGTTGTTTCCTTCTGGGTGTAGGGAGATGACTGGTCTGAGTACGGACTGCCACCCAACAGCTTGGATCCTTCGGTCACCTGGAATGATATCTACTGGCTTCAGAGCCTGACTCGCCTGCCCATCATCATCAAAGGTATCTTGACAAGAGAAGATGCAGAGCTGGCAGTGAGACATGGAGTTCAGGGAATTATTGTGTCCAATCATGGTGGAAGGCAATTGGATGAAGGACCTGCCACTGTAAGTGAGAAATGCGTGTCCCACATGTTCCCTGTTTACAGCCTGTACGTTTGCATTAACCTGGGTGTCTCTATGCCCTGGTTTGTGTGTACACTTCTGGTGGACTGGAATTTGTCCAGTGGCCATGGATGCACGTAGATGTTACTTTAGCTTTAAATTGGTGAGGTCCATGGCCTGACATGGACTACCTATTGAAGTATCTCCTCAACTTCTTGGGAGGGTTGTGTAAGTATCACAGAACCCCTGTAAGTGCAGACAAACTACCAGCCTAAGTCAGGAAGAGTTTCTGCCTGTGTCTCCATTAGCTGGTGCAGTGCACACAAACTCTTTGCGCACTGCAGCAAAAAGAAAACAAAGCTCTGGAACCAAACATGTACAAATGAGAGCATAATGTATTCTCATTGTTCACATCTGTCAAAACATGCAAAACAATGCAGCTAGATTTAGTGAGAGGTCTGCTTGCGTATTTACAGGCTCAAGTCTAAGTGGGAATTTATTGACTTGCATGAGCCAGAAAAAGGGTAACTTATCTGGAGAAAAATTCCCCTGGTTTTTAATTTGTACAAGAAATCATGCATTGTTTGGGCATGTGTGTATTTCGCTGGCGTAATTTGGCTTCTGTCAGTTTTTCCAATTCCTCTTATTTTACAGTTCTGCATTGCACAGTATCTTACAAACTTTCTTTTCTCAGTTTTCTTTTATGAAATAAAAATAGGTACCAGGGAATTCTCTTCTATTCTACGTCAAGGCTGACAATAATGAATATAAAAAAAATTAATAAAGCAAATGCCAAAGGCATAATAACAGAAAGGCATCCACATTAACTGCTCTTCTACCTTAAAAGTTGCTTTACATGCACAGACAAGGCGGTAGATGCCTAATTGGGCTTTGCTATTCTTCTGGTACCAAGCCTGGCTCTTGCTGAGCTAGTCCTAGAAAATTTCAGCCTGAAGGTTTTCAGTTTGAAATTCAGGAAAAAAAAGATTAAAAGAAGGCAAAAGGGTATAAGACACTGCAGAAAAGATCCTTTTGGGTTTGCTCTGAAACAGAGTTAATTATGTCTAGTGCAATGTTCTGCCCCTGGTTGTACTGCCTTTGGGGCCAGAGCCAGCATCTCTGTGTGGTGCTGCCCTGCAATAACATCTGAGGCTCTAGTCCATGCTGGACTCTACAGAAAAGACTTTAGGGAATCAGGAGACTCAACCTGGAGGAAATGATTGACTGTACTACATAGCAAATGAAACCCCTCACAGATGCTTTAGGGGAGGCACTCAACAAGTGGTCAGGATTAAGTTGAAATGTAAGGTTAGGTAGTTTGAGTAGTAGAAGTTTGACATCAGACTTTTTTGCAAATAGCTGTATTATTCCTCATTGTCTCAAATGAAAGTAAAATATTGATGGCAGTTATCCCATTGAAATTTATATTTTAAATCTTTCATAAATCTAGTGAAAAGGTTACTCTTTCACTTATCAAAATTGATAGCAAAGAATATCAGTATAACCAAAGCATTGGAAAATGGCATTAAGTATCTGGAAAAAAGAACAGGGAGCTGCATGTTATTCTGCAGCTCCTGGTGCTGACTATTTGACATGCATCGTCACGTTTCATTTGGAGAAAGTATCTTTCTAAAGCATTGCATCCCTGCCTGTCTCTTCGAAATATATCCTCCTTTTCTTGGAATCAAAACCCGCCCTCAAGGTGAAACTGGCTGCTTCTTTGCAGATTGATGCTCTGGTTGAGGTTGTGGAGGCAGTACGAGGCAGAGTAGAAGTTTATGTGGATGGTGGAATACGAAAAGGAAGTGACGTATTAAAAGCACTGGCACTGGGAGCAAAATGTGTCTTTATTGGAAGACCAGCTTTATGGGGCCTGGCTTACAAGGTGAGTAAGGAACTCTGAGCTCATATTCCTGCTTCTCACACTCTCCAACACTCCTGCAATGGAAGTCACAGGGTTTTCACTGGTGGAGAATATGTTTTTTAATTTTTTTTTGCTGAATTTGAAGTGGAATCACCTCAAATTGAATGAAACCCTGATATTTCCTGTGATTTAAAAATACCACTGAATTTCACAATTTCCTGGGATTTTGAACAATGGGATTTTGAAGGCGATAACATAGTTTTTTGGGACCTGATTTCTTGGTGTTGCAGTTTGGCTCTAAAATACTGTAGCACTCAGGACCATCAGTGCATTCGAAAATTGGAGCTGGGCTTATTTGCCAGAAAGATGAGTCTGACAATTTTATTTGCTTTCAGCAAGTACTTGGGAACAATACATGGTTTTCATAGCAGTGCAATGAATTCTTCAGAAATACATATAAAACTCCATCCCACTGATGGCTGAAACATTTTGGACAAGACTGCGTCATGGAGGTGCCTTAGCCTTCCACTGCTATTTCAGTTCCAGCTTTGCTGCTTCTTAACTCCTGGCACATTTCTGTGATCCAGAGTCATGAATTAGGCCTCTGATGCAGGAGGCAAACATAATACAATAATAATAAAAGTAAAATATTATTATACTAGTTGGGATTTTGCGAAATTTTTGCTTTTTAGACTCTGCATGTGAGCTTTCAAAACCTTTCTCTAGAAGAAAAGATACCTATTTTTATGGTCTAGAAATATTTCCTATCCTTTAAATGGGACTGTTGTCCACTGGTGTGATTGCTGTGGATTCCAGTAGCAAGGTTTATAGAAGAAATCACCTGAATCTTCTGAAAAAACCTGTAAGAATTGGCAGTACTGTTTCTTTTGCCAGTAAACATCAAAAAAGGGCCCAAGATGAAAAAGGTGCTCCTGTGAGTTGCCTAAACTTTTTCCACAATGCAAACGGAAAGGAGATGGGATTTTGGGAGGTTCGATTCTGCTTTGGTATTATATTCCATGGGGCATTCCTAAAGATGTACCTTTGTAGCATTACCATAGCATGCAATAGAGGAAGGGCATAAACAAATGCTAACATTCTCTGCACCCAAAGCATTCATTATTGCAAGGCATAAAAAGAAAATTTAAGAGAGAAAAAAAAAAAATTAATCCTCCAATGTTTTATAGGAAGATCAAAACCTTACATACATTTTATTGGCTTTTGAGCTTCTTGGTGTCACTTACACAGAGAAAAACATATAGTTTATCGTTTTTAAAGATTCAGTCAAGTATTTGAGTAAACTACAGTTTCTGAAGTGGTACCATATAGAAAACTCATTATTTCATTAAAAACTGTCAGCATTGTAAGGCTTGATATTTTAAATAACAAGCCCACTGCTGTGGGAACACTGAAAGCTGAAAAAAAGAACCAGCTACAAAAGGTCAGAAGTGAAAAACAGCTTTGTTTTCTTTCCCTGTTCAGATGTATCCCAAAAGGAAAAGCATCCAAATTAATCTGTGATGAACTGAGCACATCCATCATATCATTTTAATCATTCATCTGCATGAGAGACTGAATTGGCACAGACTTAAGGGACTGTCCCAGCTCTCAGGGTGCAGGCATCCTGCAGCACTGCTCTGTGCCAGAGCTCCTTTTACCCTGACTGCTTTCTCTGTTGGGCCAGGGCGAAGAAGGCCTTCAAGATGTCTTGAGAATTCTGCAGGATGAGTTTCGCCTGTCTATGGCCTTAGCTGGTGAGTATTTTGTTTGTAATGGGTGTTACAGAGGTTTCTGCCTGCGAGTCCTATGCAACTGGGAATGTGATGGATGGGTCTCAAAGAGGGAATCCACAGGAGCTGTGATAGTTCTAGTTGCTATACTTGAGGAGATTCTCTGCTTCCCGTGAAACCACTTGGCATTCCAAGTGTCCAAGCAATCAAGTTTGCATGGAGGGAGTGGGTTAGAGCAGCTTTGTGACCCAAGTAAAGAGATGCAAAGCTGCTAAGTACAGCCAAGCAAAACTTGGAATTTCTGTTCTCCTGGGAATGGCAGCATATGATTTTCAGTACTTAATCAATGTTTATCAAGGTAAAATCCAACTGATTGTTTTTTTGCATGAAAAACTCATTAAAAATTGATGCAGAATTTTTCTCTTTGCGTTGGAGAATATAGTCTATTGGTGATCACACATGCTTTAAAAGCCTTTTTGTCTCCTCCAAGCTTTTACTCTCACTCTGCACTTCTCACTCCTGCTCCCAGCTGTAGCTGCCCTGTTTAAACCCCCTCACCAAACGCAAATTTGCGGAGCCCAGTGCAAACTCCAGTTTTACTCATGAACAAGAGGGTGGTGGACACTGGAACAGGCTCCCCAGGGCAGTGGTCACAGCACCAAGCCTGACAGAGTTCAAGAAGCATTTGAACAATGTTCTCATGCACATGGTGTGACTCTTGGGGTGTCCTGTGCAGGGCCAAGATATGGACTGCATGATCCTTGTGGATTCCTTCCAATGCAGGATATTCTATGATATTAAGTATGACATGCAGATCCAATGTAGAAGTATTCAGACATCAGCAAAGGGTCTTATTAAATAATTCATTCACTAGCAACCATGAACTCAAGCGGATAGCAATGTTGACTGGGAGACTGGAGCTGAAATCCCTCAGGGCATAGTCTGGTTTTATGTGTTATTTTTTCAAACAGTAAGGACTCTTGGGCTTTTTCCCCATCAGATTTTTACAGTTCTTTACATACAAAAGGGCACAGGAATCAGCAAGAGTAGCAGGTTGGGATCCTTTTGCTGGAGCTGTGAAATTCATTGAATCATATAATCTTTTCGGTTGTAAAAGACCTCTAAGATCATAAAGTCCAACTGTTAACACAGCACTGCCAATTCCACCATGAAACTATGTCCCTTAGTACCACATCTAGGTGTCTTTTAAATACATCCAGAGCTGGGGACTCAACCACTTCCTTGGCAGCCTATTCCAGTGCTTGATAACAATTTCTGTGAAGAAATTTTAATCCTAATATCCAATTTATATCTCTCCTGAACAGAGGATTTGAGGTGCAGCCTCACCAGGGCCCAGCACAGGGGACAATCACTGCCCTGGTCCTGCTGGCCACACCATTGCTGATACAGGTCAGGATGCCTGCATCACACCTGGGCACACAGCTGGCTCATGTTCACTCAGCTGTCAACAGCACCCCTATTCCACCCATATTTGACCAAATTAAATGGCAATGCACATCTCCACCTCTGACCACTTGGCACACAGAAAACCTTTTATCTTTTCTGTCTACATTTTTCTGCTGACTTGACTGGACCAGATTGCACCCTGTTAAGTTTATTACAAAAATATTCTTTTTCATGTTTCTAACTCTTCTTGTGTGGGGAGTCCAGTGCCGAACCTCAAGACTGAAGGTGCCATTGAGGAGTGGAGACATTGAAGTACCAACCTATCCCAGCCTGGCTCATACAAGACTGTGATTCAGAGCAGGGGGACTTCCAAGCTTCATTCACAGGCCTTTCTCTCTCACCAATGTTTCATTTATTGCAGGCTGTGCCAGTGTCTCAGAGATTGGCCAACACCTCGTTCAGTTCTCAAAGCTGTGATCAGCCTCTTGCCACGCCCACCAAACAGAGGCAGCTCAAGCTGAGGTCCCAGCGAGACTGAAGATGAAAAAGGAATTGCTATGAGTATCTGTATTCCAGAAACTTCTGAAGAGATTAGGAAAGGCTCTGTGTTAGCAAAGGCTGTGCTCTGCTTTTATTGAGACCAATGAATTCCATAACAGCTTGTGTAATTGTTACTTGCTTAAATACATTTGCTTTAAACCGGCTGTTCCACAGCATTACCTATGTTGGGTCTTCCTCCAAAATTCCACTACCCTGGACAGCCAGACATGGAAAACCATGTGCCTTGATTTTTCCACTCGTCCTGCCAAGTCTCACTGGAACTCAGTGCACACACCTCTCCTGCTCAGGGACATTAAGTGTTGTGGCTGCTCTCTTCCATAGATTTGGCTTTTCCTGGATGTATTCATAACAGATATAGAAAAAAGATGCATCAGCTACCAGGCACCCCAGCTGCCCTCTGAAGGTGGGGGCAGTTCTTGTGCACTGCTTCTAAACGCAGAGCAATGAAAGAGTGGAGCAGAGTACAGCCTGTGGGGCAATGAGCCAGCTCCCAGTGTGCAGAGCCCGTGCTTCACCCTGCGCCTCACCCTGCTTTGGAGCCCGCAGATACCCTGATACCCATTTCCCTGGAATGTGCAGGGGGAGCCATGCTGCCAAAAAGTGACTTTTTGCATAGACCCTACTTTAAATCGGCCCAAAGGAGGCAGAAGGAAGACACTAACCCTGTTAGCTCATTCTGTTTAGGCTTTAATTTCTCTCAGAGATAAGAGTGTCTGCACTGATCTTCCAGAGGCCTTCACACAGAGGCCTTCCTCTCTGTCCCAGTAACAATAAACCTTGTCGGCAGACTGACAGCCTGGCAGATAAGATTTGGGAATTACACCACATCACACACGTTGATGGATTTCAAGGATGTACGAGATGAGAATGGGACAACTGGGAGTGATCAGTCCCGCGAAGGCTAAAGGCAGGGGGAGGGGGAATCACATTGCTGTCTTTTACTACTCGTTTGGAGAAAATCCAGGCCAGCTTTTTGGATGTGTGCAGTAAAAGGGTGAAAAGCAATGGGGACAAGTTGCAATGAGGAAAATTCCAAGTAGAAATCAGTGGGGGAAAAAAAATCACCATGAGGGCAGTCAGACACTGCAACACGGGGTTTGTGAAACCTCCATCATTAGTGACATTCAGAGCTTGACTGGGCAAGGTCCAGAGGAACCTCTCTGAGGTGAGAAGCTCACTGCTGTGAGAAGAGGTTGGCACAGAGATCTCAGTGGCTCCCTTTAATCTGAATTGTTGGGGGATATCACAGAATCATAAAATAAGAGCTGCACATGAGATCTGTGCCCTGCCATACTACTGTGCTGCCATGACCAACTACATGGAGCTGCAGAGGCAGCACGTGTATCTCTGTGAAAGGCTGCAAGAAAGCATTTTCTGAGAGAAAAATGAAGATATTTGGTGAGTGAACTTAAAGTAAGAGGTCAATCAGGCTGAGAGTCTATTTAACAAGGCCAGTTTTTCCCTTGAGAGGGAAAAGATTGAGAGTTTTCTGTGATCCGGCTTAGGCCTGTGCCAATGCACACCAAAGTTTTATGCCCCCTTGTCTGCACCCTGTTCTGCCTTATGTACTTGATTGTTGGGAATATCTCTGTGAATATACACTCAAGCGAGGTTAAATCTTAGAAAAAGCTGTCTCTGAAGCTTGTAAAGTTGTGGGTTAAGGACTAATCAAACCTGGCTGCTTCCCTGCATCCCTAGAGGATGGGATGGAGAATCAGTCTACTTACAAGGGTAGTTTATCTACAAAATGGATCCAAATAGAAACTTTTTTTTTTTGGCATATGATGCAAATTTCTCCAGCCTTTAAATATATGATTCACTCACCAATTTCAGCTGAGGAAATAGAGTTCTTCCTAAAACTAAAGGGAAAAGGAGACTAAAGGTTTGTTTCTACTTAATTGCCCAAATTATGTGAGGTCTACTGTAGCAAAAACTACTATATGAAGGTTTTTTTGATCTTGGAGATAATGTCAGAACTGTTTACAATCATTTTCTCCCTTCTACTGGAAGAATTTTGGTACTACTGAGATAGGAGATATTTTCTTTGTCAGGTTTGAAGACACAGAAACACTGAAGCCCCTTAAGGTGGTTTTCTTCACACCTTGATTAAAGTGTCTTACAACTGTTTCCCACTATAAGAAGTTCAGAGTCTGATGCAGGACAGTTGCCCAAAGGTTAATTATTTAAATCTTGTTCCCTCTTGTCAATGTATAATTAGAAGAGAGGAAAATGTTTCCAGGAGGGAACAGTGCCTCCCATCCTGAAGGGCAGAAGTTTTGAGTAAATCTACATCGGAAAATACAGCCTCTCTCCCAGAGCTGCCAGCATTTTAGGCTTACAGGCATGCAGTGGTAAGAAACACATTAATTTTTCAGATAAGAAGAATCATGNATTTTGAAATCAAAAGGTTCAGTTAAGGAATGAGCATGCTTTTGCTTTTCCCTGCTTCAGTTCTCATCAGTCTGGGCAACAGGGCAGATTTTAGAAACCCCTTTCCTGAATTAAAATTCTTTCTGGACAATAAGATCTCTTCTTCCATTCTTAATCCTTAATCAGGTAATTGATAGCAAAATCGTTTTACCTGATTCCGTAATAAACAGCATTACCCTCTGTAAAAGTACATCTTATCCTATGTAAAACTTCCATTCCTTGCAATGTTATTGCATATAATCATCCAGTACCAACAGATACAGTTTTTGCCTGGTGCTGCTGGGAATTTTCCCTTCACTAATTCTCTTTCTATCTTCTTATCTCCACTTCGCTCCCTCCCAATCCCTTTTTCTGCTTGTGACAAGGCTATGAAAACACATTCTCTAACGCCTGCCAGTCATTGCTCCAAAGTATCTGTCACAGTAAGCACCAGTAAAATCAGAAGAGCAACACTCTTCCTGGGCCAGCAAATCAGGGACACAGCTGGGATGGGACATGGCATTGCATATATACTAAGCTATCCACTTAGTTCATGTATAGCATATCTCCAACACACACCAAAATGCACAAGCTCCAATTTTCTAGAATGATGGTCTTAGTCATGCAGTCCATTTTACAGCAAAATATCAGATTATGGCAGCTTCAGTTTATAATGAAGTCAAAGAGAAGGAAGACATCAACATAGTTAAAAAATGTCTATGCCTTGACACAGAATGCAGAGCTGGTAATCATTTTAGATGCTGCTCAGTTATGTTTTAGACTGCAAGTCCCCTACCTGTGCAATAACTCTGAATTTCATCAGGTTTTTCCTGGTGGTCAGGGTTCTGGTGAAGTTTGGCCTTTTTGCTCCCTGGCACTGTTCTGGGGTGTACAGCCCATTCCAGCATCTGCCTCCACATCCTTTGGGGAACACCATGGCCACACTTCTCTGCACAGGAGGAGCTGTCATGCCACCCAGCAACCCCAGCAGCAATGTCAATGAGAAACAAAAGGTGAAAATGTTGTCTCTAGGTGAGGCTGCAGGAAGCACCAGTAGCTCTGAGCTGGAATTGAGCAAATTGCTGCTGTCTGACCTCTGACATTCACAAACAGCTGTTCAGATGAAGGCTGCTATGCAGTGATGTATAAAATTCCTTCAAACTAAGTCAAGCATTTGTCTGAGCAGTACCTAAGAGTACAAAAGCACAGCAGCAATAAATCTCCCTACAGTCCCCTATGCAGCACTCATTTTCTCATTTAAGCGCTACCCCTGCTAAACGTGGTCATTCTAACAGGCAAGCTTGGTGTACAAGAGCATTTTCTATCCTAAGAGGCTATGTGGTGTTGTCTGGTTTTATAATGCCTCTTTAAAGTATTTTATTTCCTTTCTCAAAGCAGAGAAGGAGGCCCTGTTACAGAGAATGCTGCTTGCAGCAGCAGGCTTTGGCCAGTTATTTTTCCTTGCAAAGTGCACAAAATTAATTTGCAGCAACTTCAGATAAGAACATACAATGCCAAGGCCCTGACTGTGAAAAGCCAAGGAAAGAAGTACTGATAACAATTTTTTTTAAGCTTTGTTAGGGTAAGGAATGGATTTTCAAGGACACTGGGATTGAAACACTTGCCAAAACTTCGTCATCTGTGTCAGCTAGAAACCTTTCTCCCCCAGAAGGAATTACTTTGCTTTCCTCCTGTCACTTGCAAGCCCAGTTTTTCTCTAGAAAAGTAACAGTGTGGGAATGCTTCTTCTACAGTTTTTCTCCAGGGCTCTCTGTAATAAGTGGACAAAACCCACGATAGAATAAAAAAAAGGAGCTTAGAAGTTAGTGGCACGAATGGAAACAAAGCATTTTTAGACATCCATTCCAGCTATGCTCCAAATCAGTGATCCCTTTTCCAGTGATTTCAGCCTAATTAATTGTGTTGCTGGACTTGCTCTTCACAACTCCCTTCTCGCTTAAGGCAGCTCCCTATTTATCATCCTGCTTCAGCAGAGATGTCAGCCTGTCCCTGTGTGAGAGAGAGAGAAAATACAGCTGCAGTCAACTTGTCCTGACAGACCCAGGAAGGCAGAGCTGGCACTAGGAGTTTCAGGCTAATGCCTAAGCCCTGCCATGGTCTCACACTGCAAAACAGTTTTGAACTGGAGTGAAAACCCAGGGAGAAGCACCTGGGCATTTTCCCTGCATGCTGATGTAAAGCAGTAGCGACACAGATCACTGCAGAGACACAAACAGCCTGACTCTAACTAGGTACTCTCGCACAAGACATTTCCGAAGGTGAAACTTTCCCTCCTGCAGCTTGAATTTAACTTTGATGGTACATTAAACAATTTCATCACTTCAAATACCCCTAGTATACTGAACAAATACAAAATCCCAGGGGTTAGTTTTTCCTCTTGCATAGAGAGAGTGATCCACCCGTATTGTAATGGGAAAAATCCAGAAAATATGTAGCACTAGAGTCCACTCCTCAAGCCGCTCTAAATAGCTTGTCCTGCTATTTGTATTTAATTTTAATGCTCCCTACCTTCAATATTGGCACAATATTGGCACTGTATTACACAAGCAAATGCAGCTAGAGACAATTATCAACATGAGGGTTTATTCTCTGAGGATTAAGGGATGCAGGACCACGTCTAGGCTCTGACCTCACTGCATCCAGAGCCTTCCTCTTTGGTGGGAGTGGTGTGGAAGCATCATATTCTTTTGCAGCAAAGGAGCCACTCAAGAGGGAGGGGAGCAAAATGACCGAGGTGGTGCTCTGCAGGATATAAATACAGGCAAATCTCCCCCACAGTCTTCTGAGTGCTAGAGAGGTGGAACAGAGACTCGAGGCAGACTTTCGTGGGGTTTGTTTGGCATTGAAGTTCATTTTGAGCATTTTCAGATTTGTTAATTTAATTGATTCGTAAAGATTTGTAGAAAATTTTTCTTTGCATGGGAAAAAAAATGTAGACTACTTCTGAATAAGAATAGCTAGAAAAAGTAAGATATGCTTATAGAATTGTTGGATGTAAGATTAAAGTTTGTTTTTCAGTAGTGTCTCCTTCTGGTAACACCCTTTGATTTGTAAAGTCTCCAGAGGCTGATGTCACATGTTCATTCCCTCAGGCAGGAGGAGAACCAGCAGCAGAACCAAGCTCAAGAGACAGCGAGTTCACCACCAAGGAGCAACCCAGAGCAATGTCCCTGGCTGGGGTAAGCTGCCTGGTGACAGGAGCAGGAGGATTTCTTGGCCAGAGGATTGTGCGCCTGCTGCTGGAAGAAGAGGAGGCGCTGGCTGAGCTCCGGCTGCTGGACAAAGCCTTCAGCGAGGAAGCCCTCGGGAGATTTGACAGTAAGTGCCATTTCACGAGGCCTGTGTGTGCAGCTGTGTGTGTTGCTGTTCCACGTGGGTAGCTTGGAAGCCTTTACCTCTCATCCAAACCAGCTTTGCAGATAGAGTTTTTATCTCAAGGAAGCCTTGCTTCATCCCTCTCTCTCTCCAGCACAGAAATCAGATGTAAAATGCGAAAAAAAAGAGTGTTTTTGTCAGGCTCTGGGGCTTCTATATACTGTCCATGCAGTAAGCAGGCTGTCTTCAATGTGACTTCTATTACAACAAAACCCACAAAGAAAAATTAGTGCAAAACTCTCACACTTTTTCTTGGGGGAAAGGAAAATGCAAGCATTGCTATACCAAGTGGGAGGACAGAGATATCCAGAGCATGCCATGCTGGGCTCTGGTATGCCAGACTAGAAGGCAGTGACAAAGTTGTGGGTCCAAATTCTAATGGTTTTCTTCAACCTGTGATTAATTTGATTAATAGTGATCTTCTGGCTGAGAGCTGTGGCGAGGTATTTTAAAAACTGCTTTTGTTAATAACATTATTGCAGTTTCCTGTTTAAGCAAATGCTAAACACAGAAGAGATGGGACCCTTTTGCAAAGTACAAGTCAGGACTCTGCCTTCTTGAATGGATTGGAGACAGCACAAGTGAATGATGTGTCCAATGTCAGAAACAGTCTGTGGCAGGAAAAGCAGCTCAGGGTGTTTTATTTTAAATGTCCTATTTATTGAGATACTGAGCACATCTACAATAAGGCACATAGGGGGCCTAAATTCAGTCAAGTTCTTAATCCTTACATTATATTTGCTTAACAATAACTCCATCACATCTTCACTGCAAGATATCTCTTCCTCTATACAGGCAACTATATGGGGACCCTTAAAGAAATATCTCTGTATGATTTGCTACAGAGCTTCAATCACTCTATAGAGCATTTAAGTGTCACCAATGAATAACAACAGTGCACCAGAAACCTGGTACAAATTGCAGAAGCCTTTATAATGGTTTTATACAGCTCAAACTTGTTCCTCATTAAATCTGACTCAGCATTTCACTGAGGATTTCTAGATGCCCTTGGGCCTTGCAGCAGCCCTTCCTGCTCTGGTTTCCAGAGAGTTTCCACAGAAACAAACCCAAAATCGGCAGCTGCTGTAGAGGCTGAAGCAGCAGGAGTGTGTGTGGTTTAGCAGTGATAGAGCAGTGCAGTGTTCTGGGCCAGGAGAGTTTTGTGGGAATAGTGGAGCATCCCAGGGAGTGAAAACAATTGTTTGTGTCACAACCTTGGCTGAACTGCAGAAAAGGTTTTGATGTTTTATTTTTTTGTTAATAGGCAAGCTCTATGCCCTCTTTCCTTATCTTCCCTTCTTCCTTCACTGAGCACTGCCCACACATCCCCTCTTCTAGTCTTTTAACATTCCTTCTGCCTATCTGAGCTGCTCAGGAGGCAGGGAAAAATCAGTTACCAAAGCCTTTTCTTCCCCATAAACAAGTATTAGGGACCATAGGCTGACATTCCAAGTGTGTTTAAACAGATTTGAACCCCTGCACTTTGACTGGCAGCTCCTCTGTCTGTATCAGCCCTTGTGGCTTCATCTCTTCTAGCGCCCTGCCAGTCTCTCTGCTCAGGACTACCTGAAATGTGTCCCTGCCATTCCCTTTCAAGCCCTTCCCTATCACAGAGACTCCAATTCCCGGTGCAGGGCTGCTACAAAACCCGTGGGTGGGGCTGGAGCCTTCTGACCTGCATTACTTTTATTACAAAGATTTTTACTTGCTAGCAGAGGTTATCTGGATTTCTGGAACAGCCAGAAGCAGAGCTGAGTGGGTTTTTTCCTCAGTCATCTCTTCGGCACTTTGCACTTGCAATATCTGTTCAGAGTCAGGGCTGTGGGCAGTAAGACAGAAAAGTACGTGCAAGTCACAGGTCTTCATGCCAGAAGGCACTCAGGGCACTCCTCTCTTGTCCAAACAACTTTCCTGCTGAGAGCTTGACCATCACTCTCGGTCTGCATAGGAGAGTGGCATTTGTGGTCTTCCACAGCCCCAGGGAGTCCAGGATGAACCAGTCAATGTCGAGGGCTGCGAGCTGGAGCCCACCCAGTTACAATGTGTGGTTGAGAAAGAACGTCATGTTGGACACGGTACTTTGAGGCCTTGGGCTTCTTACCTTCCATCTCCGCTTCAGATTTATCCTTCTGCCTTTCCTGTGCTTCCATTTACACAATTCTTTTTGTTGTTGTTGTTGTTGTTCACTATTGCAATGGCACTTGCGGAGAAATTAAAACTCCTATGTTGTTCTCAAGTTTAGGGCAATTAGTCTGACTGTATTGCTGAGTCAAAAACTGCTCACAACAGGACACTGAATTTTATTCAGAAATCATTGCATTTTCAAGCAAAAACTACCCCATAGCAAGCAGGGAATTTACTTACACCTCAGAGGACACAGAAACCTCTGGTTAAGAAGAAAAAGCTTTCCCAGTGAGTAGGTACTTTGTCATAATCACTTTATGCAAAAATGGAGAGCTGACTTGAATTTATTCTGTTCCTCCCCCTCTGACCTACCCACATGTATTCTGTTGATGCCTGGACAATGTAGATGGAAATCAAATTTCTCTCCACTGTCCACCTCAGACAGAAACCACTGTCAATCATTTCTTCTTTCCTCTCTCTACTTCCAAGATCACCTGGAGTTTTCTTTTCACCCAGAGCAAAACAAGATCATTCTGCTGATTCCCGACCTGCAGCTGATGCTGCTAAAGTGAACGAGGCCCATATTATACTTTCTATGCAACTTCTGCTGGCTAAAATGGAACAGAGGAGCAGATTTCCTGACTCATACCACACGCACAGACTGCAAGCCCAAACAAGGCACAAAGCACCTAGACAGCAGATTTCTTGTGATCAGCTTTAAAAGGGACAGGCTTCTTCTGTACGTTTCCCGAAAGCTTTGATTTGCCTGTGTAAAAACATCCATTTTTCTAACTCCTGCTTGGGCACTGTGATCACTTTGAAGTAACCACATGTCAGATTTTATGTTGTGAAAATTATTTCTGTCTATTCCTGGGATTATTGCAATCCCACAAAGCCTTGTTCATGGAGAACATCGAACTAAGGGCAGTACAAAGACTAATATTTATTAGAGCAAATCTAACTACCAGGTTCTTAACAAAAAGCCCAGCCCTGGTCTGAGACTTTTGCACCCAAGCAAGCAGAGGTCAGAGTGAACCTTCTGGAGATGGAGTCCTAGGCAATGAATGCAGTCTGTAAAATAAAGGAACAGAAGAGAGCATGTGGCAATGACTGTGCTGGGAGGGCAGTAACTCTAGAGTTAGTAACAGTTTTGCAAATGTTTCACAAATCTTGAATTTCAGACCAACTGTCTGTGGTGGAAAAAAAAGCCCCTTAAGCCTATTGCATCAGAATAATTGTTAAATTGATACAGGGTTACATTCTAGCATGCTATAGAGAAAATGAGATAAAACCATTTTAAAAGATACTCCCACTCAGTTCCAGATGCCAACAGCTGTCTCTCTCAGTGTTTCATATTAAAGACATGGGACGAGATACTGCCTGCTTTGGAGCTGGTGACAAAGCACTAGGATACACGAGGTTTCAGTCATGGCTGAAGCTAAAAGCTGTACAAATTAATCAGGTTCTTCTCTTATCGAAAAGGGGCATTTGATTATGCCGGAAGATAGAGGCTGTGCCTGGGGTGCAGAGTGCCTGCCCAGGAGCTGTGCCTGGGGAGCCATCTAGTGCAGCCACAGCAGAGGCTCCCACAGGACTTGCTGCAGTGACACCTCCTCCCCACAAGTTGTGAGTCATGCTGAGAAAGTCCTCTCCTCTCCCGTGGCATGGCTACAGACAGGCCAGATGAATTCCAGGAGAGCAGCATTGCCTTGGACTGTAAATCTTTCCAAGTGATCATCTGGTGCTGGCTCATGCTTGTGTAGCTCTGGGCTGCAGAAAGAATTCTCCTGCCCAGCACAGCTTAGGGAAGGATGGCTCTGAGACCTAGAGCTCCACTGGGGTCACACACAGCAGCTGCTATGGAGGGAGAGGGCTTAAAAAGCAGGATTTAATCAAGCCAGGGCTGAGGTAGCTCAGGGGAACAGTCTTGAGAGTTTAAAAATGAACCAGAAAGACGCGCAGGCTAAAAATGACCCTGCAGCACAGACACCGAAATAGAGCCAGAGCTGGAGTTGGAAGAGGCACTGAAAGTTCTGGCCAAGGTGCAAGAAAAAGATGTATCAGAGCTGCATGTAATTTCTTAGAAGAGCTGCAATACAGGCAAGGTAAAGGGACAGAAAGTAGGTATGAACACATGCCTGTGCTCACATGCTCTGGGTGGAGAGGGATCATTCATCACCTCGAAGACAGGAACATGCAGTGCCTGTTCAGTACACTTGGGTTAACACACCTCTAGCCAGCCAGCCACCAGAACACGCACAGCTAAAGCTACTCCTCTGTGAACTTTAAAACAGTCACACCTACATGTAGCTTGCTAGCACTGGAAAAGACCTCTCTTTAACAAGTAAAAAAGAAACAAACATGTTGAATATTGCCTCCAGACCTATGGTAGGCAACACAAAATAAACCTCTGTATAGCACTGTGGTTAGCATTTGACAATAGAGTTGTGGGGAAATGCCTTCTGTTTCACAGCCTTAAAACATCCCTGCTGTTCCTGGACAGTCAGCCCCTGCCAGGCAGGGTCAGCTCTTCACCACTCCTTCCAGTGCTCTTATTAGGGTGCCTGTAAGGTCTTACGGTGCTCTGTTTTCTGCTGCCCCTGCAGAGTTCAAGGGTAAGACTGAGGTGAAAATCCTGGAAGGGGACATCCGAGATGTGACATTCCTGCACCGTGCCTGCCAGGGGGTGTCCCTCGTCATCCACACGGCTTCCCTCATCGACACCCTGGGCCTCATCGAGAAGAAGCTGCTCTGGGAAGTCAATGTAACAGGTGAGCAGGTGAAGCACCTCTCTCAAACCCACGTCTACAACCTGACCACGGTCTGCTCAGGAAATGAGGCACCTGTCCTGTGTTTGTTTTGAGCCAGGTGAACAGGGTTGTTCTGCATCTTGCACAGACATACCTAAGGGTGCAAAGCCTGTGTCTGTGCAGCCTCAGGCAGTTCTGGGCCTCTCCACACCAGCCTTCCACTCCAGAGCAATGCAGGACCACTCACTCTTGTCAACACTTACATTTGTCCACCCTGAGACCTGCACAGGCTCTTCAGTGGTGACAGTCATAAACCCACGCTCAGTGGAACTTTCTGAAAGGAATTCACATCTGAAATCCCAACGCCCATCTCTGCTTAAAAAGAGGAAATTTGGTGCCCTAACAATATTCAGCTCAATAATTCTTCCTATTTTTCACTCATTAATGAGTCCACATTTTGCTGCCAATATTCCTGGCTCTTCTGAACCTCTTTAATTCATTGTATTCATTTCAGTCACACTAGTCTGATCTGCATTGTGCTGCCTTCAGTCGTTGCTGTAACAGACTGAGCAGACTTGGAAGATCATTTATGTGCCTCATTGCTGGTGTTTGAATTTATCCCCTAGATTTTAGACCGCACTCTTCTGAAATCATATCAGTCATTTTAGCTTAATGTTCCTTTGCCAAAGACGTTTCCAAATGTCTTTGAGCTGTGTCTTCTCTTCCAAAGTCACTGGCCTTTTTACACTTAATTTCTCTCATTACACCATGCACAGCAAATACAGCAAGTTCTGCCTCAAACTAGGTAGAAAAAGAAGACTCTAAATGCAATTATAACAACACAACTTACCAAAGTATTTATTTCCCCCTTCAGTGTGCTTTCCTTTTTTAACCTTCTTGGCTATTTGGAAGACTTTGAACAGTTGATCTCCGCTGCCCACAATGAAAGCATTATTTTAAAAGTAAGAAATCCTGTACTACTGCAAGTAAAAGCCAGAATATGCCAGAAAAGGAGGCATACATACACAAGCATCACTTTTCTTAGTGCACTTTATGATCTTTTACTACGTGTTACTGTGCCTTGCTTCACCATGTTTCTCTTCAAGCTCTTCTCTTTAGTCAACTGAACAGTGGATAGACTTGCACCGAGTGCACTGATTTTGGAGCAAACCTTCAGGTCCCATATTAATTCTGTCCCTGCTAAGGAAACCACCCAAGAGTGTCCTCAAGCCTAAAAAACATGGGCTTCAGCATAGAGAATGGATGATATCTAAGGAGAGGGGCAGCTTCTGAAGGTTCTCTGTCTTAAACTACATTAATCCAACCAAGAGACACGAGTGCCTGAATCTGTGGTCAGTACCCATGCTAAGTTAAGGACAGCCAAATATTTGATTCTTGGCATTAAAAAACCCTACAACATGCAATTAGGACCAAATGTTCACCCTTGTTTAACTCTGGAAGCTGCACTGATGCTACTTAAATATTCAGATATTAAAGATTCAGAGCAGGTTCAGAGCCATTGAATATACTGCCCAGTTCAGGACAGGATTCTTCCAGCTGCAGGGAGGGGAGATCTGGCCAAGCTCAGGCCAGAGATGCTGTTTCTGATCTGAAAAGCCCACTTTTTCCTGGTAGGGGAGCTCTAGACTGCCTCACACATTTGTTTTTTGAAGGTACCCAGCTGCTGTTGGAGGCGTGTGTCCGCTGTAACGTCCAGCACTTCATATACACCAGCACCATAGAGGTGACAGGGCCAAACTGCAAAGGTGACCCCATTTTCAACGGTGACGAAGACACAGCTTATGAGAGCACATCAAAATTTCCTTATGCCCAAAGCAAGAGACTGGCAGAGGATTCTGTGCTGAAAGCAGACGGCCAGGTGCTGAAGGATGGTGGCACGCTGCTGACTTGTGCCCTGAGATCCATGTACATTTTTGGGGAAGGGTGCCCGTTTCTCCAGGGCCACCTGGACAAGTGCCTGTTGAACAAGAACGTCTACCTGCGCTTCTCCAGGAAGGAGGCTCTGGTGAACCCTGTGTATGTGGGGAACATCGCCTGGGCACATGTGCAGGCAGCCAAAGCCCTCCGAGCCCCACAGAAAGCCAAGCACGTCAGGGGCAAGTTCTACTACATCTCAGATGACACTCCTCACATGAGCTACGCTGATCTGAATTACGAGCTGACCAAGGACCTGGGGTTTGGCATTGAGCCCCAGCTCCCCATGCCTCTGACACTGCTCTATTACTTCTCGCTGCTGTTGGAGATCGTGAGCTTCTTGCTGCGGCCTTTTGTCCGATACATCCCCTCCACCAACCGCCACCTGGTCACTCTGCTGAACACCCCCTTCACCTTTTCTTACAGAAAAGCACAGCAGGATTTTGGCTACGTGCCCCGCTACACATGGGAGGAGGCCAAGCAGGGCACTGGTGAGTGGATTGCCTCCATCATCCCCCAGAGAAGGCTGTGCTTGCAAAGCAGCACTGCCTAGGCCTGAAGAGGAGCTGAAACCCAGATAAGCAAGTAGGGCCTTGATCCAGAGGAGAGCTGGGTGAGCAGCAGCAGATCTCTACAAAGCATTTAAATGAATACTTTGTGTAAGAACCCACTGACACCCCCGCCCCCAACCTCAGAATAAATAAAAGTGAAATATTCATTTGTTTGTTGACTACAGGCTGACGAGGGTAACAGTACTGCATCCTCCACACCCACTTCTACATCTTTGCAGCACAAAGACTTATTTTAGCAAGACTCCACACAGTTCATGGTGTGAACACTTCAGCTCTTCTTTCACTCCACGCCACCTCTAAGGCTTTTGTAGCACACAACTCCTCCTAGAAGCATGATTGCACTTTACAGATGTGCACCACTCAGCTACACCCTATTCACTCAGTGCTTGCCAACCCCACTGAACACGCAGCAGGCAGACTCCACCTGATTGCAAAAGCTGCAACAAATCTTGCTCACTTTTTCAAGGGTGTTGTGCATTTCATGTGCTGTTCAGCCAACAGTCAGACTTTGAGCACAGTAAGCACAGTGAGGCCAAAAGTACAATGTAAGTAACACAGCTTTAGTTAGGACTGTGCGTGGAGGGAGAGCAAGGACAGACTTGGTCAAGTGAATACTTCTTTATACAGATTTTGCAATAATTTTTGCAATAAATCTGGTGGGTGCCCAGCAGAACATCGTCAAGAAAATGAAAGGGAGAAAAATATTGCAGGACAGCCTTGGTCACTGAGGGGCTCCCACTAGAGAGGCAATATATTTGTGAACACTGAGGAAAAATAAATAGTGCTGAAGAAAATCATGCTCTAACCACATTTCAGCTGGGAACAAAGGCTAACTTTAGCTGATAGGTACACATGTGCTGCCCCTGTGCTTCTCTGATGGCCACATGAGCTTCTGCAGAATGTGTAAATTGACTTTTGGGCAAAAACACAGATCTTGTCTGAACAAACAGATGTGATCCAATGTTTGTTTCTTAAACATACATCTCACTTGCTGAAAACAACTCTAAAAGATGGGAATTTCTCTGTTCTGTTTGGGATAGTGTGAACAGAAACATTCTACCTGACTCAGTACTAATGTAAATAAATCACATTTCCAGGGATGCTGACAGCTCAAAGTCTGTGCTGAGTTTAATTATTCAGTGCCCTAGACATTAGATAGTCCCAGTGCAGACATTTCTGTGTGCTTTAGTAACATCTTTGGTTAACTACGTAAGATTTGAAGTGGTAGAATACTAGACTCCTGAACTTCCAGTCAAATTCTGGGGACACAGACCCTCCACAAGGATATGGGCTTTGGTTTCCATCTGCTTGTGAGGAGATTATTTAATCCCTCCTCCCTTCAGATGTGTAATGATTCACCTTTTCTGCCATGGTGACATTATCAAACATCCTGAAGGAACACACAGCAACTTCCCAGAGAGGTTTGGGGAGAGAAGGAAGGGGCACAACCATTTCAGGTGCTATTGCCTTAGGCCCAGCAGAGCATCAGCTGGTCCTGTCAGGCCTCACCTCTCCCTGCAGCTGGGACACTGCACTTAGATCTCTGCTTTCTTCTTCTCCATTCCCTTCCACAGACACTGCTCCTCTTCCCTCCCCTGCACACGCTCTCTTATTTTATTTATTCTGCTCTCTGCACACCCTTAGAACAGCAAAAATGTGTTTAACACAGTAACACCCATAGTGTTTTCAAGGCTAATGATATTTCATCCTACTGCTCAGTGAGTACCAAGCAATGGGGGCAGCCATGGCTGCTCTGTCACTGAAGTAGGAGTAGGAAGGGCAACCCAGGCACAGGGAAATAGAGCAGGAAAGGAAGAGGGAGAACAATGGCAGCAAAGCTGCTATTTAATAGGGGGAGACACTTAACACGTCAAAGGGCTGGGATATTAAAACACATACCAGAAAACTGGGACATCTTTCCACAGGTTTAACTGAGGTCCTAAAATATCCACAGATGCTGCCAGAGAGAATAAAAGACAATTTTTCTTCCACAGTTCAGTGATTTATTTCTCAAGTGCAAGCTCCCATTGCAGGAGCTTTCTTTGCCATTTTTGCCTTCTCATGAAGACAGTGGGATCTTTTAATCTCTCCAAGAGCCTTGCTCCCAAGAACCAAATTTCTAAGTGCCAAATTCCTCCTTTGTTGAACTTTGTCTCTGTGTCTTGCTACCACATCCCTTCCTTCAATCCCCATGACGAGCCCATTCCTGCTGACATGAAGTTTATTGCCCATTTCTGTCCCTCCCCGAGCACCCTGGGGTTGGCATCTGTGTTGTCTTTTGCTTCAGGTGGCTGCCCAAAACAGTGGAGTGCCTGCAATAAAACATCCTGAGAGCCCAAGGGAGTGGATACCTGAGCACATTTATCCTGCTGCTCAGCAGGCACCAGCGCTGTGTGTGCTGTTACCCAGTAAAAAACACAAGCCAATAAAGATATTCCAAGGATACCAAGAGGGAGAGCAGGCAGACTTAATGCAGAGGGTTGATTTGCTGCAAGTTCTGCTCTGCAGTAGCTTATTTCTATACCCTTACTCTTAGCAGGTCAGCAAAATGGCTACAAAATGTACCTCATCAGGAGGAGCCTTATTGTTTTTACATCAGCTGACCAGGACCATTCTTGTGATTTGTTTGTCTGGAAATCAGCAAAGCAAACTATTGGCTATCAATGAAGCTCCACTGTCAACAGGATCACAGTCAGTAAGAACTTTACTCCTGTATAAACAATGGAAAAGGAAAAGACCCAAATCATTAAGGCTGCTTTGCTGGAAAGGTGTTTATTTACCTTTAAGGCATGCAGAATGGAAGAAACAGCAAGTATATATTAGCGATACTTACATGCTACAGGCAAATTAATGACTTCTGGTTCCAGCAGGTACAAATACCTACGTTTATAATGACCACCATTAGCTGTTAAATATTTTGTCACTGAAGAGCCGCAGACTTTTGCTTGCAAAAGCAGACCAGGAACTATAATAATGCACATTTTGGATAGATTTGGGAATAATGAAGAAGGTCCAGAGAAACAGAAGCAAAAGTGGCTATTATGTCAATACCAGAAATCCATGTCTAAAATGGTTTCATTACTATAGGATACAGTCAATGGAGGAGAGTTGAATAGTTAATGCCAATGAGCATGTTTTTGTGAAAAATCCATTTTATCATTTTATCAGACAAACATGACACTGGTATTCTGAGTGCACTGCAGACTTTAAAAAAACAATAAAAGTTTTTTTACATTACGAAGCTAATACAGACTAAATTATAAGAATCATAAAATTAATACTAACTTTCTCAATTATTATCTTTAAAATTGCATTTTTTTAAAAAGTTTTGGCTCAATTCATAGGCCTTGTGCAGAATCACAATGTGAGATATTATGTACAGCCCCTGTTATTTAGGAAACCAAAAGGAACAATTGTTTGTTGACCTGAAAAACCTATCACTTATACATGTAGATATAATAGATTATAGTGGCTGTAAAGTTAATTTGGGTAGTGGGAGTACAGTCAGGTACACTCCAAAAGATCAATTTCACCACTCCTTGTTCTGACCTCTGTACCATGTGGTACTCTTCTCCCTCCTTAAAGCTCTCATCTGTATCTCCATCCCAGTTCAAAAATCACTGGATAACTGGAATTCATGTGTGGTTGTGCAATGGATTTCTTACTCAGACCAATGCTTGCTATTTCTAGACATTCCTCATTCACATAACTAAACTTGTCACATTTCTTAAATAAGATTTGTCTCTCCAGTGCTGGCAAAAAGCACTGAATATTAAGTAGTTAAGGACTAATCTGCAAAAGGGAAAAGAACATTAATCAAAAGGAAAGATTTATTAAATCTCCAGCGTGGTTCTATAACAGGTGCCACTCAAAATGCTTAACATGCATTTTGGAAGGCCACTGAGAGAAAGAAAGATTAGGTTTTTTTGCTGCCTAAAATGCGGAAAAACAGCCCAGAGAGTTAAAAGAAAACAAAATACATGAGGGCAAAAGTTGCTTTAAAGATACTTATATACTCATTAATCATCTCATCCTTTCTTTTTCTTTTTTTTTTGTAAAAAGAAAATAAATTACAGGAATGGAGCATCTTCAGTTTCTCTATTTTCTTTTTCAAATATTCTTGCACCTCAGATTTTTCAATGTGGAGATTTCATTGGAAGCTATATATATTTTTTTCTGATAATCCCACACAAAATTTTAGTTATACATTTTGGTTTAATTAACCTAGACCAAAAGCACTTGGGCTTTCTACATGATTTGCAAGTGCTGATGACATAAGGAATGCTGCACACTCACCACTTAGTCCAAGAGAGTTCACTTTCAGGGCAGGCTGCATTTGGTCCATCTTGCAATTGATATCTATTGTCTACAGGGCTCTCAAAATACACACTCTGGCACACAGGTATTGCTGCAGCAGTGGTCTCTCTGTCCGGCCAGGAGGAATAATCAGGAGATGAACACTGTTTGCCCCCGATCATGGCACGGCAGGTTTTGCCTTTACAACGTGGCCGAGGCGGCCGTTCTGCAGTGTTCAACTTTTCCTGCTTCTAGGAACTTTCCCCCAGCCCCTTAAACGTACTGATTATGTATTTACGGAGAGGAAGTAGTTACTTTTACAATGACCGCATTTAATTTGAACTCTCTGTTCCTGGCGTTGCTAGAAAGGAGGGAAAGGACCAGGAAAAACTTCACAGCAGGAGTTTGACCAGCTCTTGCAACAAACTGACCGGGTCCTCCTGCAGGATTCAGATCCCAGCTGGAATCTCCGGCCCGTCGGTGCCTCTGGGCCCGGTCTGAGGCTGTGGGAGCAGCCGGGAGCTCCGGAAGCCCTGCTGGGCACCAGGGTGCCGGTAGGAGAGGTCCCAGGGAAAGGACCGGATCCGCGCTCTGATCTCGCCAGCCCTTCGCAGGGAAGGTGCTTCGGGCAAGGGATGTCCTGGAGCGGCCGCTGGGTGGGGTGAGTGCAGTGCAAACCCGGGACGTGCCCGGCGTGTCTCCTTCCCGCAGCTCCTGGGCCAGCACCCAGCGGGCAGAGCCCCATCGGAGCAGAGGAGCAGGACTTGCTCCTCAGTGGCATCCTCTGCTTGGAGTGGAAGGAGTGTTTGATCAGCTGTTCGGCGGGATTGATGCTTTGCTTCGCAGTTTGGATCTGCTGGCTCTGTTGGTCTGTGCCTCTTACCGCCACAAGATGGTATCTTCAGCGATGGTTTCCCCTCACTTGCTCTGCAAAGCCCAACTTAATATTCCGACTGCGGAGTTTCTGTCTTCACAAAGTCTGCACTTTTATCACAAAAAACACAGTGCAAGGTTGCTGGTGTGAGCTGCCTGCTGCTGGCTACGGGGCATCCAGACAAACAGAGACAAATTATCAACCCTGATACATGACAGAAGTAAGTATTCATCCCACCTCCTCTCCTGCTAACATTCTTGGCTTCTTTGCAACCCAAGACAACTCCCCTTACAAGTCAAAATTTCACAATGTCGCTTTAAGGGAATTACTTGGTACGTGTATTTCAAGAAAAGGTCTCAGGTTCTTGCTCTGAACACTGCTCCAGTGGGAGTGATGCCATGCTGAGCTGTGACAACACAAGAACTACAGCACAGCTGAGATAGTGTTTGGAAGAAGCTTCCAAAACCAGAGTGTGACTGTCTATCTTTTTGTTCCTGTCTGAGAATAGATTGGTTAATATACTGGAAGTCTGCTAGGTCTCTCTGTACAAGCAGATAAGTAGCACAGAATTACAAAAATCCCCCGAATTTCTACCCTCTTTTCTCCTTCCAGTGGAAGAACTACTGGCGATAGAGTCACGGTCAAGTGTATGAATCCCATTTATTATTCACTTTGGCGTGGAAAAATTATTCTGTCCCTAGAAAGATCAGTGCAAGAATCCAAAAGTAATTGTGGGGCTCACATTTATATCACAGGAACATTTTTGGATGTCCTGTTTTTGAGTGCTGTTTTTGGCACTTGGTTACTGTTAGCCATCTCACTGAAACCAGGATGTTGCCAACTGTTTGAACCACAGCAGTCAACAGGATAAATTGCCTGGTATGGCTGCAGAATGAAGATCCATGTCTGCTTCACATTTAAGTTGTAAAAATTTTGTTTTCCAAAGAGCAAGTTGCCCTTACTAAAGCACTTGTAGCAATGCTCAAGGTGAGCTTAACGCAGCAGTGCCCACTCTTGATCATTTCATGACGCTGGAACTTCTGCCAGATTGGGAGATAAGCCAAGTTTTCTTTTTCTTCACTTTTAAGAGTGGTTCTCACCCTTCTGAAAGAAAAGGTCAGGGCTTGGAAATACTAAACTATGAGTGATCTAAAGGCTCAAGATTTAAAAAAAACCCCACAATTGCAGACATGTAAAAAGATCCTCAAACTTATTATTTAGAAGCAATCTCATAATTCTTGCAGCCTGACTCATCAGTTTTTGAAAAATCAGGCTTGTCAAGCAGCTAAAAGTAGTCTTTTCTCAGTGGGAGCCAGTTAAATCTCATGGTGCCCACAGAGGTTACAGACCCTCCACATCAGGCGATGTTTTTCCCTCCAGGAAGAAGGCTCCTCACAGTCACTGTTCATGTCCCACACTACAAATTCATTTTCATCCTTTGTATTGGATGAAAATAAATAAATTCTGATCTGTTCAGGGCAGACTGCTGTGCCCCCTGTGCTTGGCTGGCTCGGCTCAGCCTCGCTGACTCCCCAAACAGGGAACTTGCACATCCTGGAGAGTTACGCACACAGGGGCGGGCAAAGGCTGCTCAGCATTTGGGAGACACTGCAAGTGTCTGACATTTGAACCTCAATGTTCAAATGACACCATTCTGGAAGTCAGTCTGATACTATTATTGAAAACAAATAATGACTTTGAGATTCTGAGCTGACCAGCAGCAGAGCACATCCTCCCCCCTTCCCAACAGCTCGAGCTGGCAAGATGTTTATTGCAGGTGTAAAAGAATAATGTGGGCAGAGCATCTTCTTGATGCAGCTAACAAGCATCTGGCACTGAACACAACCTGTTCAGAGGGAACATCTCCAGGGCTACACTGTGTTCTGTGTCAGGGGTGGATGTGCTTTACCCACAGACTTCTATTAAGAAATAGCATGAACAGGATCTGGAGGAAATTTGAGGCAGTATATTGAAAGGTTTTCTTAGGGGACACACTTGAAAAAGCAGCATTTGTGTATTATTTAAGCTAATAAAAAATCAATGCAACGATGTCACCTGGATGTGGCAGTGAATTTTTCACTGTTGTCACTGAACTCATCAAAGCCTGCTTCACAGAGAAGCAATTAATTCCACAAGTTGATGGCTGGTGTGTATTCAAAGATTTGGAGGATTCTTTTCCTGCGGAAAATTTCCACTTCAGTTGCAAAATACCTAATGAGAACCTGAAAACCTAACCTTGCTGTGATACAAGTAGAAGTACAGTGTGGGATCTTGGCATAAGGTTTAGCAGACTGTAGTACTGGTTTGACATAAATGGTTGCTCAAATTACACTTGTTTTAAGATTTGAGCACACTAACAGCAAGAATCTATGGATTCTTTGAAATTACTTGCCTGGCTAAAGTGTACAAAATGCATAACCACGTATCAGTGCAGAGCTGAGAGAACACTTGCAAAAATGCCAGAGAACTGTCAGGGAAATCCCTTGATGTGAACATTAATTAGTGTAGAAATAGCCCACAGGCATAAAGCACCTCAAGTAATAATGGGATGTGTACCCAAACAAAGGACAAGATGAGCCAGATACAACTAGGGGCAAAAAGCATTTAAATGCGTGCAACAGAGAGCATCTTAGGAGATTCTCTCGAGGGTTCTGATGATCTTCACTTATTCTGCTGCATAAGAATCACTGCACAAAGGACTTTATTTGTACAACTCTTCTGTTTTAATATCATATTCTTATTACTTGGGTTTTGTTCAATTAACAGTCTTTAGATCAAAAGAGAGGGGTGTCCTTATGTTGTTAACACCGTGCTCCAACACGCTGCAATCTGTTACTGCTTTCTCCACAGCAAATCCAGTGGTGAAAGGTCATTGGATAACCGTGTTAGAAAACTTAATAGGAAGTACTTGGGTGAATTTCTATTCATCATTACGCAAACAGCATAGCAAATGTGAATGAATTACTCCCATCCATGAAGTTATGAAAGGCTTTTTACTTTCTGATTCAATGGCATTTTACACTTGTCCTGCCCTAGAAGCAGATAACAGAGCAAAGGAAAGAGTTTTTATAAATTCAACCCTAGACTTAGAGAAGCCACAGGAGCTCTGGAATACAGGACAGGAAAGGACCTCCTACATCTTTGATTCAGGTACATGAAACTGCAGGCAAGCACAAAACATCATACTTTTATTTAGCAGATATAAATACGTTTTCTACTTCTAGGACCTCATTGTCAGAAATTATTCAGGCATTGCAGGTACCAGTTTGTGTGGGGCTTTTGTGTTAGGTTTGTCCTTCAGAAAAACCAGCTTTTTTCTCTCCTAGCATGACACCTGATGTGTTGTGGACAGCAGTTATCCCCTCTGTCAGCTTTCCACTTTGCCAGGCTGAACTCTCCTCACGTCTCCTGACGCCAACCCTCCATTCCCTGATAAGCCTCAATTCTCCTGTCTCCACTGAGACAAGCCCTCCAAATACAGGTGTCCAGAACCACACAGCACATCTCAGATGCGTTCACCCATCTCTGCACAGCACTGACATGCTTTTTCTTTCATCAGAAACACCCTCTCAGTGCATGGATGCTTTGCCAGCTCCATGAGGCTCCTTGGCAGAGCTTGCTCTGCTCCCTGACAGCTGCTATTGATTCAATAAGTGACTGGACTCATTCCAAAGAACAGCCCCCCCTCCACGGATGTCAAGGCCTATTAAATACCAAGATAACCACCTATGGCTCAGGAAGCTGCAGATCTCTTCAGGGTACATTTGTAAAGTATCAGAATTCACTTTCCTGCTCTTCTGTTGGAATTTGCTCTTGATCAGAGTTGAGTCAAGATATGAGGTCAGACAGACCTTAGTTTTGACCAAGCACAACCATTCTTTTATTTTCACTTGCTTTTTTCACCCTGCATTGGTGATCCTTGTATAATGGATCTGACTGTAAGTTCCATTTTCTCTGTTACCAATTTCAGATTGACAACATCCCAGATTATAGTGAAAGGTTTTGTTCCTCGTCCAATAACTTTGCATTTTGACTTTTTAAATTTGTCTTCTGCTGCTCCAGGTCTCAGCACTATCTGATCCTTCATTCTCTGTGTTGACAATTCTTCCTAGTTTTTTTCTACAAACAAATACTCCTTACCATTACAGACAGACATCACATCAGTCACCTGTGACTACTTGTACAATGAAAACCATCTAAGAAAGCAGTGGCAGTGTTGGTACACATGGACACAGTGCTTTTTCCCTCCTCCCCAAACTCTTCCCTGAATTTTTACCTGCAAGTAAGTTTGGCTATATGAGTGACTGCTCTTTCTCAAACCTTTCCGCATGGCAGTTGGCTCAGCCTGAAATAGTCAAAAAGACTCTTGCTCTTCACATTTAAATAAAAAAAGCACACCATCTCCAGCCTTCACACATCCCACACGTGAAGCAGCACAGATAGAGTAATGCTTCCTTTCCAAAGCCCACAGAAAGCCTATGACTTTGCACTGAGAGAAGCCAGCTCCCAGAGCTACAAGACAAAGGCTAAAAATAACCCATTAAAGGATTAATTTCAGGATTTTTAAATACAGCTAATTAATATGCATAGGAAAGGCACATGGTCTCCAGGAAGGAGCACACACAATCAGAGTCTGCAAGGGAAGGGAGGGGGGGCGGGTGACATGCAGGCAGAGTGCCAACGGAGAGATAAAAGAGGATATTCCCTATATATATCCCTTGGGCAGAGAAGAAAGTCTGTTTCAGGCGAGGTGGAAGCAGAGGGGTGAAGCACTTCACTGTTGAAGAGGCAGAGACAATGCAGTGCAACCACAAAGGACAGGACACACTTTGATGCACCAAGTGAACTCCAGGGAGGTAGCGTAGGGGCCGAGGACAACACAGGGAGATCAGCGGATGCAAAAGCTGCTGCTTTGGAAGTGACACTGCAGTTGGAAGTTGGGTGCCCCATGAATGTGCCCATGCAAAAAGCTAGGGAGCAACAGCTGGATGAAAAACTGGATCTCAAGGTGGACAGCATGGCGGTACAGCAGGGGTCACATTTTGCACTCAATTATGGCACTTTGGAGGTAATTTCCTCTTATGATCATTACATCCTGAGGTTGAAGCACCCTGGGAAGGTTGGGCATTGAATATAAAGCACTGAAATAGGACATGGCACACCATGAAAACAAGGTGCCACGTATGAGCAACATGGGTGACGTCAGATAGAAAGGATTATCTACAGTTAACATGAATCACAAAGCAAATCTGGTTATTCACAGGCTAAAATATGCAAAAAATAGAGCTATAGCAGCAGTTAGAGGGAATTTCAAGGTGCGGGGGAAAACAAGCTCAGCTGAAGCCATTTCCTCATACCAATTTCCCTGTGAATAACACTTAAACTAATTGGAAACTTTTTCCATTTCCCGGACAGCAGAGGAATGGGCAGACAGACTTCATTGCCCACTTCACTGGCTACTTAAGTCTCAAGGAAAGCTGGGGGTTTAACCTCGTGGTTTAAGAAATTTATTTAGTACCACTGCTTGTCTGCCTGTCCCTTTACCCTCATCTAAAAGGATTTTTGAACTTTTAGCCACTTCCACACAATTTGACAAGCGGGGAAAAACCTCCAACTTTTGAGAGGTTTGGTGGCTTTCACAGTGGCACACAGGAACAGCCTCATACTGTTGTGGATGAAGCTGCATCGTGAGAGCAATCTGAGCACTACAGGGACCTGTGAGGAGCAAGTACAGGGTACAGGAGTTTAAGTTTGCAACAGGAGGTCTTCATACATGTTTAAATTGACAAAGTCCTTAGTAGAACTGCAGGGGAAAGAAAGTTGCAGCACCACCAAGCCTTTGGAATACAGACAGGTTCACAGTCCAGTGTTACAGGATGCTGCTATTGGAGGCAAAGGACAAAACCCACACCTTTTTCACTTAAAGACATTCTTTATTCAATCTTTTTTATATACAATATTATTTTTTTAATCTGTAAAAAGTACATATGCAGGATTCCAGGTCAGAGGCAGAAGGTTTCCACATCAGAAGATAAACTTTTGCCCTTTTATTATTTTGGAGGAAAAAATAATCTGTCAGTTTTAGACAAAGCAAGAATAAAGGCAGAATGCAAATCCAACTTCCACCAAGCGATTAGGATTAAAGGCAACAATTCACCGTAACAGGTCAGGCTGTCTCCTCTGACTTTGGTGGTTCCCAACTTTCCTGGGCTATTCCAGAGCAGTTTGTTAGAAGGCGCTGACAGCTGAAGCAGCTCGTGCTTATCATCTCTGCTACAGTTGTACACACACAACTTGCAAAAGAGCCTGGGTTTCCTCTTTGTATGGCAACTCAAACTCTTGAGTCAGAAGACTGTTTCTCAAAATTCAAGGAGTGAAAGAGGGATGTCTTAAGGGGAACCAACTCCTAGATCTCCCAACTACAGTACGGATCAAGAGCTTGCTTTCACTCTTCTCTGGTATCAAGAAGCCTGTTTCTTATTTGTCCCCTTACAAACATGGACTAGCCTTACTAGTGTTTGATTTTCTAAAAGCTTTCTCCTAGAGCCCTTAAAACATAGACTGCCTCACCATCCTCTGTGGGTGCCATCACACTGTTGATTCTTTCAGTGTTAATGCTATCAACCTCTTCTCCATTCAGACTGAGCAGAGTCACGTTATGAAGGTTTGGAATGGCATTTTCCCAGGGAGAGAAGAGGGGATCATAAACGACAGCCCAACGGGGTTTTGCTTAGGGAGTGCACCTTAGAGGATGGTATTACAGGGAATGTGTAATTACTGTCACCTCTCAGAACCCAGGTAACATTTACATCTTGTAAAATACTGGGTGGGAGTACGTCAGTGTTTGGGAGCTAGAACATGGTGAGCCACAAATTTGGAGCAGGGAGCTGAAGGAACAGCAAAGGTGTGACTGGCACAGGGAACTACTCGCTTCTCCTTCTGCTCCAGGGCATTTGCTATTTTCTATACCTTTCTTGAACATTCAGTTTTAAGGGCTATACTGTGCAGCAAAATTAACACTCAGAATACCATTCAAGGGTTTTGTTTTTATTTAGAGGACAAAGCTAAGAAGTTGACTTCTTGACGGCAGGACACGCACAACTCCAGGGCTGTTAATGGAAGCTGCAGAAATCTGGCCTCTTTGAAAAGTCAAGCTCTAACTGCTAGAAAAAAAAATTACTGCTGGCAGATCCTGACCAACAGGCAAGGTTGAGGCTTGGATTAGGAAAAGAACCATACATCCTTGTTTTGACTGCATGCAAACGGGAAATAGACAATTCTGGGATTTCCAGGCTCTTGCCCAAATCCAGTGTGCCACAAATGTACATGATTTTGTTTTTTATTTCATTCTGTAAGGGGAGAGGGTATTGTAGAAATTGTAAAATGGGACAGCTATCTAAAGAAAATGAGGATTGTTTTGTTAGAGAGTACAGTGCAAGACTCAGAAACAGCTAGGACTAAAAAGTCATTTTTGTGCTTAAATTTACACTCTTATCTTCAAGAAAGTAAGACAGCAGCAACAGAATGAAAATGGCAATATTCTACTGTACCTTATGTACTCAGAGGGAGAACAGTCTGAACTTTGGGTTGCACATAATGCCATTTTGCAGGTAAGAACCTACTTTTCTGTGAAGGACTCAGAACGAGGGCACATCAGTCAGAAGTTCAGTATCTGTGGTGCTTGGTAATTAAGCACATACCTCGCCCAGAACCCACTACCACCAAACTCTGCTTGATCTAGGAAATCTCAGGATGAAATTTATGAAAGACACAGCAATTAGTCCTCAAAATGCATTATTTTTGATAGACTCTGCACATCATTAGCTTCTGGAGGAAAAGGATAGTTGGTATTTTAAAGAGTGATGGAGTATAAACTGACTGTTGTTGGGGTAACTGGAAAACAAGTGTCCTTTATTTGGTACCTGCTTCTTATCTACACAAAGAAATAGCAGTACTGTACATCTGCTTTGAGAAAAACACCATCCCATAACATGAAATGGCTTAGTCCTCAATTCAGGCATTCTTATGGCAGTTAACTCACTGGGATTCATGGAGAAGTTAAATTTGAAGGGCTCCCCTTTAATTCATGAGAGGGGGATGGAGGAGGAGCAGCAATGATAAGAAGTTTGCTGTTTCTGGGACTCCAGAATTCTGTCCTTGACCTTTCTCTGAACAGACTGGCAGCCATTCTACACCTGCATTTATCAGGAGGTGTACAGGGATGGGTGTATGGGGCAGAAAGTGCTTTTATTATTTTTTCCTCTTTCTTTTTATTTTTCTTTTTAACAGAAGAGTCTGCTTTTTCTCTTTCTCCTTGATATCAAGAGAGATTTAGGAGAACAAGGCAACTGAGTGCAGTTTTAAACTAATAACAGTTCTCATAGGATCAAGAAAAACAATTTGAAAACACAACATACCAGAACTTGGGAAAATGAAAAATTACTAGTTCTTCAGTAAGTCACTGAATAATAATTAGAAAAAAAAATTAATGTGGGGCCAGTAACGAGAAGCCGTTTATTAAGCTACCTCTAATTTTAAATAAACAATTACTGAAATCAGTACTATTTACTATAAAAATTACTTTGTAAGTTCTCAAATTATTCTCAAGATACTGCTGCAAATTACAGTAACAAAGTAACTGGTATTAAGGTACAAACATTGAGACTGGAACTTCTTCCAAGCTCCATGTTTTACTTCTCTTAAAGTGAAGTAACTGTCTGGAAAAATGCATCTGATAGCATTTTTACTTAGACATAAAAATCATATACGAGCTAACTTAAATGTCACAGACAAATGAAGAATAATTTTGGGGGACACTCTACAGTCAGATGTATTATAATATGATAAGGAAAATTTTTTTTTTGTATAAAACTTCACATTAAAACATTTTTGAGAGGGGAAAAATAGCACTCACTCCCCTTGCTGGAGCTCGCTGAAAAGTTCTTCCACGTGCTTCAGTACAAAAAAGAAATCATCAAGATTTTTAAAAGACTCAACCTGTGCACTAATTAGGAGGGAAACCAGTACCTAAAGGCTGTTTTCAGCAAAGGGGCCAATCACCATGGCAAAAAGATTTGAGAGCTGTATAGGAGAATAAAAAAAATAATTTGAGTTGTAAGGGTTCTAAACAACAGTAAAAAGAGATTGAGGAAGACAAAACTGAAAAGATGAAAAATCTGGAATGATTCAACTTTTTTTTAGCAAATAAATGAAGATTGAAAAAGACTCTATTTAAGTGATACTGTCTGGCCTAGCCATGAAGTACTTGAAAAAAAAACCCAAGTAGGTAGCATCATCATAAATTAATGAAAGGACAGAATCCTCAGTTTCTTTTTCCAGTCACATGTAAGGGATGTTATGCTGTTTCCAAAGATCATGCTGGATTTGTACTGGAGCAACTGTATCAGAAGAAAAGCAAGTTTTGTAAAGTAAATCAAAGGCAGTTTTAGGCTTCTGTCAGACACACACATATATATATATATCTGCAAAGAAGGTTCTGTGAATAGAATCCAAAGAATGAAATGTAACTTTTAGGAAAAATCCAGATTATGTAGAAAAATACAAAGCAGCAAATTCTTGCTGCTTAGCTTAAGGGGAGCTTCTTTTAGTTCCATATACTGTATCCTCCTATATAAATCACAAGACTGTTATGCTCATGTTGTCATCTCTGTTTATTTAGCTAAAAGAACCAGGACTAAGAAGAGAATGTTTTTTTCAAGCAACATAATTTGGAAGGAAGGGAAACTTAGGCTCCTTCCTACTCCTGTGATATGCTCCAGACTCTGACTGAGCTTGCCAAATGAACTAAGCCCACTCTCCTGACAATGAACTACAAACCAAATGCCTACTAATTGATCTTTCTTTTTGGATATGAGCATTATTTTGAAAAGGGAAAATGAGGAGAATACTTTTTGTACTTTAGAGTTTAGCTCTAACAGCTTAGAGGCTCGAAGAATGGCTGCCAGTCTGGACAAAGAGATGCTCCTTAGAAAATTCAGACAGGTACAGAAAGAAATTCAAATCCTGATGCTGCTGGTGCAGTGGTGTTGGTTTTTGTTGTTGCTTTGTTCATGCCATCATTAAAAAAAAAAAAAAAAAAGAAAGAAAAAGAAAACCTAGGTGTTTGGAACCCACCCAATCTGAAGAGGTGACTGTGTGTTGTTCCTTGCAACAGCAAGCAGCAAGTTCCTCTCCCTGGAGGGGAAAGCTTCTTCTTCCTTGTGCTGCTGCATTAATATTATCTGTAGATTCCACGTCTTGCCAGGGTTCAAAGCGCGTGAAGTCTCTGTCCTGCAAAAATCACACTCACGTGTTTTGGTCGTGTATAAAACAGAACTTTAAACTTATTTATATGTTGAAGAGCTTTGTTTCCCATGCCAATACTTGCTTGACTCGGGGGTCTAGGTTTACCAATTGTCTGTCTGTCTCCTCTCCTGCTTAAAGTCTCAAGTGGTCCATGTAAACAAAACAGAGCTGAAAACAGTCTCTCTTCCTCTTCATAGAGCTGTTTTTATCGATATGCAGGATTTCCTGACAGTGTGGTGTTGGCTAAATGTAAAACAGGCAGAGGATGAGCTTCTGTGTTAAAAACCCAGTTGTCTAATGGTAGAAGATCATCATTGGAGAAAAGCAGATACAAATACCTGGATACCAAGACAAAGATGAAAAACATGGGTATTAAATCAGAGTACAGGCAGGCAATGGCAACAGAGCAGCTTCAGGCCCCACAGTTAAGCAGCTACAGCTATAAACAAATTACTTGCTTTCAATCTTTGTACAGCACACACACAACCTTCCCTATTATGATGATATGAACTAATTTTTATTATGATTGAGCCCTTCAATGAAAAGTTGTTATAAAGACAGCCACCTTCTGCAATGCTTACACTATAGTATATCCAGTTACTGAATGATGCATCAGTGAATTTTCAGATCTCCTTGTGATTATTTAAGATGCAGACAGGATTCTGGTGATACATCAAAAGTCAGCCTTGTCACCACAAAAATCCCTTAGGAGCAGATTTCATTCTCTCATTTGGCTTTTATAGGCAGATCAATCAAATAATATCAGGTCCTGGAGAGGTGCTGTTTCTCTGACCTGACCTGTTTGAAACTGCTGCCTCTCCCTTTGGGACCATTGCTTTTAGTCTCCAGAAAATGAACTTGAAGGAGTAAGTGAAATAAAATTAAAGAAGACAACAGAGGATGTAGCAGTGCCTGACTTTCTTTTTATAATGGAAACAGGAGGCAACAAAGTATTGTGATTTCACAGAGGAATTTGTTAAGGAGCCAGCAGAAGGATAGAATAGTCACACTATCCCCTTACACATGATGAACTTGGAGCTCCTTCTTCCCAGTGAAACATGCTGTGATGCCTGAATGAGGCACAAGAACCACCATTTTCAGGACCTGCTTTCTCCCTGTTCTGTTAATACTCAAAATCACTCTTTGCCTCCATCAGCTACCTGTGGAGCCACTATATTCTTCTAGAATTTAGATGAGAGCTTTTACAAAAAGATGCAAGAATGAAAAGGACTTACTTCAAAGTTTCAGCAAGGAAAAAGCTCTGCTGTACATCGTCATATGTAGGAGATGAGGAATAGACATCCTTGACACCAGAAAAGCCACCACTGACTCGGCAATACTTGTCAATTGCCTGCAAAAAGGAAGAGAAAAGACACACAGAATTTAATTGTAGAACAAAATGTGGAAACTGTAAAGCATCAGGCTTGATCAACAAATAAGGTGGTTCTTTTCATGCTGCATTATTCTGCTGTGAATCTCTTTGTTGGAGGATGCTATGGACATTAACAGTTTATGCTGAAAAAAAATAAAAGATAGACTGGACACATACAGAAGTAGCATCCCTCCAGAGTTATTAATGACATCACATTTGGCAAACTGCTACAGGCTAAGAAAGCATTCTGGGAAAGAACACTTTCTTTCCTGGGTATTTACTGTTGGCTGATATTGATGACATGGACAAGAACTCTGTAGACTTTTTCTCTGAGCTCACAGAGCTCCTCATAGGTAACACCGAGTCAAATTCACCAGTCAAATCAGTGCACTATGTGCTATGATGGGCACAGGAAGGTAACAAACGTCCAGGATTTTGGAGCTGCAAGAGTCTGTAGAGTTATAGGAATTCTTTGACTAGTAGCTAGTCATGGAGACTTACTGGAAGTAGAAACAAAATACTGTGCTCATCTTTATGGACTGTTGATTTCATCCTATAAACTCTTCTAGCAGCTGCTTTCTCCCCTCATCTCCCTCTCCTACATATGCTATTCTGTTTCCCCTTTATACAAACTCAAATCAGCTTGTGTGCTGGACTGCAGTAGAGCTCTTTATCTTTAAAGCATGGAGTTTAAATCCATACATCATCCATGGAGGAAGGGGCCAATGGATTCCCCACTCCCCCAGCTCCAACACAGTATTGTGGAAAGCACAAAGGAAGAGGGGGAGACTGGAAAGAAAACGTTAGCAGCTCGGAGCACCTCTTGCCTACACTTTCATTATTCCACTGGCATGCATGACCTTACAGCACACAAGGATATCAGCCATTAAAACTGGCTCTGAAGAAACGACTCTGAAATGATTCACAGGTTATTTGTGCTTCCCTGCTGCTTTGACTGTGCTTCCTCAGCAGACACCAACTCTTTTAATAGATTCATGCAGGGACAGAAAAGAAGCAGGAATGAAGGAAAATGTTTGTCTCGGGATGTCTGTCATCACCAATGACTGAACACAGCTAACTGTAGTTCAGTAATCTATGGTTCAGCCCGATAGCCTTTGTGAAGCTCCTCTCCACATGGTGCTTTATGCCCAGATTTTTGTTAATTTGGATTTTTGCTAGTTATACTCAACAGAAGCTAAGGGGAGTCAAGGCAGGGGAGCAAATAAGTTTTGAATGATGCCCTTTTTATGCACAGAAAACAGATTCAAACAAAACTAACTCTTCAAGGACCTCACTATTGCCTTTGCATACTATAAATACCGGGAGACAAAGAGGAATTTTCCACTGGACAAATGCACAAAGAACATCAGCAGTTGCTGTCACTGAAATCAGGAGGGAAAGTGAGAAGTTGAGCAAGATACCCAGGACAGTAAGTCACAGCACAGCACAGTACTACAGCTGACCTCCTCCTAGAATACACTCTTGCCCTGTGGAAATGCGAGACTGTTCACGGACCAAAGAATATTCAGACTGTACAAAGTTCTTTCAAATTTCTGAAAAGCAAGGTTTTTAGAAAAGCAAGTGGAGAGACTGGCAAAAGGATGTTATTGGAACGGCTGTGGCTCCAGAGCTTGAGCTTATGCCAAGAAAGGTAGAGTCTTTCCTGGCAAAATCTACATCTTGCTGTAATTCCTTATCTCAAGCACTGCTTTCTCCAAGTTTGGATGGAGAAAGCCCCATTTTTTGTCTGGACTTGAGTCTAAAATTAAAAAGTGTCTGGATAAATTATTTTTACATTTGGTTACTTGTGCAGGCTAGGGCTACACTGAGACTATTCACATTCTGAGATCTGGGTTGATCTTTCCGTACAGTGAAGAGAAAGGTGTATGTGATACATCTAACCCAACAGCACCAAGTGCATGACAATCTCTTTGTCTGCACACTCTTGCACATCAAAAGTGATGCTACCTACCACATGGCAGCCAAACAACAACATCAATGACATCAACAGAACTAAAACGCCAACACCACCCTCGTCACACAAAACCAAACCAGATCAACCAACAACAACAACAACAAAAAGGAAAGAAAAAAATTAATTGCTTAGCTAGCTTATGAAGAAATAACACATTTGCATGTTCCTCCACTACAGCCACTAGGCAGGTGTTATATATATATAAACAAGAGCCAAAGCACTTGCTTTATAGGCAGAAAATGAAGTGTCTCCTCTTGCCACTATCCCCTTTTATAATACTGCAGACCATGACCTTGTGTGTGCTCAGAAGCATGGCAAAACGGGGAAGGAAGCCCCAGTGGTTACAACTCCTGCCAGAATTTCCAGCATGCAGAGTCTGACCATGCAGTTGTTTCTCTGGTCAACCAGTCAGCAACCCTGATGCTGTGTGGCACAGCTTGGACAGGAGGAACCTGCCAGAGACTGTGGCAAAATGAAAACAAGGAATAAATGGTACCGCTGATTGGACACCATCTCCTTCCTCCAGAAGAATTAAATCTAATTAAAGTCAGTGTAAGAGACAAAACTTGCTTATTTTGGAAACTGCAGTTAAAGGACAGCACTGAGGTCCCACTCTGTGCTGAAGAGGTCTCATGCTTGGGTAACTAAGTGTGACACTGGTGAAGCCAGCAGGCCTACCAGCTTGGAGAAAGAAAATGTATGATCTATATTAACTTTTTTTCCTTACAATTACCAAGTAACCTTGTATCTTCAGAAATTTCTCCTTGGGAAGGCAGACTCGTGTTTAGAACAGACAAAGGATTTACCCTAGCTGATCAGAGGTCTAGACAATACAGGTAGTAATGAACTGCACAGGATAAAAGCCTCTGAAAGGTTGCTTTACAGCTATTCATCTGAATAGAATATTTTAAAATATGAACAAATAATTGCTTTTGTACAAGCAGAGGTGTACAGAACTTCAGGACACTGGCTGAAAAACTTGGTGCCACAGACAAGCTGCTTAAATGCTACTTGAGATTTTCAGTGTTCTGTCTTCACACAGCCCACAGAGTATTTGGTATTGGATTTGCCACCCGGATTCACTTTCAATCTGAAGACCAGTCTCCCTGATAAAACAATGCTAAATTTATTGCACCCCAGAATACAGGGAAGTTCCAAGATGACTGGAAGGCTATTAAAGTAATGCTACCATTACGAGGCACTGGCAAATTGAATAATTTTAGGATGGCATACCTGATGTTAGTTCCAATAAATTACAGAAACACATGGAAAAATATAGAAGACTTAGAGGGTAACTGACACCAATCAGCATGGTTTTATAGAAAACTACCTTGGTCACAAGCTTGATTTCATTCTTTGAGAGCTACAAATTTGACAAATAAAGGTAACTGCAGAGCTGTAATAAACTTAAAAGCTTCTAAGGCAATTGACATGGTACTTTAAGATGTTATGGGAAGACAAGGCAGCACTATACCATATCAATATAATTCAATTTAAAAATGACTGACAGCGCTCTAAGAAGGCACTGGCAATGCAAAATCATCACAAAACAGAGCTGCTTCTCACAGAGATCCACAAGGAGCAGCCTGGAGTCTTATCAATCACTGCAACACTGCTGCTGGCTAAAATGACATACATAAATAAGAGCAGACAGTGTAATCTGCTGGTAACTGGGTGCCAGACAAAATGAGTTTCATAAAACCAGGCACATAATCCTAAATCTAGTCATCAAGACTGTGTAACTGCAGACCCAGGCTAGCCTGGAAGGTAGAGACAACCTTTGGAACACAGAGACACTTCAAAGACTTCCATGGCCATGTAAGAACTCAGTCTGAGTTCCTGCTAGGACACTGTGGCAGATGCACAACATAGGGACAGTAAACAGGGAGGCAGCAGGGACACAGGTTTATTTTTGCACAGGCTGAATGGTTTTTTTGTTAAAGTCAAAACTGTAGTATGCAATTCTAAAATTCATTTTTATAGAAGGATGATGAACTAATGTAGGTGCAGGCATTTGGAGAAAATGTTTTACAGTCAGAGAATACAATTTGTTTAGCATCTTCAGTAGAGTCAGTAGTAAGCTTATTACAATCTATGAAAATTCTTTGGAAGCAAACATGAGAGAAAAGACATTTTAAAATGGCATAGAAAGTCATAGGAAAATCCAGTGATTGAGAGCTGAAACTAGGCAAATTCAAATGGGAAATAAAACATGATTTTTTTAACAGCAAGAGTAAATAAATAATGGAACAAACTACCAGAAGTAGTGGATTTTCTAGTTTCCTTTATTCAAATACAGAATAGAACAGGAGAATATTCAACAGTGTACTCCTGCCAAATACACGTGTCTCGACTCAAAAGTGACACAAAGTGAAATTTCAGTAACATACAGAGAGGTCAATGTGAACCTAAGTTCCTTGGAAATAAAATCTGATGTGCCTCTAGATTGAACCCCAGCTCTCTCAGTTTCTCTCGGGGTGTTTTTTGTGGCATATGTGACTTTTCTTGACTGTGCCAACAACATGCCCATAAAAACTGTGCCAGTTTCTTCACCAGCTGTCGTACTCACAGTTTCTAACCCATGAAACTGTGAAATCATATTTCTTTTACCTCCAACCTATGTCTGGCTCTTTTCTGTCTACTGTACTTCACTAAGCAGAATCACAGAATGGTTTGGGTTGGAAAGGACCTCAAAGATCATCTAGTTTCAATCTCACTGCCATGGGCAGGAATGCTACTCACTAGACCAGCTCAGGGCTCCATCCAACCTGGCCTTGAACACTTCCATAGCTTCTCTGGGCAACCTGACCTGTTTCAGTGTCTCACCAGCCTCTCAGTAAAGTTATTCTTCCTAACATCTAATATAAATCTGTCCTTTTTCAGTTTAAAACCATGGCCTCTTGACCTGTCATTATATGCCCATATAAAAACACCATCTCACTTCTTTTAATAAGCCCCTTTTAGGTACTAGAAGGATGCAATGAGCTCTCTCTGGGGATCTCCCTTCCCCAGGCTGAACAACCACAGCTCTCTCAGCCTGTCATTGTAGAAGAGGTGCTCCCATCCTTGGATCACATTTGTGTCCCTTCTGGGAATTTGCTCTAACAGGTCCATGTCTTTCTTGTGCTGAGGACCCCAGATCTGGATGCAGGTGAGGTCTCATGAGGACAGAGAGCTACTGGTCTTTCCACTCCATCTTATTATCAATCCTTGATTTGCCTGAAGTTAGAGCTTCAGGTCTTGTCTATCATTTTCACTGTTAGCAGAAGCTCTGACGAACTCAGCAGCCTCTGTGGTCCAATCCTACTTAGTGAGTTACACAAGTCCACAGGAAATAGCTGAACCCTTCATTCACACAGCTCAGATTAGCAATTGGCTTTACATGCCTATTGTGAAGTGGTGGCTCTTATTACTTTCAAATAATTAGCCTAAAAAGGATTTTAGTAATTTTCTGTATTTACCCTGAGTATCTTGCATGCATATTTCTGTAACACTTCAGCCAGCCCTCCAGCACACCATCATCCAATTTGACTGGCCCAATACAATTGAGATGAATGTTGTCTCTGGTGCTAAGTATAGTATTAGGGAGAATTAGCCTTTTTTTCATTAGGAAAGAGATAGAGACCCTGTCACAGGGATTTATGATCACTGAGGGAATGTAAGATTGAACTTCCTGTTTCTTCCCTCCCCCAACACTGGATTTGGATAAAGCATAGCATTTGCACTAAAGTGCCTAAGTTTTGCCAAAAAATACAGATAATAAATCCAAGTATGCTTCAGAGGTTGGAAGGCAAAAGGAAGACAAATTCAGACACTTTTGTACAATAGCAGTAAGCCAACTGCTCTGCGTGTCACACCAGATTCTTCTCTATTTATAAATGATGGAATAAACACAGCCAGAGCTGTGTGTGATAGGGAGAAGGAAAAGTAGTGAGTAGGTGTGAGGAATAAACACAAGAACTTATTATCTATAGGCAATAAACAGAAAACTCTGGGAACAAAAAGCTTCAAGCTTCAGTGTCAGTATGATGGTGGGGTAAGAAAATTCCTAATTGTGGGAAGGAGGGGTTTGCAAAACCATTTATGAAGAAATCAAAAATATTTTATGGCTATGTTCGATAAAGAAATCCTTTATCAAGGAAACAAGCAGAAGAAGGCAGTCTGTAAGGACAGAGGCAATTAAGCACATGGGCTGCTTGATTTACAGCTTCAATGGAGGTTGACCGAAGGATAAAATAAAATCCCACACACAGAGAAAATTGGAGGCAGGGGAGGAGGAAGGGAGAGTTTGTTTTGAAAGCATTAATGGGGACCAAGATATTGAAAGCAAATGGAGAAAACTGAACAAAATGCAATTAAAAGACATGCTTTGCAGTGTGATTAAGAGACTGATCCTGGCCTGAAAATCTTTACGTTTGTAAATTCTTTAACCCTTTACAAAGGACCTGACCTCAGCTTGGATCATCCAGCCATAGCTTCTGAAAGGAGCTGGTGTTAGATCAGCAAGCATTTGTAGTATCTACACAGACAAGGAGTAGGTCATTAACGTTGTCATATTAGAAACATGCATATTTTGGTCAGGAGGGATGATGAGACTCAGAGTTCAGTGTTTTGGAGACAGCAGCAATGCATTCTGGAATACAAATGCTACAAATGTGGAACCTGTCTCCAGAATAACATCATTCTGGTTGGAACAAAACAGACTAAAAGGCAAAACTGCACTAAGTCACAGCCTTAAAATACTTGGTCTCTTCCACATGCTTGCAGCTGTGCTGAGGAATGGACAGTAATGAGCTCGGCTAAATATTCTGAACCTGTCTGAACTATCTTCCACCTGATAAATACAGGCATCTCAAAAGACCTTTTCCTACTTTTTCCTGGTCTCTTGCTTCTGGAGCAAAACTGAGTTTCAGCCACAGAATATCCAGGCTCCTGGTTTGTCTCTTCCTTTGCTCCTCCCTCATCTCCTTTGCCTGTAGTCGAAATATTTCACTACTGTCTTGTTATCTTTAATGATTATTCTCATCTCCGAAACTGGCTTTGAGCTGTTTCCAAAGACTGCTGGAGAGATAGCAGGGAAGTGAAGGAACTCTCAGGGGCTGTGGACTACTGATAACAGTAGGAGTCATGACTAGTGGATTCTATTTCCATGCCTAAAACTCACGAGCTGCATAATGCTGAATGCAGCTCTCAACTGAGCATCTGACTCAGCAGATGCCAAACAGCAATAACTGTGTGCACCCTCATATGTACCCCAGTTTACAGGAACCTGTGAAAATCAATTACCACTTGAAGTGTTTCATGAGACTGAAGAGGCTTCAAAGGGAAAATACACAAAATTAAATTACTGACAGATGATTAATAAAGTTACCTGTGTTGCCTCCCAGCCCCACTGCCTGTACTTGGGATCGTGGGTGAATCTCCACATATACCAGTAGGTCTCAATCACCTCTGGCCTTAGGATGTAATACTTCTCATTTTGCCGTACTGCCACCGCCTCCACGCCACCATCAAATTTGAATGCTTCTGGGCCCAGCTTTAGTGCTGCAGAGGAAACAAACAACAACAAAAAAGTAAGAAAATATTTATTCCATACCAATCTTTGCAGGAAGGATGGGTAGGAGACTGCTATATCCCAAGCATGTGAAAAAACCAGAAACTAGCTAGTCGTTAAGCAGTCTCATAAATATTTCCTATTGTTGAGACCTATAATTTTTCATATGAATAATTTATCCAATTCCTGTGAGAAAACTACCTATTTTGACAGGACTACAATAATCCTCTTGAAAACTAATGAAATACTAAGAATATAAACACACTAACACATTCAATTATAGGAAAAAATTGAAGTGACCGACATCAGTTCTTTGCAAGCAAAAGAAAAAAGAAAAGAACGGTCAACACAGGTTTCGATGTCCTTTGATCCCATCCAGCACAGTAGGAAAAGATCTTGGAACTAAACCAAGTAGCATCATCCCAAATAATCTGTATCTTTATCCAAACTGTTGGTTTAAGGACAAGCTGTCAGGCTACTCTACGTGATATGCTGTGATCTTCAAGTAAAGGGTTTACTGGGCAATGAAGTCTTAACTACACCTGAAAATAAATCTCTGAACTAAGAGATTCACTCTTTAAGCGCTTAAAGGAACCTGTAAAGGCCCTGTGCCAGCACCTGGAAGACTACTCGTATAAGAGAACACACCTGGAGAAAAACTATCTATAATATGAAGTTGCAATTACACATATTTTGTATTAGACAGCTGCACATTAGTCCTCAAATTTAACATTAAAAATGTACTCTTATCTACAGCTGCACCCTGCCATTTGTTTCGGCAGAGAATTTTTAAGGCGCTGAACTCTGAAACTGCTCTCAAGCTTTAAAAATTATCAAAGCAATTAATCATGTAATTCCTATGGGCTAGAAGTTCAAATTAACCATGGTCTCCCTGAAAAGGGAACCTTAGAATACTATAACGAAAAATACAAGCAACTCTCAGTGCATGCCCCAGAAGAAAATCTCCAAAAAAAGTTCCTTCATCTTTTTGTTTCAAAGGACTATGGCTCTAGATGCCAAAAGAAAAAGCATCACTCTGCTTCAGCCACGTGAATGGTAAGGGAAACTCCATCAAGAAATATTTATTGTACTTCTTTCAAAATGGGCCACTTTATCAGTTTCAGTTTAAAAAATTAAACAAATTTCACTATACAATGATGGAGATTAGATACAGAGTTCTACCTCTCCAAAATTCTGAATATAAGAATGGTCATAATGGACCAGATGGAATTCTGTCTGCTCCAGAATAACATATCCAATACTGGCTAAAATCAAACATGGATGGGCAAGTGGAAGCATCCATCAAGTATATAAGATATCTTTTCCCATCTTTTCTACCAGACTCTTTGAGCTCAAGACTTCTCCTCGACTAAGTATACTTTTTTAGGTAGTCAGTAATTCTTCACAAATTGATTTCCCAGTACTTATCTGGGGCTTCCTTAAATCTGTGTAAGCCTTGAGTATCCAAAACAACCACTGCTAAGGAGTTCCACATCTCTAATACCTATTTGATGCAGAACCATTCTCCAGTTCCTATGTGATTCTGCAAATCTGCTGAACCTAGAATGTTCCTTTTGCACCCTGAATAATATTATCCAATTTAGTTGTGCCTTGAATGGAAACTTCCAGGTCTTTAGTTAATCTTCTTGCCTTTCTTTGCAACTCTTCCAATTCTACTATATCCTTTGTAAAATGAGAGGACCAGCCTGAATACAGCAAAAAAAAGTACGGACAAATTAATACAGTGCCACTATGACATTTTCTGTTTTGCTCTTTCTCATTTTGTTTTTCCGAAGTGCTACTGAGCTGACATTTTCATAATCTCAAGAGCAATTTCCTGAATTGCAATGGTCAGTTAACACTCATCATCTGTGAGGTTAGGAATAATTTTTTCATAGGTGCCTCACTTTACATTTAACTACATTGGATTTAATTTAGTAATTTATTATGCTATTACTCAACCACATAAGGTCCTTGTGTAGCACTTTTTTTGCTATTATCAGCACACTTACCTTACTGTTCCTGCCCTTTTCTGATCGTTTATATATGTGTATGTTTTATTTATAGATAACACGTATTAAAATATGAAATGGAAATATACTATACACTTACACACATAATGTGTATAAATATAGTATACATTTTACATACCTATAGACATATGGGTAAATATATATCAAATATATCAGAGTACCACTGGTTAACCAGCATTTATCCATTGTAAGAGTGGACTATTTACTTCCATCCTGTTTTCTATATTATGTCTATTTTCTTTCTCTGTGCAGGTGCTGCTGCTTAGATAGTAACTGCCTAATGTCCCTAATGGGCCTTACTAAAACACTTGTGAAAAAGCCTTTTGGAAATCAGAGAAACATGACAGCAATGTTAGTCTTATCCACCAAAGAAGCTGGATTTTCAGGCAGTTCTGGTGATCCACCACCTAGAGAAACTGCGATGTCTTCTCTTGCTTTGTAGCCTGCTCATGCATTACATCTTTAATTAGACTCACAACTACTCCTAATGCTATTGGGCACTACAAGAAATTAAACTACCCAAGGATGGGTGACCTCTGCATATCGTGATGATTTCACTGAATCCTTATCTGAAACCAAGGATGTAAAATTAATCACAGCAATTCTACTAATAGCTGACTAAAGAAAAGAAGCTATTATGGGTACAGTACCTTCCAGGGGCCATTCTTCCAAGCCAAGAACCATCTAAGGCCATTTTATAATGCTATAGTGTTCACAATATAATCCAGATGTTTTCATATTAATAGCACTAGTAGACTATAGTCTAGGCAGGGAGAGCAGATGAGAAACAATTTCATACCAGGGCAAAACTGCAAAGCCAAACTAGCACAATTTTAAAAGATTTTAACTGACAAAGTTGACTTCAATGAGAGCTGGTTTTAGCATTGACAAAAAAAAAAGGGCAAATCCCTATACTTTTAGATAAATATATCTCTAATTTTAGAAATATTTTTGAAAATATTGTTTAATGTTTTATATATTCCTTTAATTTAGTAAATTTCCCGAAAGTAAGAAAGGATTCATAATTATAATAATAATTGCTGGGCTCTAGCTCATACAAAATTGGAGGAAGAGAGCCTCCAAGGTACTTCTGTCTGAGCCATTCCATCCACACACATTGCTATTTCATACTTCTCACAAAAACATGTAATTATTCTCGTTTCTTCAGCTTTGCCTGTTTAGCTGCTTACTGAGAGTCTTGGGACACAGACAGCATCTACTCATAGCCTTGCATATGTCTCAGCTGAAGTCTTAGTCATCTGGCTTATTCTGCACTAGAATTGTCACACATAAAAACCAGCTAAAGCTGTACTGAGTTTCTGAGGTCAGCTCTTGTCAAGAAACTTTAAAGTGCAAAAAATTTCTACCTAAAATAAACTCTCAGTAGTCAATCAATACTTTACACACTATCAGCTAATGGCTAGGAAAATTCTTTTGCATAAGGGATGGTATAACGTACTAAAAATCAGCACACAATGCTATAGATCAGCACACAATGATCAGCACACACTATGACATCTATACAGGTAATTTTGCTTATTTATCTAACCTCTATAATACCTATGAAAGCTGATTATTCAGACTGATTTGTTAGTAAACTTTCTATTCTTTCACTTTCATTGGACTTCTTGTTGCCATTTACAGATTTCGCATTGCCAATTATTTCATGCCTGTGCCACATTTCTCAGTAGTGCACATTAGGCATGAAAACAAAGAACTAATCCCCAGAAACTGGAACACCTCAAGATGCACAGTACTCACAAAACCTTAAACATCAAGAAACCTTGCACCATGAGCACACGAAGTTGTATTTTTGTAGCCCTACCAGTGCTCACTGTCAGCATTATGATTTCTTGTGCCGCTACACAAGCACACAGATCAGAACATGCCTTCTATCTTTGTTTTTCTCAATCTTCTCTCCAAACTGAGAGCACACTAGACTACAGGAAAATACTGAAATCTCCTGTCATATGATGGGAGATTTAGGATGGCTGCAGCATTAATCTATTGATAGGTTATAGTACAAAAAAATAGCAGAGTAGGTAGGAAGTCAAGGCATGTGTAGATTACATACCATAAGACTATTCTGGTTACAGTTAAGTTTTCTCATTGACCATCAACAAGCCTTTTCAAATCCTTGGTGTTTCTAAGGGGTGCCACATGCATTCACAATTTCTTGAAGAGGGGAAGAGCCTTGGGAGGGGGTGGTTCTCATGCTATCTAGTTCAATAGATCCTGGAAACACAAATCCCTTGCTCAGAGGCAGACCAGAACCATGACTGAACCCCATGCCTTCACCTTCCAAAGACCACCAGCTTCTTCCAGTTGTTGAATTAGAAAAGCATCCTTTGAGGACTGCTACAGACTGATCCTCAGCTTAAGCAGAATCTACAGGGACTTTCACAGAGCCATGGCAAGGGCCCAAGCTTCTCACAACATACCTACTCACTTCTCCAGCCTCTGACTCAAGAATCTAAGGTCTTCTCTCAGATAATCCGGGGGAACACGGATAGGTGACTCAGATTGTCAGTGAGACTGCATTCCTGCATAAACTCCTCAATTACATCGCAGTGATGCCAGTTGCCACTGGGGCATAATCCCCAAGAAAATACATCAGGAATAGTTTCAAGGACTTTCCAGCTTCTCTGTACTAGTCAGCACTGAAATAACCAGCTTTCTGAAATAGAATTTTTTTTTAAACAGGCTTTCAAACCTGCAATATGTGCAACAGGTTGATGACAGCTAGCAGTATAATGCCCTCATTTTCCAGAAATGCTTTTATTCTGTGAAATTCTGTTTCAATTTTGCTGACACTCACGCTCAGCTATGGAAATTTAGGTTGCTTGATAAAGCAGTATTTTCATAATAAAGCATTACATCACCAGGTACATACTATAGTTTATTATGAGCGACAGGAAAGGGCAGCTCTGTTGGTTTGTCTAAAGAAAGAGCTGCCTATCCCCTGCACTCAGTCTCAGCATCCTTCTCTCTCCTCTGGGGATGCCAAATGGGGCAAGTTCTCCCAAGTCCATAGGAGAAAGAGATCAGGCAATCCTCTTTGCCTGCTGAACCATAAACCTGTAAGCTGAACCAGGATGACTGTCTGCCCTCCTAAAGATGCTTTTTCTGCCATCAGCCAGTTCTGTCATTAAAGTGTATAATTATGTCTCAAATCCTGCTGTTAAAACAGAATGAAGAAGTTGACATTTGGCACATCTAAGATCGTAATTTTCTTTGAAAAATCGGTCCAGAAAATTAAAACCAAAACATCCAAACACAAACAATCCACATTCTTGGGACTGCATGACTGAACAAAAGAAAATGAGGGCATTGCAAATTTATAGCTGTCTGTACAGCTTTCAGTCCTTATTACTCATGTGTTCTTATACAGTCATTAAGTATGTAATCAAAACTTTTAACTCCCCCATCTTTTGACTTATTTAGGGTACCAAATAAACATCTGAAGGAATAAAATTAGGTCTGCTCAAACAACTGTAAATTTAACATTGCTTATTTTTAAATGTCAAATTAAACATTTAAATGCAATTTTTCAGAATGCAACAATAGCTACGTCCTACCTTTTTTCTTAAGCATACTCATATTTTTTTCTTTTCCTTTCTTTAATGCTATTGCTACCCAAACAAAATTATAACTTGTGTGACTGAATTATTTAAAAAGACAGGCAACTATGCAATGATACAATGTAATTCTGTGAATAAATACATGAATTCTCATCGTAAAACTGCTTAAGTTTTAGCTACCATTATTTCTACTGGGAAGGTATTTCAGAAGCTCACTTCTCTGATGGCTATGCAAAACCATTTCCAATTTCCAACCTACATCTATTTATTCACAGCAAGCTTAAAAATCTTGCTCTTGTTACAACTGTGTTATTTTATGTCTTAAAATAACTATTTCTCTTCACTGTTTACCCCTTGAGACGGCAACAAATTTGTTCCTTTCTCCAGTATTATTTTTCTAGCCTGAGCAGGACAATCTCTCATATTTTCCCCACTGTAAGATAAAAGCTCTGTCGCTCTATTAATTCTGTTGGTCCTCCTCTGTATTTGTTCTACTTGAAATTCAGATTTATACAGAGTATTCTGGGTGACAAATTACACATGTCTTCTGAGGCAGTCTTAATATTATCTAATCTCTGCTGAAAATTCTTCATCTGATACAGACCAGGACATTTTTCATCTCACATTCAGACAAAGAGCGCCTGACTTTTTCTAGTGAACTTCTTATTTCTGATAGTCCAGTTCTCCTTCCTGCTTACTATTCTGGGACTCTTTCATTTTAATTATGCCTTACAACTTTACGGCCACCCTAAGCATAAGCAGTACATTTCAACTTCAAGCATCAAGGTCACTACTAAAGATGTAAACTAATCCTGGTCCAAAAGAAACTTCCAGCCTTGGAAACTTCCAGCCCAACAGTGAAGTCCGATGCTGCCTCCTCACTAGTCAGGCCTTTGGCCTTCTCACAGTCTGCACAGCAGTCTTCATCCTCTCTTATTTAATTGTACTTATCCAGAATTCATTATTACTAAAACCAGTAAAAAGTCTATTTACAAAGTTTTCCCTCTACTTAAGTAAAAGAACAGTATATATGAAACAAGAAACTTCCCTATATATCTGTGAGGACTAGAGTTCACACAAATTCCTTCCTCCCCATATAACCTATCTTAGCTGACTGATCCAAAAATAAGGACAAACATGCATGAAGGAAACATAAAGTCTGGGTTTACATTTACTCACTATAATGTAGAGCAGAAATATACGAATATTAAAAATTCATACTGGTATAAGACCAGTGTATGTTAGACAAGGCCCATAACAAATCCTACAAATAATTACAACAGTTGCTGTGTTCCAATAGATTAACATTAGGTCTTACTTGTCCTGTCATACGACTCATGACATGTATGTGCAATTTCAGCTCCAAGCTGCAAATAATGTCCAGCTTTATCATCTCTGGAACCATCTGCTCCAAGGGCAAACATTCCCCCTGCAAAACACGTCAAATGGCCCATCTTTCTTTCGAGATGCCCATTCTTCCACTCCCCAATGAAGGTCAGTCCTCCATTGGACTTTCTGACGAGATGTTTTTCTATGGCCTACAAAGAAATTAAGAGAACTTTCAAATGTTGTCTCACATCCAAGTTTTACACATTAACATTCTTTCATAGAACAAAGTACTGTTTTCAAAACAAAAATAATTTCTTTCAAATCCACTTCTGAGCTCTACAGGAAGAACAGCTATAAGAATACAAATTAGAAGCACACAAAAAAATACCCTAACTGCTAATAATGCTAATGACATCTAACATAGGAAAATCACAACACAGACAACACTATACTTTTAGTTGAGAATTCACACTTATTTTGCAGCTCAAACAGTATTTGTCTAACTGTTAACTCTGGGAAGTACCTATTTGTTGCTCTGTGCACTCTGTGAGTACTCAGAAAACACATCCATGTTGGAAACTTTTGGTCAGCAACATATGCAAATCTGCACCCTCAGTCAGTCTTTAAGAGGAAGTGACAGGAATGCTCCAGTCCCTTTCTAGCTTCTCCATAGCAGCTTTCTGACTGCACATTCTCAAATGATGGGTGTTAGAGCAGCTGTTCACAAAAAACTTTAATCATGTTATATGTGAGGCAACTACTGCTTTCTTTTTGCACTTTTGTACCAATATATGTTGTTGCTCGTGACTTATAAATGGTATCCTTCTCTTAGAAGAACAGCTGACCTAACTTTCCAAAGTTTGCTAACTAGATGGAACAACATTTGCTTAAGCCTCTTTAGAGAGGATCACAATTCCCAACAACCTAGTGCAGTATTTCCTATGTCTAGCATTAGACAGTGAGAAAGTAAAGGAAGAGAAGTGCTAGTCTGCATTCCTGTTGGGTTAATTCCGTCACTAACACCACTGACAGATCTGAGGTTTGTGCTCATGGCAGAACCCAGCGAGAAGAACGCAGAAATAACAGGCAGAGCAGAAATTAGTAAGTCTCTGACAGCTGCCAGGGTGCTTGTCTAACCATGATGCAGACTGGCATTGATGACTGCCTTCTGCTGCTAAAGGAGCCCGGTGTGGTTAAATGTACAAGCCTCATTTGTTCTGAAAGTACTGGTACAGGAGGATCTGCTGAAAACTGCCACTGAGAAGGATACTAAGTCTGGAGCATTAACTCTGTTGATTCCATTATTCTAGACTGTGACAAAAGTTTTTCGACCATATGGTACATAAAAGTTGAGACCTCTTTGAAGGAAAGCCACTTTAACTATGAAGAGCAAGAAGGCACAAAAGCATATGGATTATTTATTTCCTAGAAAAGCATTTTTTCCCACTTTTGAATTTTATCTTCCCATAATTTCATAACTGTTGAGGAGTAAATGGTTGCAGAAGCATTTCCAGTGGGACAAAATCGCTATGGTTAGCACCAGGATGGCCAACAAAGGCCAAATTTCTACACTTCTCCATGAGCTACTCCTCTACTCCAGACCTGCTTTCATGGTTTGACTGAAGAGCATGTTCTAGGTGCAAGATGCTCCTCTTCCGAGCAGAAAACACATCTGAAGTTGAAAATAACTGCCTGGTAGAAGGGGTGGTTTCTGAAATCTGAAAATCAAGTTCTATCAGCTACTTAACTACCAGGTTAGATCCTGAGATTCACAAAGGAAGCATCTCAAGAAGAAAATAAATGCAACTCTCAAAATATTTTATCATTCAACAACCCACTGCCTGCCAACTGCAGAAAAACGACAATTAATATTTACAGGAATTAACAAGGGACAGCTGGGCATTGCTGGAAGCACTGCCTAGTGGATAAGAAAAGTTTGTGCAGGTTGGGATAGATGTGGCATTTGCATCTTGGGCTGGATGGCTGGGGCCACAGAGCACTGCAATAGGTACTGCAAAGCAATGAAATCCAGCTGGACTACAAGGACTACACACATACCAGACTGTACATGTATACCCAACTCCTAAGGAGAAGATTTAATTCACATCAACTAAGAGATTAACTAACGGAAGAAGCTTCCTTAGTCTGTGAAATGCCTGAACCATAAGGATGGCTGAGGTCACTTGGTTTGTTCAGCCTAGAGGAGAGACTGAGGGGAGACCTCATTGCAGTCTTCAACATCCTCACGAGGGCCAGCAGAGGGAAAAGCACTGACCTCTTCACTCTTGTCACCAGTGACAGGATGTGAGGGAATGTCCTGAAGCTGTGGCAGGGGAGGTTTAGGTTGGATAGCAGGAAAAGGTTCTTCACCCAGAAGGTGGTTGGGCACTGGAACAGGATCCCCAGGGAAATGGTCACAGCACAAACCCTGATAGAGTTCAGGAAGTGTTTTGACAACAGTTAGGCACATGGTGTGACTCTTGGGGTGTCCTGTGTAGGGACAGGAGCTGGACTTGATGATTTCTGAGGGTCCCTTGCTATTGAGGATATACTGGGATTCTATGCAAAAACTGAATGTTCCCTATCTGAAGTTCATGTGCTTGTGAAAAAATCAAAAAATAGCATTTTCTGAGCTGTCTTGCAGCAGTACTTGCTATGTTGTGACAAGTCAAGCACACTGCTGAATCCTTCTTTTAGCTACCTAATGCTGTGTGGTAAGAAAGAGTGAGGATCAAATTTATGAGCCTAACAGATTAGACTGCTCAAGGCAGGAGATCAAAAGGAAGCTTACCTATCCTCCAGCTGATGTGAGAAAGGCAAAAGGCACTTGAAACTACACTAGCTGGAAGGCCCACATGATGATGCTCAAAGCAAAGTTAAGAGGCCCACTCTCAATTTTTATCGCCACAAAAAATTCCCAGCAAGTTTTCCAATTTCAGCTTTTATCACAGCTGTGAATTTACAGTAGGACATGGCAATGAAGCACCCTTTACAGTGGAAGACTGCACCCATGTTACATGCAGAGGGGTTATGGGTATGCAGCTTGTTTGTACTCGTGGTAGGAAGCGTGTGGTGAGCTGGGTAAGACTCCGTACGCCATGGATCGGAAACCATGGCATCTGAAGAACAGATGCTCCATTTTTCTTCCCCGTGATAGCTCCAAGGAATGAGATATCACTGTGTACTGTAAGACTTAGCAGTGAGGTTATGTTGTCCATCTTTCACTCACCCTGCTGTAATAAGATAAGGGAGTGAAGTGTGGCTGGACAGAGACATTCTTTTAGATTGGTGGGTGCTGAGAACATTTCCAACTCTGTGCTGTGAGTGGGAGGAATGCATGCTACACCTTTCCCCTTCTGCTTGCATAAATGATGCAAAGAGCTTCTGTTCCACATTTTGAAAAACAAAGAATAAGAAGTGTTAGCTACGGAGGAAGAACTATATTATAGGCAAGAACAAAAGAATAATAAGGGAATGGCCTCTTAAAAATATTTTAAATAAAAATTCAAATTGCAGTTATACAAAGCAAATCATACTTAATGATTTGTCCATGTTTTTTGATGTCAAGCAGGACCCAGGAGAGACACAAACCCTGAAACAGAGTATGTTCCACAGTGCATAAATCAGTATAGTTCATGCAGACTCAAATGCACAGGGTGGGTTTAGCTGAGAAAAAGCTGAAGGAACCCTCTGATGCTCGGACTGCAGGTCATTTCACACATGAAGCAGAAGCAGCTCAGCTTTTCCTCCCTCCTACCCACAGTGTGTTTTCCTTCTGGTCCCAAATTTGCTTTGCTCTATCTCCATTCAGATTTGCCCATACAAAATGTTTGCAAGATGGTTTACAGGGAAGAAGATGAATAGGAGAGTTTATTTCTTCTAATTTTGAAGTGCTCACAGTTTAAGAATCAGAGTAAAATATTTCAACAGTAACCACAATGGATGCTAGATATCAACTGCTAAACGTTTTTAAACCCACAGGACCCAATAAACTGTATTTTAGCCTATTAAAAATAAACAACTCATGTTTTGAACTAGTAAGGTAGAATTTAACAAAGCCTGGAAAACTAAGGAAGTTCAAAAGGACGAGGAAACAGACACAATGCTTTATCAGTAGTTTAAAAAGTCAATACAACAATCATATAAAATGAATGATGTGGTTTCATAAATAATTGTTTCATTGATATGTGTATGCTAATACTAGGAATATTAGGGATTTGGGGAATTTCTTGGCATTTTACAAAATATTAGTACTAAACAAATTCAAGGCAGCACATATGAAGTGAATTTAAAACTGGTTTGCTAGAACAGGTCAAAGTAAAAAAAAAAAAAAATTGTGAAAAAATCCTTATCCCATGAAGATTCTGCACAGATACTTTATTCAACACTGGCCAGTATTTCTAACAATGATCTCCAAGAAAAATGCTAGAAAAAAAATTGCAGATGACACAAAAATTGATGGAACTATAGATAACGATAAAGAAAAAGTCAGTTCTGTAAAATCACTCAGAACAGGTGACAAAACGGGTTTTGCCTGAACAACGTGTTGTAATAGAGATAAGTGTAAGGTCAAACATTGAGGAATCAGGAATGTAAATCACAGTAGTAGGAAAGCAGTAAATCAAAAAGATTATAAGCAGCTTCAGAATAAAGCAACTGGAAAGTGGATGATGGTGTGAGGCAAAGGTTAGGAGTGCAAACAGAGCTCCCGGTTGGATGAAGAGGAGAAAACCAAGAAGGGATCAGTTAGAAGAATCACATTAGAAGAATGCTGACATTGCTGTCTCCATACTGAAGACACTGGGAAGTACAAAGAAAAAAGCTTAAGAAAGAATTCAAAATCTGTTTTATATTGTGAGACAAAAAAAAAAAAAAGCATTTTTCCTTCAGAAGAGACTGTCTATTGTACTTTTGACAGTAACCAGCTACATGGTGCAGATAACCCTTTAAAACAATGTAGAGAAGGAAAAAGTCAAAGCAGCTGGAAGTCAAATGTAATCAGATTCAGGTCAGGAATAAGATACATTACAGCTTCAAAGTAATTTCGTACTAGAACTTTCACAATATATCTGTAAAAATGTGAATTTTGAGAACTGCAGGAACAGGTGGTTTCCTTTAGAAGTCAGACTGCACTAAAACAAGGCTTTAAAAACTTATGTTGAAAGCAACAGGGCATGCACAGAGAATCGAACACATTAGGCAACACCAACCACACACCTGCAGTTGGACAAGACTACACAGTCCCTGCTGCTGTTGGCACCACAGCTCACTTGACTCAAACCAGCTCAGTTACTTTCTACATGTCTAAAATGTAGCAGAGGAATGGTGGCATAGCTGGCACCACTATGAGACGCTGCTCAGAGAAAATGGGGAAACTGGGAAATTAAGAGTTGGGCAGCAAAATGCTGAGAGTCACCACAGAAAGGCCCCCACCCCAAATCCCATCCTGCAGTACTACCCTGCTTGGGGAGGCACGCCTCGATCTGTGACAGGAATTAAGACCATATCACAAAAGAACCATAGAGAAAGATATAGATATGAACTACATTTTACAAGATAAATATGGAATATAATATACAAATGCCTTAGAAAATAAGGAATGTAAAGAATAAAACAATTTGGGACTTCAGGTCCTAGAATAGTGAATTCTCAAGACTGGGAAAAAGTGACTTGATTGTCCTGCACACATCTCAAGGCTGCTAGAATTCATTCTAATAAATTAGAGCTTGGGCTTTTACCTTATACCATTTGGGACAAGCTGATTATTTTTAGCACAATAATCTGCATCACATGTATTTCACAACAATACTTTTTGAACTACTCAGAGTGAAAGCTAGTATTATTCATCACTTGATTTCTTAAAACTTACATAATCAAAACAAGTCCTGTGGTTGGTGGTGGTTTTCCTGCCTAGGTGGATTTTTTGTGGTGGTTTTGGTTTTTAATTTAATTTTCTTAAAATCATTAAAGATGGTTCCACTGTATTGGAAAACTCAATGAATTATAATCACCTCAATCGCATCGTCGTACATTTTCCTCGCCTCCGTGTCCGTCTTGTCCGACATAAGCCAGGCTTTCAATAAATATTCATAAAAACTGTCTCCCAGCCCACCCACGGATGTGTGATCTGTAGAAGGGAACGAGGGAAGAAAACAAAAAAAGGTTGAAGTTGTTATGTAATAGCACTTTAAATTTATTCAAAACATAAACTTATGTTTTAAGGCCTACTGCTGTAGAATTATAAACATTTTTAGCCTGTTTAGCACGACAAACCTGCACTGCACTCTGCCCTCCAAACTTACATCATAGGCATAGAACCTTCTGTACGTGTTCCCTATTTGTCATTCTGCACAGGCTATTCCTCATATCAAAAATGTACTTTAACCTCTATTTTTACTTCATTCAGAACCCAACAGTTTTGCTGCTGTGGTTTGGAGAGTTTAGGTTTTTTGGGGGTATTTTTAAGGAATGTGTGAAAAAAGTATGTAGAAAAGACCTCTGAATCCAGGATGTAACCTGGCTGGCCACAAACTGCCATGAACTACACAGAATCCAATCTTTCCAGGAGATTTTTATTTCTAACAGGGTAGTTACTCGACAGACTAATAAATTCCTCAAACTAGATGTTCTTACTGAATTTATTTTAGTCAAAATGGAAATAAACTGCCTTTGCAGTGTACAAGACAAGCCCTGCTCTGTTCCACTGTGCGTGAGCAGCTATGCAGAGCTGTGCCGTGTGCCACAGGGTAACATTGCTTCACTATTAGAATCCACCAGCACAAAACCCCAACCTCCTAACACACAGATTTCTTTTTTGTCCCCTTTTCTTCCTTTTTTTTTTCCTTGCAGAGGTTGCCTTTCAGAAATAGCGTCACTGCTATTCTGTGCTGATGGACCACTTGAGAACTATCTATGTTTCTGTTTGGCTGAACTATCATACATCCCCACAAAAAAGTCTACTGATGATCTGACAGCCTTGGAGCTTCTGTTCCAACCAGGGTAAGCACTCAGTACACCCTTCATTCAAAAAGCAGCACTCTCTGAGATTTAATAAGTGACTCCAACCAGAATACACATAACCTTTCCTTTCCTAATGTTACAGCCCTCAAAACAGTGGCACCAGAACAGTCTTAGACTCCTGAAGCTAGGTGAGGGAAATGTTTCAACACCAACATTGTCACAATGCCAGAAATTCACTGCCCTAAGCATGGCTGGTTGAGTCATGCAAGTACCCTTTTACTGGGTGAAGAAAAGATATGATACTTTCTTTTACAAAATATCTCAAAAAAGTGGTATTATTCACAGTTCTTCTGGGATAAAGAAAGGTTGTAAAGAGGTGTAAAAGAAAGGTTGAACTCTCCTCCTGTTCTTTTTTCCTCCAAGCACCACCCTACCGCAGCATGTCTGCTTGACTCTGAAGATGTGAGTAGGAGGTTAGAGCTGGTAGATGCTGCTATCCTAACTCTTCTAGCTGCCTCTTGGCTCCTCTGCTACTTAGAAATGGATTTCTAAACAAAGGAAGGAGCAAGTGGAGAGCCTGTAGCTTTCCCATCTAGTTTCAAGCTGTGAATTTCGAACAAATTACTTCATGCCCTTCTCTTATACCTCAGAATCTCCTTGACTGCCTTTTCACACCCAGTTACTCAGTGATTATGAGTTTTCATAAGCTTTCTCACTCTGAGCCGTCAGAGGACATTCAGGTCATGAGTCTCTTACACAAACGCAAGGGCTAGAAATTACTCCTTCAATGTACAATTACGTTCTTAAGTAGACACAAGAAGCAAGGGTCTGTGGTTTTCAGAAAAAAAAAATTAAAAACCACATACTATTCCAAGACTTGAAAGCTACAAGTCATGCCAGCACTGCTCAGGGACTGACTTCACAAGAGACAGTTCAAAACTACTTCTGTTAAGCTGCTGCCTCCTCCTAAGCTGAGCTCTGTCACTTGAGTCAGGGATGATCCTCAGCCACATTTCCTTGGCAGGTGCACTCAGCTCCCAACGAGGACAGGCTGTTGAACCCTCAGCAGGGTTCGTCTTGTAGTAGCTCCAGCTGGGTTTGGGACAGGAAAGAGCAGGAAGATGAGTGGAAAAGGTTTATTTCCTAAACAGAGAAATTCACATTCCAGGTGTGTTTCAAAAGCCAGTTATCAGCAACATGTCCCAATTCAGATTCAGAACTTCCTCCCTCTCAGCAAGTAGAGAAGCACATAGTAAGAAACTAAGGCCTTGCAAGGGCTTTGCAACTTGCAGCAGCAGTGTTTTCCTTCCTTTTTTGCATACCTCACTCCAGCTCTGACCTGCCAAGAGTTTTCAAGGCTCCTCTCTCACTCAGCAGTGGGCTACTCCACTCCCCAGCTGATGCCTTTCACAGCTGGACCAGAGGGAAGACCTGTCAGAAAAGGCAAACTGATCCTATTCCTTCTCTTCAGCAGCAGGAAAGGGACATACGAAATATTTCTGGTGGGAACATATGATGGTATTTCAAGGGAGCTGGCTGCATTGAGATACAGCTGTCTTTATGTCCCTGTCCCCTCTCCATCCACAAAAATAGCCAAAAGAGGATGGAAGTGAAAAGGGATAGAAGTGAAAAGGAGGCCAATGCAGTGGCTGAACTGAGGTTTAAATGCAGTGAGTTTTCCAACTTCTGCAGCTGCATTAACTGTGCTCTGGCAAGGTCTTCTTCAGGTTTTCTCCTAGTGTCTGAAGGTGTTGCTATAGCAGAATTTGCAGCATTTTCTAAGAACTGTAAGTAGAAATTACTTAAAACACTGTGACACATTGTGGGTCTTTGACAACTTGCTCTCACCTAGAGCGGAAATGCTAAAGAAATATTTTCTAAGATTCCTTAGAAAATATATAACTGGTGAAAACTGTGGACTTGGGTCATCGCATATCATTCTCTCCTAAAAACAAAGCTCCCTACCCAAACTTATCAGAAGGTCCACGGTGATTATCACTTTCTCATGATATTTAGGCTAAAGCTCAGATGGATTCAAAGATTTAACTCAGCTCAGCTCAAAATGTTTTCCTCAGAAAAATGTTTCACACATAAAATACATTGATATTTTCAAACCGGCCCTAACCTTACATGTCAATTCAGAGTATGATTTCAGTAACTGAGCCTACGATAGCATCTTGGCACTGAGTACTCTCCTCAGTAAACAACTGAGAAGGTAAGCATTAAGTTTAAATGTTTATAAGCATTTTGAACATTTAAAAATGGATCAGTTTTTTCACGTATTTGATCTACAAGAATAATTTCATTAGCTCTTTGTCACATAAAGGTTTTTAATTTTATTTTTACAGTGAAATCCTGAAATACAATCCATTCCAGATTAAGAAAAAATATAGCAAAAAGAACAGAAGTGTGATAGCACAAAAAATGTGGCTGACGCCACATATTCTGTTCAATTTATACATTTTTAGAAGATTCATTCCTTCAAATCAAGACAAATTCAGGTATGTTCTTCATGCCCTCTTTTTTCAAATGTAGGTCCAGATGACTGGGCAAACATAAAAGGATTCCAGTCAAGGATTGCTTTGGAAGTCTTTTTGAACTGAAAGACACAGTAGCTGCAGTTGGAAAGAATACCTTCAACTTTTGCAACCAAAAGCAATTACACAAAACCCTGTATTTTTTCTGGTTTGTCACACTTGAAAGCATATTGTGTGCAAACCTGTGCAGTTAGTCTGTTTGTAAGGATTCTTCTCACCAAAAAGAGACAGATAAAACCTTAATAGAAAGACAATGATACTTCAAGTTCATAGCAACAGTTTTGCTCAGCTATCACAAAGGATTTACATCCTGTTAAATATTGGCATTTTTCTTCTTAATAAACAGCAGTCAACTGTAAACAAAAAACTCTCAATGAACAACAGTCTATCTCAGAGCAATACTTCAATGTGTTTTTAATGTATTGATAAAAGACCTATACTTAGTCACATATTGTGTCTCAGCTAATATGCCAAAAACCAGATCTATCTCTTTCCCACAGACTCAGAGGAGGACCTTCTTTTAAAACCTCACACCATCATTATCTAATATTCCTAAAGATAGTTTCACTCCAAATGATCTTGTTGGTATCAGCAATCCATGAGCTCTCTGCTGACATAGTCTCCCCTGACAAGAAGCAGGATGGCACTAAACCACAGCAGCAGGAGGTCAGACAGGGCAGACACAGTCTCACTGAAATGCCACCAGATCTCAGCCCCAGGGAGGAGGGAGGGTCTGCAACGCTCTGGTGATTTGTTCCCTGTAAGTGAAATTGTTTCTTTACAAATCTGGAGAGACAAATAATTTTTTTTTCCCCACAAACAGCTCTTTGAGGCATAGGCAACAAGGTTCTCCCTCCTCAATGACAGGTGAGGCACTGAGACGGATCTGGCTATTCTTTCTCTCCAGGACTAATTTTTGGGGTTGGTTGCAGGTAATAGGGATACGATGCATTCACACAGCTCGTTGTCATTTCTCACACCCAGACCTATCTAATACCTGTAAACAACTTCTTCCACAGGAAGACAGTTTCCACATGAATGCAAGTTTCCACAGACTGCAAGTTACCAACATGCGCCATTTCCTTTTGTTTACAGGGAAAGTTTGGTTCAGTGAGCAACAGCATGTTTCCCACAACAACTGAAAGCCCCCTAAAGATAACATTAATAATGAAGCCTGTTCTAATGAAGGTCTACCTGCTCTCTAGAGCAAACTTAAGATGTGCAAATTATTTTTAAGCAGATGGCTTTAAGTAGTTAACAGCAGCTTAATAAGGCAAATTAAAAACAGTCCATGATTTGCTAAATCCTCTCTACTTTGTGCCTTAATTGTTCAATTGTCATTTCTTGGCAAGGAGCAAGAATAAAGAAAGAAGCCAGGCATTGTTTTAAAGGCAGCACATCATGCCAAGACTCATGGTGTAGTCCCAACACCTGAAGGTGAGGCTTCCTGCTAACCAGGAGCAGACTGGGAGAGAGCCACTGCCCCCCCCCACCCCAGGGCACAGCCGCCCTCGGCAGAAAGCCTCTGCATCACTTACTGCACACAGAATAAAAAACATGAAATACAATACTGAGCAGAAGTATGTTTAGCATGCACAGGCTGCCTTGCTGGAAAGCAAGACAGTGAGGTAACACTGGAGCAGTGCATAAGCACAAGCAGGTGGAGATGAGGATCGACTATGCCCACAGTCTATTTAATTCACAAATTGCAACTACAACACTGATTCAATATTTTAAACTAGAGACAGAGAGAGAACAACTAAGCAGAAAGTAGTGATTTGGCTATTTGTAAATTCAAATCTTGGAACTGTAATCGTCACTTATGACTTTAAAATAAAGCAGAACTCACTAAAACCTGTGCTATACTCAGTAGACTGGAAATGCCAAGATAAACAAACCACTGATTCATTTCAACCAAGAGTAGTAGTACAGAACTACTTTGCAACAAAAGAAGGAAGCAATCAAAAAGGGAGGCTGATCTTCCTCAAGGATCACAAACTGACAAAGTGCTACTGTACTATGTCAGAGAAGGAGTTCAAAAGTGGAAAAGTTATGTGACCAGGAGGGGGTAGAAAAGTGATTAAGCCAATATTAACTTCCATTAAGAAACCCCCACACCCCATCACCATTAGTTGTTCTGGCCTGCACCAACTGGCTCTACACTGCAGGAACTCTCTTTCTCTGTGCAGGAAACTTTCAAAGAATTGTTTTTCTGTTTGTCTTCAGACTGACTCTGATTAAATTTCAGTTCAATCTTTACTTCATGTAGTTGGGCTTACTGCTCCTCAGCTGCTCTAAATAGGTGCAAGCTCCCCTTCTAATCCTTTAATCCAGAAAGCTGAGGCCTTGGAAATTGCAGCTGCTGCAATTCACAGCAGAAATTCAACCTAAGGCTGTCATAAGCCATAGTGGTTGGCTTAAAAGTGCAAACACTTGTAAATTAAGTGCAGCAGAGGTAGCCCTTATAAAAGGAGGTAGAGCTACAATTTTTAGTCAAATATAAACTATTTATCACTAAGGAACACATTTCCAGAATGAGAATTTTTCTGAAAACATGCAGGGTCTCATGTAACAGAAGTGTATTTGAAGAATGTAAGTTAAGCATTTATCAGTTGGGAGGAAGCTGAACAGCCTCGTGCCACAACAGAATCAAGCACCATGAAACACCTCGCTCAGCTCCTCCCAACCCGGGCGTGCAGATCACACCTGCTCAGCACACACAGCTCTGGAGAAGGGAGCAGCTGAACTCTAAATACTCCCCATGGAGCAACAAGATGTGAATACTTTAACAAGACTTGGAAAAATATGGATGGTTCTTGAGTTCCTTAACTGTACTCTTTGAAACAACAAACTTTAAGCCAAGTAGAATCACATTCCATTTCTAGTTTCACTTAGAGATGGTTAAAGCATTTTCGTCAAAGTTGTTCAAGGAAACCCCAACAAAACAGTTTGAGGCAGACAGAATGTGTCAGTTCAAAGAATTAAGTCTGGCAGCTACAAGAAACTGAAAACACAATCACTTAATGGAAAGTATTACGCAATCTTAATTATTAGTGCTACCAGTTTCTCATACAATAAAATTAAGCGAAATTACTTCCTAGAACTGTAAGGACCATCAAACTAAAGATTAAAAATGGTTAAACTTGCACAATCCAAGTGTGTCCAAAGACAATACAAATAATTTGAAACAGACCAGCAAGTATAACTAGCTAACTAATACACACATTTAGGTAACTAATGTTCTCAGAATCAAAACACTTCTTTAGACTGAATGTAATTTATGATTCTGTGATGCCAAAGGAGTATCCTAATTGGGTATCTTACAACAGACTGCACTTTCACTCTCAGGAATTCACAGCTGGAACAAATACTTTCTTTTTTAAAATTTTTTTTATTCAAGCCTTCCTGAAACATCAAAACATTCCAGCTATTATTTATAATTCTGGAAAGATTTAGGTCATCTCTCAGAAGACATGTTCAGGAATTAAACACCAATCAACTAAATACATCAAGTCCACATGCTAAAATTAGAAACACATTAAATCCTTATGTCGGTGTGTTTACAGAGAAGTGGCCTTTTATCACCTGAAGTTGTCTTTTCAAGATTACTACACTCACCCACCGAGCCACCCAAATGAAGCACACCTGCCTCTCAGCCAAGTTTAGAGTCACTGTAAATCCCAGCTGTGTGGGCAGCTTTAACGAAGCCGCTGGGATTTGCAGTGGATTGATGGGAAGTCACGTGCAGGTTTGTCTCTGATGTCTTTTTTTTACTTGACAAGGTGGCTGTGAAAAGCAGCTAAAAGGGGTAACATCACCTGCTGCAAACAATACTGCTGTAGGTATGTGCCCACAACCCAGAGAGTCCCTTTTGAGTAAGAGTTTGTATTTAGGGGGATTGACAAGCTCCTAAGGTCGTTACATCCTTTAGTTTATTCACCTTAATCTTCCTTGAAGATCTCAATTCCCCTCCTGAAGATTAAAAACAAGAACATGGGAGAGGGAAATCTTTATTAAATTAAATCTAGTCCAACACTCATCTGTACAAAATCAGCCAGCAAAACCACTGTTGACAACTTCACCCCCTCCCTTTGAGCTGTATTAAGACATGGCAGTTTATATATTTACATATGTATGTGTGTATATATATCCCAGGTGAAAGCTGACAGTCAAAAGTGATTTCAAGAAGCAAGGAAAGACATTCCCTGTTTTTGACGTACTTTTGGATTACACCACAAGCAATATAAATTCAGACTATTCTGACTCTTTCTTTCTCCTAAACTTCAGTCTATGTATCTCTTATTCTTCTTCTCATGACAGATGCCTGAAATAGCACACACAGCCACCTGAAGTTTTGATTACTCTGCAAGTGCTGGGAAATTGTGCTGATTGTAAGAATTGTTCAGTCCATGTTTGGTGACTGAGACTGAGCTACCACACCACATGTGGACTGCATTCATTACCACCCCTCTCTTACTTTTGACCATATAGGACATATGGGACCATATCTGCAAGATCACACACCTCCAAGTCAAGATGGTATTTTAGCTTGCTGCTACAAGGACAGTCCAGCTCCCAGTGGAATTTCAAGATTAAAAGAAGCCATTGGTAAGATGCATTCAATGTTCACTGAACAGAACTACAGACCCTCTCTTATCAATGTCACCAAAATGGAAATGTTTCTCACATGATCACCAGCAAGCACATCTCCACAGAGAACTCAGAATATGAAGTCTCACATACTGAAGACACAACGAAAAGAAACAGATGCCAGATGTGACAACAGATGCATTATCCAAGTTTACCAGTTGTCTAGAGAGCATTGATAGAAACGCTTAGGTGCACAGCCTCCAACAAGTGACAGGGAAGGAATAAAATAAAAACAAGAAAGTTTAATAAGGCTGTAACAAGTTTGTAACTGGACTTTGATAGGCTTCCCTTTCATAAGAAACTAGTTAAGTCAAGAATTGTTCAAAAATGCAGCTGTAGGGATATAATTATCAAAGAAACAACGAGATTCCACAGGAACTCAAACTCTAAAAATTCACAGAGCATTTGTCAAAGGATAACTTTTTACTCCCCAATCATTTTAAGTCTTCAAAGCCATCAATGTGAACTCCCAAAAATATCAGGCGGTACCCTAAACATGTCAGACTTCTTTAATATAGATAAATTTACTGAATTCACAGTGAGAAAAATAAATGGAAAAGCTCATGTGGGACAAATTACAAATTCTAGATTGATGCACTCCCCACCAAGATCATGCTCTTAAAAGTATAGCTTGGTGGTACATCAAAATGAAATATTCATCTCTTTGCCCAGCAATGTACGCAAGCGTTCTCAAAACCCAGTTACACCATATCCAAATCCTTTCTTTAGGAATTATTTATAGACACTCCTTTTCAAATGCATAATTCATATACATGTTTAACCTTTCAATAACACTAGAATCTTTAACACACCAAACAAAGCTTTTATTTGTTCACCTTTTTCAGCATCTTGCTCAGCAGACCAGCAAAACGTCTTAACCTTGCAGTCTTATAAAGTATATTTCCTGTAATGCACAGTTCTGTTGCTTTTCATTAAAATAAAGTTTTAACAGATTATCTTGCTCTTGGCTTCTAATGAATAAACAAATTTGAATGCAGCTTTTTCTTGGAACACAGCTAATTACATTTGTACAAGGTTGTAAAGCAAAAGGGCAAGGGGAATTCCCCAGGAGAGATTACAGAGATTATTTTCTATTCAAAACACATGCATGTTCCTAAGGACAGAACAACACAAAATAAATTGGAGAGTAAAATTAAGGACACCTGCCAAGATAGGGAAAAAAAGTTCAAAGAACCACCTCCACTTCCTGATCTGCAATAGCATGCCTACTGCTGAAAGTTGAGAAATAAAGTTGTAATTTTATTTGTTCATAATGTAATAAACTGAAAGCAGATATCAAATAGAAAAACCTACATAAATAAATGCTTACACCAATGTCCAAACTAACTATCACATAGACCACATATCTCCAGTTCTATAAATGATGTTCCAAGCACAAATTAAAAAAGGAAATTTACTTGCTAAATTAAATAAATGCGAAAAAATGCAGTCAGGCTGGGGACTACTCTACAAGCATTTTTTACAATATGCAATTATTTTAATTCTGGACCATTTCTATTTGAGACAGAAAATCTTTTCCTTACACTGAAGGAGAAAAATAATCATCTGCAAGTTAAAGTATTAGAAATTCTTATTCACAAGTCCAAATAGAAAGTAGTTATCTGATGAGTTTTGGAAAAGACTTTGGAATTTACAGGCTTACTTGACCCAATTTCTTTCGCTTCCTTTTAGGTTATGGATGTTTTGCCAGAACTTGACATTATATTCCACAGTTCTATTTTTCCTGACTCATGGCATTGCTAATTTCTTTAAAGAGGGTACAGGTATTAATAGACAAAATTTAAGAAACTCCTTGTGCTAAGCAAGGCATGTAGTAAATAAATGAGGGTAGGAGAGAGAATGCAAAGTATCTTCATAGTTAAAGGAGATTATGAGCAGCTTCAGCTGGCAAAGACAGCTTTTCCAATACTAGCATCTCTTCACTATCTCTACACTATCAACCTGTTAATTTATGCTACAATAATATTTTTATCTGAAATATTTATCTGTAGTATTTCTTTAATCTTTTGTAAGACTACTTCATTCTTCAGTATGATTCACTTCACCTTGCACTCTGCAAGGGTTTTCATCTCCCAAAGGCAGGTGTAAAAACTGAAAGGGTTTCTTGCTTAATTTTAAAAATGAAAGGCCCAATAACTGATAAATAAATCAGTATCTGGATTTTAATCTCTGTAGCACCCTTGCAAGGCTGCATTCAAGAGAACCACTCTCTCTGTGGATCAGATAGAGCTCACACTGTCAGGGCAATACCCTTCAGCTGACGTGCTGATTATTCTCAGTGTTCGCATTCTCACACCCGGGATATGCAGAATGTGACAGCACCTTCTTCATCCCAAAGGGTCTGCAGATCATGGGGGCTGGTAGAGCTGAATGGCAGAGCTCAGAGGCTGATGGTGGGTCACAGGGCCCTAGGTCTATGTGCCAGTAACTGAAAACACCCGTGTGTGTTTGTTTTTCCCAGTGAATTTAATCCTGACAGCATGTGTAGCTTATTAACAAACACCTAGCTGGACATCAGGAGACCTGCATTGGAAACGACCCAAGCTCTGTGCTGATGGCTGCATAAGAGGTGCAGGGTGCAAGTACAGGTGTTGGACAGATTGAGAGCCTTTGCTAATATTTGAAGGGTCCATGAGCAAGCAGGAGGACACTTGTGAAGGGTGCAAGCCCATGCATCTATCTGACAGCAAACATAAGCATCATAAGAGGATCTGACAGCAAACATAAGCAAACATAAGAGGATCAAAACCTTGCTACCTGTGGGTATGCTGCAGGTGAGTTCAGTACTACGCAGGGGCACTACAAAGGCAGGGCCATGGGGGCTGTGTGTGGGCAGCTGCAGCAGTGCCCTCTTAATGCATGTGTGCACCTCCCTGGAACACATCCTGAGCCTCGCCACAGCCAAGCTGCAAACAGCAACTTTAGACACGGATGGAGAGACCTGGACCTGATTGGGCTTTGAGAGCTGGGAAGGAGGAGCCCCCAGGTCTTGGAGTCTATCGAATGCAGTGGGTTTCTTACTATCTTTAGCTGTGTTTATATACATTTATGTCAAATTTATTTTCACTTTTCCCTTAAATTCTGAAAAATAGACAGATGGTGCTATGTATTTAATACAATACCATATCACAAATGAAAATAGATAGGATGTATTGTTCATGGTTTGTCCATGACCTGTAAGAGTTTAAATTAAGCAGTTTGGTTAATTACTTAGCTCAGCCCAAGGGCATTAGCCTAAAACCAGCTGTACATGCAGGCATAAAAAACCTGGCATATATGCCCAGTATTTCCACTGATTTAATGACAGTAATTTAAAATCGGTTTCATTTTTTTTCCTATGTTTGAAAATTGCACCGTTTTAAAACAAGTGTAAATCTAACACAAATAAATTAAATCCAGAGAAGCCTTCTCCAAGTAGTATTTTAAAATCAAAAGTGCTTGGTTTAATTTAGGCAGTTAATTGTTGAAAATGAAAGACCACCTGGAGAAAATGCAATATGCACATCCATAAAGGTATTTGCTTAGGTTTATTTAAAGGCCAGTCTCCAGTACAAGCAACTGGGAAGTAGAGGATCTAAGTTTCTCCCATTCAGCCACCTGGGTTGTGCCTCTACCTACTCTGTCGTAACAGGTGCAGGAAGCTGCAAGAAAGTGAGAACATCAGCAGAATGTGCTAAGGTAGTGTGTGTAACAGGCAAAATACCTGTGTGAATCTTCTTATTGTCTTTAAAGGAAAGCTATCACTTTGACATGGAAATCACCACTTAAATTTAGTTTAATTTAGTTTTAGTATTAAACTTGCATTTGATACTCATACCACACGTGATCAATATGACATTGTCAGTGAGTCCTTGTAAAGATGGTGACAAAGTGACCCCACTGGGCTTTTGACTACTTGCAAGTCTGACTGAGGGGCTTGTTTTCTGTAAGGAGACATGAATAAAGCACCAGAGAATAAACTGCAGCCTGAGTGTTCATCACATCAGCATTCAGTGGTGACAAATTTGGTGTCTGCTGCTACAGTCCTAATAGCAGTGCTCCGCTCATGTGCTGTAAATTCACATGCTAGCTTTCTTCACAGCAACTTGTTAATGTGCCCACGTATCACTAAGGTGTAATAAACACATAAGATTAACACAGAATGACATTTCTGCTTATTTTCTTGCATATGGAAGCCATATTTGGCCTAAACCCCAACTTTAGTTAAACTGACAACTCTCTTAGTAACCAATCCAGGTAACTCCATAGGTAGCCCAGGTGCAGGAAATGAAATTTTAAGTCCAGAGTAATTAGAGCTGCCCTTCAATAACATTATTACTTGCAAGAGATGTTGGAAGCAGAAGAAATTCAGTAGTTTATTCTCAGTGTGGGAAAGCAAAAGGGAAGAATGCCCAATTTACAGAAATGCCCAAAAGTGAGTGGTGTGCCCTGACTTTGCAATAACATGCAGATTTGGCATTTCTTTTGTTATAGCACTTCTAGTTGGTATTCTCATCTAATATGTTTGCAAATGCAAATTAAATTTTCTCAACCTATTTTAATTTTTCAAGAAATCACTTTTCTTCAGTACAAATCATTTTCCATAATTCTGAAATCCCTGCTTTTAATCAACTTTCTGATATATCTGCAGTTACTAACTGCATTTGAAAATAATCAAATTCAAAGTTCTGATGCTCACACCAAACCAACCACTCACCATGTGTAAACAAAAAGCTAACAAATTCAACTGAAAGTTAATGTGAAAGGTTAGTAAATGCTTCCTGCAGCTATTTTCCTTTCACTCTTACAGAAACTGAAACCCCAAAGCAGAAGTATTGTAAATAACTTGTTCAACATTCCTGTGGCCATTATAGCTCTGCCTTCTAGCAAATGTCCTAGTGAGCTGACAAATCCTGAGCTGAACCCATTCAAAAGTTGTCTGTCATGACCCCCATGCTGTAATAATACCTGCACATTATAAGCTTAAACCCAAATATTTAGCCATCATTCTCCTCCTCCGGGGTATAATGAAGCCCCTTGCTGCTATGCAGCATTAAGTGTCCAGTTGTATTCCAAAGCACTTGCATTGGAAAGGATGGGGATTTAGCAATGACCAGTAAGCCATTCACCCAGCAGTTTTCAGGACTGGGGTTTACAGCATTCAAGTGGAAAGAAATGATAGGATGAAGCAGTAGTCCCTGCTCAGTCCTGCCTGCTGTGACTTCAGAGCCTGGCTGCTGCTGCTTCCTGAGGCAGGCAGAAAATAAAAGGAAGTAATCTGACACCAGAACCCTTCCTCAAGGGCTATGTCAAGTGCATTAAACACAAATGAAAATTTATATTAATTAAATTGTAATCACTTCAAAGACATGGCTATAGACTAACGCCACACTGACATAATGCTTTGACTCATCTCTACAACTTGTTAAGAACCTTGAAACAATGGTCACATCTTTCTTGATGAAATCATTATTGCTAATTAACTGGTAAGTTACTTCACTGATTGTAACTTTTCAGGCATTTGTAACAGAAACATTGACTGGTTTGAATGAAAGTGCATGTGTTTGTAAGCTCCAGCAGAAAAACAAGCGAAAAAGATGGTCTGCATGTCTGAGGGCAGTGTCCCCAGCACATCATTCCCAGCAGTGAAACTGCAGAACATGCTATTTATACTGAGATCAAAAGGCCTGCACTCTGATAAATCAAACCCCAGCAGAAATGACTCACTGGACCCTGCATCCTCACATCAGAAGGATGTCGACACGGTTGCAGTGTATCACATACATCACTCCCCTTCTCCTAACCCAAGAAGAGAACAGACCACATTTTGAGCATTTAAACGAGGCAAACCAGACAAGACACAGCAACATGGCCTAACATCTATGGAGGCTAAGACAGAAATATTCTGAGGCACAGAAAAACCCCATAACAATTGCAGATCCCCAAAAGGCCTGAAATACCTTTACAAAAGCTAGCTCATCACCATTCAAGAACCCTGGCTACATAAAGAGGACTCAGGGGCCAATGTACCTTTGGTTAAAACACACAAAATTAGGGTGCGCCTAGGCTCCTTGTGCAAACTGCTCTGAGAAGGTATCAAAATACTCTATCAAAGTATCAAGGTAGAAGGTATCAAGAATTTTCCACAAGGTTCTTTCTGCAAGTAGTGATCAATCCAGTTTACATCCCTATGGGGCCACACCAAAGCCACTGAAAATGATGCTTCTCTTTTCTTCCAGGATCTCGCAACAGGAATTTCCTTTAAATACTCAAGTTTACCTATCAGCTTGTTAGAACAAAATTTAAAAAAACAGCAACACTTCTAGAAGGGTACATTTTTTCTTAAAAAAATAAATTAAAAGGCAAAGACAAAATATAACTGCTGAGAAGACTTGACCTAAATGAATTCTTCCACTACATATTTTGTCCAATACTAAGAATCAACTGGTAGTAATAGCATTAATTGTTCTGACTAAGTTCACATCACCAGTGATGATTTTATTACTTTGAATAAAGGTACTCACCACTAGAATGAAAGGTTCAGAAACAAAAAATAAACCTACCGCTAGAAAGCTGCTATATTGCAGCTATATCCCATAGTTCTTCAGCAGTGCATTTAGGTATGTGTTTATGCCAATTTATTTTATCTATTTCACACCCCTTGGGATTTATTTGGAATACTGTACAGATTAACAAAAAACCTAACTAGAATTGAACCAAAAAAAAGTCTGAGGAGAGAAAAAATTGTTGAAAGGAAGAAGGAAAGAAAAAAAAAAAAAAGGAAAGAAAAGCAACACTAGAAAGGTCAGAGTGAAGAGTTACTTGTATCTAGGTAAATAAAGTGTTCTGAAATAATGTTCAAAAACTATCTGCAGAAAGTACTTTGTACAAGATAAGATGCATCGAACTAAAGGTCACAGGAAAGATGAAAAGGGCAGCTTTCCCAGAAGCTGAAAAAAGAAAAGTTATGCTTTGATACTCTTTCCATTGTCTCAGTATTTCCAGTACAAAAGTATATAACAAGCCAAATACAATGCTCTTTGAAATTACCTTCTGAGGAGAACATAAAAGCCTTGCCTGCCCTTAATACCAACCATGGGACTCAAGCCAGTAACAGTGTAGGAGACTTAGACACGAGTTCTCTAGTGAATTGGGATGTTGTGTGTGAAGGCATCATCCCTACTCGACTCACTTACGTGTAGCAGGATACAATCTCTACAAGGCAAAAAGAAATTCCTGCTAAGCCTCAGCTATTCCATCTCATCTGTCCAGTGTTTCAGATCACGTGCTCCTTTACTGTAGCTTCTTAAATTTTTGCAAAGAGATCACTCTTCAATTTCAATGAAGAGTGATCTACCAGGGATACAACAGAGACATTTTCTCATTATTCCACCCAGGTCTGTCAAAGGAAATAGAGAATTACAGATTCCTGCTATCTAGTCCCCACAAAATCACTATTAGGTTTACAAATGCTTGTTTGTCCTAGTTTCAGTCAAGACAAGATTAATTTTTTAGAGTAGCTGGGAAGGGCCATGTCCAGACCCTAATGTAATTCAATACCACTTCAGGTCATTGCCAGGGACAGGGAAAATGACTCTTCTCTCAGGAGAAGGGCATTGATTCTGGCTAGGGAGAAGAAAGTGGATGGGAAGAACAGGTCTTCTATGTAAATCTTTATTTTATACCTTTTGTTATTAATATTGTTGCTGTTACTCTTCATTTTCTTATCTCATTGCTATTTCCAGTAAATTGTTCTTATCTCAATGACTGATCTTTGCCTTTTGTGCTTCCAACAGGAGGCAGGCAAGGGGGAGTGAGCAGCAGATGGGTTTTAGTGGAACTACTAAATTGTAGACTCCCATCCTAAGGCACAACACTGTTGCATTGGGAAAATCCTAGAAATACTCCCAGAACATCTGAATATGCATTTGGACCCTTATTTGCTCAAAAAAACCACCCAACCACCAAATTCCAGGAAATAAATTTATGACTCATGAGCAGCATAGAAAAAGGCTCTATAAGTTTGTATTTCTTTTTATCCTCAGAACTTATGTCTCAGTTGGTAATCCTAAACTTGAGTCCCAAATGTATTATCCTGCAAAATCATTTAATTCTACGTTTGAGCTCCACCAAACTTCTGCAAAGTTAAACTTTTCACTGTATGTTTATTTTTAGTGATGAGGATTATTTTATTCCCAAGAGATACTAATTCTGTGCATTGTTATTACAAGAAAGCTGGAGAGGGACTTTTTACGAGGCCATGTAGTGACAGGACTAGGGGAGATGGATTCAAACTGAAAGAGAGTAGGTTTGCATTAGATATTAGAAAGAAATTCTTTACTGTGGGGTGAATGAGGCACTGGAACAGGTTGCCCAGAAAAGTTATGGATGCCCCATCCCTGGAAGTGTTCAAGGCCAGGTTAGAGGCTTTGAGCAACCTAATCCAGTGGAAGGTGTCCCTGCCCATAGCAGGGGGGTTGGAACCAGATGATCTTTACTGCCCCTTCCAACCCAAGCCATTCCATGATTGTATGACTCTGTGAAACAGCCCCTAAAGAATCCTAGTGATACATCACATTAGACTACTTTTGATAAAACCAGCAAAGCTGGTTAGGAATTGGTTAGGAATACCCAAAAAAATCAATAGAAAAAATTGTTTCAAAGCAACAATATAAAATTGTCTTTTAAATAAATAACACCTGAGTATTTGTATTTGCATATTTTCTTATTTCTGTATGCATTGTTAAACTTAAATTTATCAGAAGAATTTGTCCCATCAATCCATTTGCCCATCTCAGATGGAGTCATGATTCACTCAAAGATATAAGATGCTTTGGAGAGAATTTTAAAGATGGCTTTAAAGATGGGATTAGACAAGTATTTCACAATGACTGCAATGACAGCTTTATTCATCTCCCTCACATACCAGATTCAAAGTCAGAAGCAGATTCTCAGTTTGCAAGCCAGAACATGTTCTGCTGGATATTTACAGCCAACCACTGAAATCCCCAAAACCTATCAATGATGTCAAACGGGACAGAAATAGATCATCTTACTTGTTTTTCCTAAATAGACCTGCACTTATAAAAGAAATAGAAATAGAAACCTTGAAGAAAAAAATTCTCTTTTATCACTGCCACTATCAAAGCACAAAACCACTCAAATTTTTTTGAAAGAGCCACTTCAAGAAAGGAATCATGTTTGTGTCTCGCTCTTGATGTTTTATCTCTCCTCTTACATTGTCAGCAGCAAAACCTGCTTTTTCTTTTCATTCCAAAGCTTTTTTTAAACATCTATAAGGAGGTTCATCGTGCCATTTCACATGCCACTAAGCAGATGAATTATCTTTGTAGATGTCAGTGCCTAACTCAATTGAACCATTACAAACATGCATTAACTTACTGCAATGCACGTCACCTTACAATAATCCACTTACCAGATGGTTTGCAGAACAAAACCAGGAACAGAATCAAAATGAGGAAATACTTGAAGCCTTATTCCTTATTACTGAAGATTTTATTGACTGATAAACATAACAACAGGCATATTAAAAAAAGTACCCTAAAAAGTGAGCTCTGTGACTTCAGACAGCAACAGGCAAAGATTTGTTTCAGGAGATCTGAAGTTCAAGCAATCCTTCTGTGTTCTATGTTTTTAAGCAATGCTGTTTATGCCCTACAGAATAAACTTTCTGATCTCCAACTCAGCAACAAAGTAAGAAGTAGATTTCTAATTAGGAATTAATAAAATAAGAATACTTACGCTGACCCCACCGGCCTGTTCTTGGATTCAAATAATTTGGATAAAGTCCATTAGGACGATCCATTTTTTGAAGTAACTTCCGAATGTGCATGACCTAAATTAAATCAAGAATCAGGTTCACCGCTAACAACGTTCATTTGCCCTCTGCACATAGTTAAATCTAATCTTTTTTATTTTCCTTTCATTTTTAGTAGTAAATGTTATTCATCTGAACCCACAAGCTTTCTTGAGGGCTTTCTTCAGAGTTGTACATTTTTGGTATTAAAGGACTGCTCACATATGCATGCTTAAAAATAATGATTTTTAAATGTATTCTGAAACAAGAAAGAAAACCTGTGTTGTCATATATTTCTACTTAAAAAAAACATTTATTTGGTAAGAGAAATACAGACATGAAAAAATTCACCTGCTACCAACAATGGAAGCAGAATTCAATATAGTCAGTGTTTCCCCTTTAATGAAATTTATGATGAAAAGTATGATAAAAACACTGATTTTTGAGACTCACCTTGTTGTAATATACAGGGTCTCCTGTCAAATAGCTGAGGTGGACAAATTCCATGTGCAGAGTACCAAACTCAGCGAGGATGCTGCTGCCAGCAGAAGCCCAGCCCCAGTTTCGACCAACACCACTGAATTCCAACAAATATGCATAAAAAAGGAAGAAAACAACAGAAAATTCAGAATTACTGTGCACAGCACAACTAACACAGCCAATCAGACAAGCAGCAACAGCAATCTAGTCCACACTTAAGATTACAGGAGTTGTGATTTGATTGATTAGTTGGTTCACTGGTTGGGTCCTTTTGGAAAAATGATACCATAACCACATCAACAAAAAGTCTTATGATTAAAAAATATAATACCTTATGTCACACAAATATGATGACTTAACACTTAATAGTGTCAGCTGTTCTTTATTCACTGTACGTTCCTAAGAACAAGAAGTGAGGTAAGACAAGTTCTGAAGGTGGCAGCGTTCACTTCCTTGTCCTGTTGACCGTTAAGGGGTCTGTGTTCCCTTTACCTGTGTGGGATGTGCTTCCCTATCTTGTGTCTGCATAGGAATACAGGATGTTTACTGCTGGCACAATACATGAGTTCCTCAGGCTCACTAAAACAATCAGCAGAAAGTGTCACATACTTCCTATCTTTTGCACTTTAAGTGATACCACCTTGCTAAGTTCTAACTCCTAAATTACCTCTGGTTTAAGCTAATTTGGTAGCTTTCATCACCTTTCAGGATTGGGTCTTTTAATTTTTGGACTTAACTACATATTTCTGAAGATTACTTCTACTTCCTCTCATAAAAGATTTCAGTAATGAGTAAGTGTACACACAATCTAGATCTACATGCAAAATCAGCTACTGTTTAAGGATATAGTGAAAATGTAAAGAATGCCTTGCATCTAAAATGCTCTCTCAAAATCTGAGGGAAATTCCAGCACTGAGCAAGCAATACAACATAAATTAGGCAAGGCAGCTGTCTTCCACAAGGCAAAGCAGACCATCTAAGTTCAGCCTATTCTAAACAATCATGCAAAGGAGCCTCCCCATTTGCACAGACCATAGTTGACTTCAGCACACCAGACTTTATATCTAAGCTAAAAGGTAAAATGAAACAATATCTTCAGAGTCTCATCATCATCTCAAATGCTAGGAATCTTCTAAAGGTAACATACAACTCACACAGTACAAGAAAACCCAGGAAGTTCAACCGTGCTCTGCAAACAATTGTTTTTTAATAGATTTTGTAATGACTAAAGAAACAATTATTAAGCCCTAGAGCAACACATAGAATAATACACTCAGTGTGGTCCAATGGCAAGCTGAATGCTTATTGCAGAATCAGAAGAAAAAAAAAATATATGATCAAAATTTATTGCAGTTAATGGGTTAGAATGTGCTGAACTCTATCAAAATTATTCTAACTTGCCAGGAATGACAATTTGTCTGCATTTTCTACAGTTCCACTACTAAGAAAAACTGATGTATGCCATTACTAATTTTAAGTTGGAAGGAGGGGGAGGAACACACTTCACAAAAGAAAACTCATTACCTTTTCAGATTCACCATTGCCCATGGTATACCCGTAGGTGTGTTGAAGGCTGGAAGAAGTTTTCCTGCCAGTTGCACTGCTTTGATCTTGAAAACCTAAGATAGTAGGATCAATTGCAAATAGTTACAAAGTCTGATCTATCTCCAAGAACTATAAAGACTGAAATTTTCTTGCCCCACCTACCTCTTTGTATTAAAAAAGCTTAACGTAGTCAAAAACGTATTAACTTAGAATTTTTTGCCACTTGTTCACTTTATAACTCTTAGTTAGATTTGAACATGAAAAGAAAACTTGTCATTTTGATTTCTTTCCTTCCAAGCTCTCCAGCAATAGTTCTTAGACTCCTATTACAGAAAAATATCAGGTCTCCTCCCACCTCCCGTCACCAGTATTAGGAATTTCAAGTGCTTTCTAAAACAGTCTTTAAATCACACCTTATATTTTTCAGTTAAAAACTAAGACACAACTCTTCTACCCAAGTATTTTAACTTTTACAAACTTCCAATCTCTTTTTAACGAGGTTAGTGCAGACAGAGTTCCTATTCTTTTATGAACATTGTTTATGCAAAACCAGAAATGCAATTTCCTCTAGTTTTTCCTTCATAATGCATGAAAATATAATGCATATGCATTTTTCATGCATATGATAAATATGCATGAAAAATAATACAAATAATATGAAAAATAATTACAGGGTAATCTTCCCTCTCTAGTCTGATCCCTCACAGAAATTACTGACAGGACAAAACAAAATCTCAGTCATTTCTACTGTTATTTCTACTAACTTTTATAACATAAAATCTGTAATAGCCTTACTGAGAGCCCAAAGTCTATTAGACAGATGGGCAATTTGAATAAAGTTCCTTCTAAGCCTACCTGCAGCATTCTTTCAAAAAAAGGCATATTTGGTAAATCCCCATGGTATGAATCTGCTTGTATCAGTTAGTTCCTAGCACACATTTTAATTAATGCACTCTCAGTATCCACTACATTTCTGGAGAGGTATCTCCTTAATTTGGAGATAACATTATTCACCAGTTTAACACCATATAAACCAATCACAAGAAGAGCTACCACGTCCCAAAATAATTTATGCAACATGGACATAGTATAGAAACATCATCTCTTCAGTGACCAGCAACAGGACACACGGAAACAGAATGAAGATGCCTAAGGGCAATTTTGGATAGGGAAAATGTTCTTCACAAAAATGCTGGTCACAGCACCAAGCCCGTCAAGGCTCAAGGAATGTGTGGATGATGCTCTTAGCCATATGGTTCAGTTTTAGGTAGTCCTGAGAGAGGCAGGGTGTTGGATTCCACAATCCAAAGGTTCTTCTAACTTGAGATATTATACAATTCTATTGTCAACTACCTGAGCAGTACTCTGTAAACAAAAAGAATAAGATCTTTAAGAAGGACAACAGGATTTGGCTGGAAGAAAACTGATGAGATGCTCACTAGAGAAGCAAGCTGAAAAAAAAAAGCAATCAAGAACATCCTTATTTTTCATACGAAGGTGGGAAAAAATCAATATCTTAATGTTTGAGGAGATGACTAGTGAGATATGAAATAAACCAGAAGAACATATTAAAGATGACATCTAATTGTATTTGATGCAGTGGAGTATGGAGAGATGGAGGTGAATCTGAAAGCAATGAGCCAGGATAAAGAACTTTTACAGAGGTTCTCCAAATGAACTGTAAGATGGGATATGTCTAAACTGAAAAAGAATACACCTGAGAATGTGATTTGATAGAATTGTCAAGTAACAGAGGCAATATGGCTTGAATCAGTTTTAGCAAAGAAACTGGTAAGACACAGTCTTTGAGAAAACATGCAGAAATTTAGCAGTAAAATTCATGTAACACTCTGACATTGAATAAAGGACCAAGTCAGAATAGGAAGGCATATTATAAGGAAGAGGTATCCTACAGGTGGAATCTATGGTAACTGGGAAAAAAGAAATGCTCAAGACTGAAAGCTCGGTCTTGGCCCAGTTGCATAAGAACTACCTCATTTGCATCTATAAATAAGTGTCAAAAATTCATGTTGAACTTTAAGAATTTTAAGTAGTAGATGGGTCAAGACCAGAAAGAATTATCTACTGGGAGTCACCTGAAGGGACTCTCTCTACAGTGCAGGCAAGCTGTAACACATAATCAGGAACAGAATGATGGCTTCCAGTGAAATGGTAAACAGTTTGGAAAGACATTTGTAACATGAATTTGTTTATCTTCAGCTTTCATATGTTGCACCCTCTGAAAGTGCTATGCACTACCATATTATTCATTAATAAAAGATACTGAAACATTAGGGTAAGGGTATTCAATGGAAGAACATCCCTAGAAACATCCTTGCTAAAAGAATATTCCTAATGCCTAACTATTAGCATTGCTATCCAGCATTTAATCAGTTTGAAATGCATGGTATCTGGGAAAGATGTTTTTAGCAAGAGTGTATAATGTAAAGGTTGAGCTGATCTAAATGTGCATGAATTTGGACAAGACAGTTAAAGCAAGGCAATCACCAAGCCATTTCAATATCAGAGCACCAGCAGGAACTGCCAATTCAGACAACCATGTTGTTTGCAGTACCTGCCCAAACTGGCTGTGATAAAGGCCTTTCCTATCACCTCCACTGGGCTGAGGACTCTTGAGTACCTCTAATCAAGCATCAGAAGGTACAACATTGCCTCTCTATATCCCTCTCATCCAAAACTGAATATAAGGAAACAAAAAAATTGGTTGAAGGCATGCCTTTACTTTCTACTACTGCCATCTCAGTCCTATCTTGCTGCTACTTCTGCATAAAAAAACTACTGAGTGCTTGGCACAGTGTTTACCTATGCAGGCTGGAGTGAGAACTGGGAGACAGCTGCATAAGATTTTATCAGAGCCAAGTGACCGCAAGAGCACTTTTGGAGAAGGAGAGAGAAAAGAAAGAAATGTAGCAAGCAGTGGTGAGTGAGGTGCCTTTTATGGGAAACTGCAGATGTGTCCAGAGAGCTCTGCTGAGCTCATTAAAGTGCCTTCTTTAGCAAGTTTCAAACTTGCCATATGAACAACACTAAAAGCCTCAGACTTTAGCTTATAAATAATGTGCTGGTATCAGACAACACGATTACTTATCATGTAATATTTTTACTTTAAATTTTTTTTAAGTGTGTTGAATTCATAGATTCTATTTCAGCCCAGGTAATGCATCTTGAAAAGTACATAGGCAAGAAGAACAGAAAAGAACAAAAAATGAATGGCTGTCTTAAAAATAGAGCTCATTAAGAAACCATAGAAGAAATAAGGTTATTTAGTCCAGACAAAAGATATTCAAGAGAGGACAAGATAATAACTTTTCAGTATATCAAAGGTTAACACAAGTAAAAGGAAATAATATTTTTTTTCCATGGACATGGAGAACAGAAAATAACACTAAAATGGACCAAGAGAAAGTGAGTTAGTTATTAGGAAAAACTTGGTGGTAAGAATAACTACTAATGCAGCAGGACTGTGATTGCTACGAAGTCATCACTTTTTTAAAAATGCTCTGTACTATACATACAAAGACTCAGATGATTTGACTTTGCCAAGGAACATAAGAATAACTGAGAATTACTCAGCTGCCTTACCACTCTTCCAGCCATGTTGCTGCATTTTATTTGCATGGCAAGGTTTTGGTAGTGGGGGGCCACAAGGGTGGCTTCCATGAGAAGCTGCCAGAAGCTTCCCCATGCCTGGCTGAGCCAACGCCAGCTAGCTGTAAGACAGACCCTCCACTGGTCAAGGCTGAGCCCATGGGTGATGGCTCTACCCATGGGTAGAGCCTCTGGGATAATATGGTTAAGAAAGGGGTAAAAAACCAACCACAGAACAGCAACTGCAGCCAGAGGAGTGAGAATATGTCATAGAATCAACCCTGCAGACACCAAGGTCAGTGCAGAAGGAAGGGCAGGAGGTGCTCCAGGTGCCAGAGCAGAGATTCCCCTGCAGCCCATGGTACAGCCCATGGTTAGGCAAGATGTCCCCCTGCAGCCCATGGAGGTCCATGGGGGAGCAGAGATCCACCTGCAGCCTGTGGAAGAGCCCCATATCAGAGCAGATGGATGCCCAAAGGAGGCTGTGACCCTGCAGGAAGCCCACACTGGAGCAGGGTCCTGGCAGGGACCTGTAGCCCTGTGGAGAGAGGAGCCCACACTGGAGCAGGTTTGCTGGTGGGACTGGTGACCCCATGGGGAACATCCACTGGAGCAGTTTGTGAAGAACTGTGGCTTGTGGGAAGGACTCACGGCGGAGAAGTTGGAGAAGGGTGATCTCCTGTGGGAAGGACCCCACGATGGAGCAGGGGAGGAGTGAGAAGTCATTCCCTTGAAGAGGAAGGCAGGGCATAGATAACATGTGATGAACTGACTTGCAACCCCCATTCCCTGTCCCCCTGTGCTGCTGTGGGGGAGGAGTTAGAGAAAATCACGAGTGAAATTGACCCTGTGAAGAAGGGAGAGGTGGAGGAAAGGTATTTTAAGACTTAATTTTTATTTCTCATTATCGGTTAATAACCCCTAGTCAAGTCTGGTTTGCCCATGACAGTACTTGGCAAGTGATCTCTCCCTGTCCTTACCTGGACCACCTATGAGTCTTTCATTGCATTTTTTTGTCTCTCCTGTCCAGCTGAGGAGGGGAGTGACACAGCAGCTTTGGGGGCACCTCACATCCAGCCCAGGTAATCCAGCCCATCCATTTTCATGGATGTAATTACAAAGTCATCTTGTGAGATGAGGGAGATGCAATAAGATTCCGGTAACATTTCAGCTACCATAGTATGAAATGAGAGTGGGAGAACACTTGAGGTATATTTTACTGATGTTTGTTAGTTACTGCCCCCACAGTTCCCAAGTAATAAGATGCCATGTGCACATTCCATACATGTAAAAGGAAAATGTTTTGCCTCTCAGGTATGGTGTTTACTCTGTAGACACACACAGCACCTTTCATGAATCATGGACACCATCTATCCCCAAGTTTCTTTGCTAGCACAAAGCTCCAAGTACGATCAGAATCTTTTTAAAGACACCATAACAGCCAGTAGCAAGACATCCTGCTTTGAAGATGCAAAAATACTGTTCTAGGTAATGGGTATTAATCTCAAGGTAGTTGTTCTGTCCACTGTCAAAATACGGATGTTCTTCAGAAAAGTTTTAGATGCGACTGTAGACTTGGAAAAGTATTTCCATTTTACATGGCAAAATCTAACACATTAAATTCATCAGTTTGCATGGCCTTTACTAGGCTAATACTTCTTTCTGCAAATAAAGCAATGGAAGATTTTTTCCCCCTTCAAAAATCAAGCTGTTTACAGCTAGAAGGGAAGAGAGTGAAAATTGGCAGAAAAAGCAAAATCTAAACCTCAAATCGGATAAGTGGATCCCTCATTAAGATGAAAACAGCAATCAGTATTTACAAACTAGTATGTACAGCAGACCAGCTGTGAGGGCCTGAATAATTTTCATCCATTAAATTGATGCTTAACATATCAAACCTGCCACCCACCCCACAATATGAAAGTTTCCTCCTGAGCCTATTAATCCAAGCAAGACCTTTAAAACATTCAGCAAAAAAGGCCTTAAAGATTTCAACGATTCTTCAAAAGCCTTATTGATGTATCCAGTGACTGCCTAGCTGCATGGCTGCAGCTCTCAGAAGAGTAAATTATGCTAATACTGCTGTTAGGTGTTCCCTTCCAGCACTATGAATGGCAAACAGCACCGAATGCCCTCTGTTCCTAACTCTGAGGGTGATGATAGATGTTTTCTACAAATAAGGAACCTCTTTCATTTATGTGCGCAGACCAGCCTTTGAACCATTCCTATTAAAAAGTAATAAATACCAGACTTCTCCCTAATCTGATGGTTATTAACTGGTAAGTATCTATGGCCATGCAATGTGGCTGGTTCTGTAGGCTTGATAGCCCTGGATCATTGAAAAAACATCAGACAAAACAGATACACTGCACAAGTTAGCAAAAATATAGTAACTGGTTCATCAGTACTACTATTGGTATCAAATCCTGAACACATTTCCTTTGAACACTACAGATGAAGATTATGAGGGAGACCTATCTAATTACTAAATGTAGATTGAAAACCCAGAGCACCTGACAGCAATACCAGACTCAGACCCTTGAGGAAACTATGTGGTATTCCTTGGCCCAATCAAGAATAGTTATCTTTCTACCTTCAGAGTTCAATCTGCAGCAGTCAGCTCCTCACTGCCTTTTGGTGGCTAAAGGCTCATTTAAAGCTCAGCTTCTTAGAGAGCACTCTCTGCATAAGTAGAGATAAAGGCTCATGGTGAAAATCAAGCAGCATTACCACCAAAAAAACAAATGAAGAAAAACAGAAGTAGTTCAACAAACATTGCTGATTTGATGACTGTTTATACATAAGTCTTATGGCATAGGAAAAAGATGTCTGCATACCAGATCAATAGCTCTATGTTCCTAGATGAACAGCTCTTAATTTCAAACACACTTTGCTCCTGCAAAGATTGGGGGCTCCTGGATAATAGAGTGTTCCTAGGGCATTTTCCCCCGCAAGTGGAGGCCATCCTGCTACCAAGAAATGGAAAAACAGCTCCCTCTTTACACATTTGCTTCTAGTAATTTTCATGGATGTAATTACAAAGTCATCTTGTGAGATGAGGGAGATGCAATAAGATTCCGGTAACATTTCAGCTACCATAGTATGAAATGAGAGTGGGAGAACACTTGAGGTATATTTTATTGATGTTTGTTAGAGATGATTGAAGAGGTATGCCACATCTAGAATTGGTCCTGGAGAATGTAAATCACGTTCATGTGAAATCTAGCAAGGCAGTTACAAACCTACAAACACTACCTATAGTGGTGAAATGATGTAGAAATACATAAATTCAACAGCACCTCATCAGCACTGTAGGTTTCTTGAGTGTAGCAGATGTTCAAGAAGGGAAAATTTGCAGATACTGTAAAGACAATGCTAAGGTACTATTGCTGTACTTGATGAGCTGCAATGAATACCAAAGTACTTGATGAACAACACTTAGCATTTCTAAAAGACTAAAACTCTTTAAACAAGAGAAGACTTACTCTGCAGAGGGAATGCTCAATGAATTTATATTACTTTGTGACAGAAAAAAATCAATACGGAAATGAAAAATCTAAACCATCTCAGCAGCCTAAGATCAGAGTTAAAAAAACAGGAATCAACTGGAATCTGGATTATGGTGACAACTTAAAATGGCTATGATGACAATTTGCTCTACTTTCTTTACTTCCTCCCCTCAGCTATTTGCACACAATGATGGGGTCCCTCCTGAGCCTTTTCTTCTCCAGGCTGAACAGTCCCAGCTCCTTCAGCATTCCCTCAAACGAGAGATAATCCAGTCCCTTAATTCTGTCAGTCATTTGCTGGACTCTCTCCAGTATGTTCATGTCTCTTGTACTATGGAGCCTAGAACTGGATACAGCAAAGAGTAAGAACCACCTCCCTCGACCTGCTGCCAAGTTTCCTAATGCACACCAGGGGATCATTCCCTTTCTTTACTGCAAGGGCACACTGCTGCATGAGGTAACCTTGGTGTCCACCACTTTTTTTGCAAAGCTGGGTGGCCTCCACAATAGTGGTGCCTGGGCTTGCTCCTCCCCAGGAGTGGGATTTTGCCCTTGCTTTTGCTGAACTGTATGAGGTTCCTGCCAAGCCCATTTCTCCAACCTGCTGAGGTTCCTCTTAGTGGTAGCACAAACCTCTGGCATATCAGTTGCTCTTCCTGGTTTGGTGTCATCAGCAAATTTGCTGAGGGTGCCATCTGCCTCATGATCCAGATCATTCATGAAAACATTGAACAGGATTGGACCTGGGGTACACCACTAGTTACTGTCCTCAAACTATATTTTGCACCGCTGATCATCATCCTCTGAACTGGTCTGTCCAGACAGTTGTCAATCCACCTCACTACCTGCTCATCCAGCCTATACTTCACCAGCTTATTTATGAGGATCTTATGGAATACAGTCATTTCATCATAGGTCATCAGGGCTGGTTGAACATGAGTTCCCCAATCACCTTGTTGTTCATGGGCTGGGGAATAATTTTCCAAATTAGTTGCTCCATCTTTCCAGGGATAGAGGTAAGACTGGCCAGGCTCTAGTTCCCTGGATCCTCCTGCTGGCCCTTTTTGAAGATAGGAGTGATCTAGGGGTGATGCCATCATGCTCATCTCGTGCATTAGCTTTGGTGTCCACCCAGTGATGCTCACTTAAACCTTTGCCTGTAAAGCCACTACACCTTGCTGGATGTTACATGCAGGCGGTTACCTCAGGCAGAGGGAAATAAACTGTGCTTAGTTCTAAGTCTCCAAAATTTTTAAACACTGCCAAATTCACCCTCATGGAAGTCCAGGACTAGTTACCTCAGCTGCTGCAAAGTACTCCTGTGCTATGAGAATTCCGGTCTCTCAAGAGCAACAGGAAAAGCAGATAGTACTTAAGCCATAAATATTACATAACTTGATGATTTGCTCATTTCACAAGGCAATAAATGCTTAATGGAATGTTCCTTCTTTGTGGAAAAAAGAAACTCCCATGTTTTTCTAAAACATGTAGACTAGGTTGACATTTTATTTAAGCAGTAAAATCACAAACAAGACTTCTACAAATACTTTAGGAAAATCATACTGGATTCCTCCCTGAAAGATACACTTTTGCTGACAATTTTAAAGAACAGGAGGAAGGCAAAGAAGGCTGTCCAGTTTCAGATGACGCATGAAATTAGGTGACATAACAGCTGCCTCTGATCCAAACTTCATGGCTACACAAAGCTGGCTATCCTTAGTCTCTCTGTTTGGAGATCCTGAGATTCCACTTGTAAAAATTTTCTAATGCAGTGTATCAGAATTATCACAACTTTCACAGTAAAAGCTGCAACTGTGCTCTGCATTCTACTTCTGAAACCAAAAGTTCAGTAAAAGCCCACAGGACTGGACAGATTCATTCGTACACCCAAGCTGTTTCTTTCCTAGACCCTCTAGACTGTTTAGAGGTGAAAATACAGGTCATGATTTTTTGGACTAATGAATATAGGGACAAAGACTAGCAAAAGAGATGGGAAGAAACTATTCCATCATAACAATCTAGGAGAACTATCATAGTGGTAGTTCCTAAGTTGAGTTGTACTGAAAAGCATTAAAATGCCTATCTGATCATATTGTTCAGCTACAGTCTACAAATGAGCTGAAAAATAAACCCACAAAAATACTTCAACTGCATCAGATAAGACAGATATTGTCTGGTTGACTACAACGTCCCGTATTTACACTTTACAAATTAGCAATTATATATTCAAATGCTGCTTCTTAGATAAAAGATAAATACTCTGGTGATTCTCTACCATCGGCGGGGAAAGATTTGCAAACAGAATTCTTAAGTTATACCATCTTTATCTTCTTCAAAAGTTTTCCAAAGCTGCTTTCCTGGACAAGAGACATGAGGAATCCAGTTACTGTTGACTGAGGCATCTTAGGATGGAATGAAATATTCATTGGTTTCACACTACTGGTATTTTTGAAAAACTGATATGAGAAAGTCTGTGCATATATTAGCTTATTAGAAATATTCAACATTTTTGCTTTAGAAGATCTGAACATAAAAATTTGGCATGCACTGGACAACCAGCTAATCATATTTGAACTACCTGGCACTGGGTAATAATACTTCAATTAAACTGCATAATTTCCATTCCCTTCAATAGCTGTATCAGCTTCCTTGGCACAGGTTTCATGCATATCTGAGTAGAAATGCTACATGTTCTCAATTTTTAAAGGGCCTTCAAATCCAAAGGCACTTTACACCAGTCAGTCAACGTCACAGACGACTTAAAATTCAGAATAAATGTGATGAAAATCTGGCATATAAATGCCTCCTCGATCTGATAATTTCAGAAGATGTAGCACACTGCTTCACATCCTGTCTAACTGAGCCAAAAACCATGGCAGTCTTGAGTTAATTTTCTCTTCTGCTATTATTATTAGAAGAGTAGGCAATTTTTGTGCTTCATCTTTCCTGCTTTTCGTATCTCTGGCTTCTTCACTCTAAGTTTACCTGCACAAGCAGTATTAACCTGCCAGCTTAGTTACCTTTGTAAAAAAATGGTCCCAAGACTAGAAGCAGCAATCTTGAATTTGCACAACACACCAACCACAATCACTCATGCCTAAGCATAATCTCTTCTTGCTGTGGGAGCTACTACAGCAGCAGAGGCAACCAGATGTGAGAGCACAGACAATGTGTGGCTTCTGGCTTAAATACTCCCCGACTATCAGCTGGCACAGAGAAAGGTTGATTGAAACTGTGGAAAAAGGGAATGGAGAAAAACTAATCCGAATGGCCATCAGAAAACTGAAGAGAAGAGCCACCAAGGGACAGAAGATCAGCATGCAGCTTTGCCAGTGGGGAAGGAGAAGTGGTTAAGGATAGGGCTTCCAGTCCGCCATCTCCTACAAGGTGAAGTGTCAGGGAGAAGTAAAGAAGGGAGCATAAATAGACAGTGAAGGGAAGAAACAAAGGCATCAAGAGGAAGTACAGGGAATGAATGGACATCTAAAGAAGGTAAGACATAAAACGGATGGACTGCCAAGAGGACAGGAACAGGATTATGAGAAACATGTGGGGGAATCTGACAGGGGAAATAACACTTTCTCATCTCCAAAACATATTCCTAGGAACTAGAATTGACTCTAATATATCAGTCTTTCAACATGCCTTTGTAGCCAAACACATTCAGGCAAAGCAAATGGTATCAATTAATCTTGGGGGGAGTGGTCTTTTTTTTATTAATCAATGATCTTCTGTATTTTGGTACTACCAGCTGTTCTAGTTGAGTAACAGATTCCATTATGTACTTGAAGTTCACAACTCATGATCCAATCTCTCTGTGATATTTAGGAAGAAAAATCTGTGTTAGAAACCTTAAGAAATGGTTCTGAAGCCAAATAATTAAGCTGTTTGTACTAAGGTGGCAAGTTTTATCAGAGTCATTTTCGGGCAATAGAAGTTAGCTATTTCCTGTGATTATTAATCTCTCTTGACACTGGTTTTCTTTTTGGTGACACCTTTTCCTAATACCGTCTCCATTCATGACAAGTATCTCCTTTATTTTCCATATATTTTTCTATGCCATGTTATCTTTTTTGTCTTTCAGCTCAGTGCTTAGATTGTCTCAATTTCGACTTTCTTTCTCAGTTATTCCTCTGTCTCCCATTTCTCTTGAATGTGCTGCCAAGCTTTCCATTTTAAATTTCATCTTGATTTCCCCTTTAGTCTTTGCCAGAAATGACTCAGTCCCTTTTAGAAACTGTATTTGCCTTTACAAAGAAAAGTTAAACAGAGATTAAATTACATATTGTTTTACACTATGTGCAGTCATTATACACACAGCCTCCCTTCACCCACTGGTATAATGTGACAGATTACAATACAAAAATCACAGTCTAGGGGGAAAAAAAAAGTAAAAATCACACAGCTTTTACATCTTCAGGAACATATCCCTGACACAATGTCAGATGCAAAGCACATTACATTCCACCTGAAGAAAGTAAATAGTGTTTGGTTGGAGTTTTTTTATGAACTGGTTTGTTTTCACCAATCAACAGATATGTAGCTTATCTACAGTTTATATATATATATTATCTATCTATATATATATGGACTGAGTTCTGACAGAAAATTAGTTGGCAAACAAAACCTATGAGCAATGAATTAGTAAGCACTGAATCTTCATAGTTACATAAATTCTGCAAAGCACTTGAAAAACCAGACATTTGTTTTGACAAAATGGTGAGATAAATATTCAGACTCCTGCAGCATAATTTATAGTTCTCAGGACCAGAAATATAAGATAAAAATGTTATTTCATGCCATGAAAATGAAAACAAAAAAGGTTCAAGAGCAACAATCTGACCATCTGCATAAAATAAGGAGTAAGTGTCAAGATACCTTTACAGTTACATCAATACGCAGTACTTAAGTAAAATATTCCTTCCAGACAGATATCTGGACTGCATCATGTACCACATATTCATGTGTCCAGGAGGCACAACTACCAGTCCTCTAACTTTTCACAACTTTCTACTGCTTCTGCTGATTTTACAAGTCCTTCTAAGAACATGCTTACCAAGAAGCCTGCAGCATACCAACAGCAGTCCTTATTAATGACTTCAACAGAAATAAATCTCTCCTCATATTCAAGGTTCCTATTTATAAATCCAAATTCTCACAGGTCTTTTGCCACAGGATTTCATAACAGAAATTCAAGCTGAGCAGCTTGCCTTTTTTGAGTTTCATGTACTCTTCCAAAGCCACAACTACTCAAAACACAATCCCTTATTCTGTCCCTATGCTGGTCTGTTTAACATGGGCTGTTAATTTTAACTCGTAACTTCCAGTCTGCACCTACTCCTTTGGAAAAAATAAAATGAATTTAATTTACACAAGCCTAGTTGGACATTCAATTAAATTTCTCTGGAGTTTCCTACTTATTTGCAATCTCAGTAAGAGCAAGCCTACAATCAGATATAAATTCTTAAGAGAAGAATATTCTATTGTCAAGAATGATCTCTTATTTTCCAATATGTAAATTTCTGGGATGAGGAGAAGAAGTGAAGTCAGGCTATCTGGCTTACAATTACCTAGGTCACCTTAAAAGACCTTTTCTTGAAATGGACATAGTTGCACTATTTTGATATAGGCACTTATCTTCAATCTTGCACAGAATCACAGAATATGCTGAGTTGGCAGGCTAGAGAACTTCTTGGTCATTCCTTTAAAATTTCTTTTACTGATTATCATAAATCAGACAGAACAACAGAATGTTACTGCAGACAGCATCCTCTTGATTCTTAATAGACAAGAAGAGTTCACCATCTTTATAACATGGTAGGTGCACACATCATTCATTAGAGGCAACATTTATTTTGTAAATGTTTTTCCTAGTTTCTAGTGGGCTTGCTCAGCAGCTTTTGTAACATTCATGGCATTTATCTTTCTCTCACCATATCTGCTCTCAGCTAGCATGCAAATTCTTTTTCAGGACAAAAACATAAGAGTTAGTACTGAATGAGAACAAGTTCCAAAAGGCAAAGCCAGCCAAAGATGCTCGATTTTGAAGCAGTATAATGTCCAGAGTTGTATGTTAGTTCTGTTTCAAAGTGAAAAAAATCCTGCTGGAAGAACTGTGTTTTCAGTTGACAAAAGACAATGCCATACTTCCTTTGTGGATCAGATAAAGCATGAAAACCCTCAGTGCAAATGCTAACCTAGGAAGAAAGAACAGGAAAACTCTGTGGTAGAAACTAATGCGTTACTGTGTAAAGAGTAATGCCAATAAATGAATGTCTGGAAAAACAACAGGATACTGTGCTTGCTGTCACTGGTGCCCATCAGCATCAACATGACTCTTAAACTACTGAAGAGGGACAGAAAAACAGACTTGGTCAAGAGGAGATCCATGACAAGTGAGGAGTAGTTACCAATGATCTACTTCTCCTTAGTTTTTATAGCCCTCTATGGGAACACGACCAAAGAATGAGTTTTAAGAGTAGCTATCACTGTGTAGCTATTGTATTTTCTAGTGCTAAAACAGTCTGTCCTTTATTTCCACCAGTTTAAAGTATATAATACTAATAGGAAAAACCTATTTCAAATCAGACTCAGAGAGGAAGAAATAAATTTGCAATCAAATCGGTTTTCTCCGCTTCAGGTATTGTGCGGTACCAAGATGCAGCAATAAACTGGGCTAGGTGTCCTTTGCCAGTCAAGAAAATGTTTACTACAAGCCTGGTAAACAGAAACTGCACAAGCATTACAATCTGCACTGCAGTGAGCAGTGGTAACGCCCAATATGAGACAATGCTCTAAAAGTCAAAGAAAAATAGAGGTTTTTTTCAGGCTGTGTCCTGTTACAAGACCAGTGAGCTGTCACAACTACTTATGAATAAGCAGCTCATCTCCTGGCAACAAGCTCAAATCTCATCTTCATTGAACAGGACATACACAATGCTGTTAACTCTTCTGAGATTTTTACCCTTTGAAAACTTAATTTAGATAAGCCTTGAAGCTTTAATTTAGATAATTTCGTAAGTACATCTAAGAATTCTGCAAAATCAGTACACCCAATATTGTCTTACTTACTGAAGACCTATATTTTATATATTTAAGTTGGTTGTTGGGGATATCCATTAACACATATAATAAAATTTGACTAACTAGTTTTCCTGAACAGAGGAGATGCTGCCTGTCAGATTCCTGAAAAGAATTAGTTTGATTATCTTTTAATGGAGTATCAGGTACTTAACATCCCTTGTGCTCTACTTTAAATGAGACTTGAGGCTGGATTTATCCACATGAATGATATTATTATTTTGCCCAGAAAGATATGTCATTTTGATAGTGTTTAAAAAGATTAAAAAGACAGTCATGAAATGAACTGCATTATATCTAAGGTTGGTAAAGGCAAACACAGTAAACCATCAGTTTTGGTTTTTTTTTTTGCAAATATCGTAAATAACTTTGTTCAACAAAAATAGAACAATAAGCTACCCTTTTTATTGTATTAATAAATCAGCAGCAGACAAGAACACTTTGTCATAATGGTGTAAGTATCCTCCTGCTGCTATCACACAAGAGACATTAGAATAATATTCACTTTGTTTTCCTTACTTGACACTGTTCCTCAAAAGCGCAGCCATGTACACTGTGCAACAACCGACCCTCTATCCATCTCTGGGCTTTTGTCATTCCATGCAGTACTGCTAGCAGGAATATTTTATTTGCCACTGCCAGTCACACCACAAGTTTTAATGATTTGTGAAGCTTCACTTCATGAAAAAAAGCAAGCAGTCAATGGGTCATTTGTGCCCTCTCTCCTCAGACAAATGCTGTTCGTACCAGAGGATGCTTAGTTACTCTAAAGGCAAGATGGGGTCACTCCTGCACACCCTACAAATCTCTTACGGACTGCTAACAAAGGAGCTCTTGGCAGACCATGTAAGTATCACTTACTCCAATTCTCAGTCACTTTCCTTACAAACCAGAACACATGCAAGAAGTGGAAACAACCTCCAAATTCTGCTGCAAACAGCTGCAGATGAACTTTTGTGGGGAGCAATTCTGAAGCCATGGGCTCAATGTTTGGTTTTGTTACAGACTTTCTATGAGATGCTAGTCAGAAGAGTTAAATCCAAGTTTTAGGAGATCACTGCTAGCTGTGGCATTCCTTTTTCTGGTTCTTCTTGCTTCAGAAAATGTGCTGAATTGTCAGAAACTTTAAGGACTCTAATCTGTGAGGGCCACAGGCACTCAGAGTGCTAATTGCTGAGAAAAGGTAAAGTCATACTCCTGACCACTGAAGCACTCCAAATCCAGTAACTATCTCCAATATTTTTATCCTCAAGTTTATCCACTTTGTAATCACTAATGCCTGAAATGAGCATGACAACACATACTCTAACAATACTGTAAACCTTTTTGAACATTAATGGGACATATGTCCAAATACAAATCCACAGAAAACATCAAGAACGGGAAGTTTATCCCGGGTGCTCATAAAGATGTGTTAGACACAGACACACTTGCCAACTCTCCTGCACAGCAGGTATGGGTGATGATTAACTAGCTCTTGCCCTGTGATCTCCCCTCTGGCTGAGGTTGCATTTCATGAACTTGCAGGACAGAGCAGTACTTCCCAAGCACCCTGGAATGTTGTGACCATCTCAGACCTGGAACAGAGGAGTGCTGATAGCATGATACTACAGTCAGCACACACACTGCTTTAGGGGAAGCCCTAGCTCAAAACAACTAGCTTGGCAGATACATTCTAGAGCCTGTGATACAATTAAAAAAAAAAAAATCACAGAGTAAGCACTTTGAAACAAGCAGTGACTTCTTGAGCATCAGAAAATAAAATAGCCTTACTCACTGAAATGCCCATTAAGGAATTTTGTTTGTACAGATGTGGGCTGTATTTACATGGTTTTGTACTATTTCTTCTTTAATGTTCAGAAAGACAGGGGAAATCCACACATTTAAAGGATCCATCTTAATTTGGATAAAATCTAGGTACCTGAAAGAAAGTCTGCAGTGAAACAAAATAAATCCATGTAACATGACATTGCTCTGACTCTCTTAGTCTCAGTTAACTAAAATCTCCTCAGCCTCCTGACAATGACATGCATTTTGCATCTTGCCTTCTCCTACTTGGAGACAGTTCCAGCAAGTGCCTGCACATGTTTGCTCCAGGTACTTTCTTTCAGGTTTATTTCCTGCTCTCCATATAAACAGTATCTCACTTAACACATATCCTTACACATATTATGAGAGAACAGAAAATAAGGCATGCTGGGAACACACAGAGGAAATACCAAAATCCCTAACCCAGGCTGAAACTGCTATTTGAGGGAGTTTACCAACTCCCACAGGTGACACCAAGCCCCAGAAGGGGTCCATGGTCATGAGGCATTGCCACCACAGCTAGCCATCAGTTAGCCATGCAGTGTCACAGACCTGGGTTGGGCGGTAGACATGGGGAAGGGGTGGACTTGATATATAGAAGGGAGAAGACTCCCTCCCGTGTTGGGGAGATGCTGATAACTCTGTAACTATCAGTGGATGGGGCCCTTTTCTGCTTGGCTAGGGCTTACTGGGTAAGAAGTAAATATGCCAAGCCTTCAACTTTCTTAAAGCAAGAAGAGGTCCCACAGCATGGAGAAAATATAGCACTCAAGAACTGTTAACCTTCCAGGAAGATGTCACAGCATCCAGAGACAGCAGACATGCCTGTGACTCAGATCACTGGGAAGAGATTATTCTTCTCATAGATTTGCTCAAAAAATTGGACTTTATCTATTTCTCAAGAAGTTGAACAGACGTTTGGCATGCAACCACGTTCATTCTACCAGTGGGTATCATCAGTGCTGGAGGCTACTGGACAGGAGCCATAGAGAAGCAGTGACAGCAATTCATCAAATACAACAGTAAAAAGTCGGATTTTGAATACAGAGCAATAATCTCTGGTACAAGATTGTTCTTTATCTTACTTAGGCTTTATTACTCCAATGATCATTCTCTGTGTTTAATTACAGGATGATTCTGCGTGTATGTAACACTTGGGCTCAGCAGCTGTCTCTCCCTCCCTCTTTGAATAAACTCCCATTTGAAGAGCAGAAAGTTCATTTATGGTGTGTTCACAAAGACTTGGAAATGAAAATACTGCTCATAGCAGGGCTCAGCACCTTCACTGCTGTCCTTTGGACTGGCTTCATTAATGAGAAACAATGGATCCGTCAAGAGGCTCTGGGAATCTCCATCTGCCTTTATAAGCACAAAGAAATTCATACACCCAATATGAAGGACTGAAGCTGGTTTCTTCTGGCATTGTCATCTGTGAAATCTTCCTTCGTACTGACTGCTCCTTCACTAGTCAGGTCTGGGGACAGCATAGCAGAAATTATAACTCTTGGATCACTTGAAGCAGCACATCGCAAGAAAATCCAGCTTCTGTTGAAGATTCCAGTGTGATATCCTATATCAGGTTGCAACAGACTTTTTACTGTTTTAGTCCTTGAGGACACTGTAACTCCTGGTCTCTCCTATGAGCCTACTCTCCCAAATTCTACACTCAGACAATCATCATGGATCTATTTTGTGTATTTTCCTGCAGCTTATCACTGCGGTCTGTTGGCAAGCTTTGTTCTTTCAGCATTAACACAGAGAGATCAGCCAACTCATTCCTACTTTGTGCCATTCATTCTTACTGCCTGCCTGCTTGTTGTTTTTTTGCACCAGGAGTTGAGAGCATTGTAGACAGGCAGTGATTTCACAAAGCAGCACTCCTATTCTCCCTCAGAAATCAGTATCAGCTACCCTGATGCCAAAATATCCAGATCCACAGATGTGTCTCAAAGAAGTGGAAGGACATATAATCAATCAAATACCAAATAAAGATCAATTAGATAATTTGTGTTGAAAAAAATAATTTACCAGTACCAACATCCATAGTGAAGAGAAAAACCTCATGTTACCCAGAGAAAAATCAAGCACCAAACATGACTGATCTTGAATAGAATCTTGAATCACAGAACTAGACAGACAGCACAGGAGATCAAAGAATTCCAGAGGCATATCCTGAGAAACTAGCTATACATTATAGGCTCATTTCCAGGTAACCTCTCTGGAAAATCACTTTAGGAGACTGTATGAACAGATAGATCCAATCTAGCAAGAGTGTAACTTGCAATAGCATCCTTTTTTTTTTTTTCTGTGAAATACAAGTGGCTTTATCTTGTTCTAATCTCCTTGTATACATGATACTTTCATTCAGCATTCCTGATGCTGTTACATACAATAGAGTGATATCAAGATATTTTATTTTATTAGTATTGGATAGTACATTAGAGAAAATCATAAAGAATACAAAACATTCTTACACAGTAAGTCTAGGGAACTAATTTGGAATAAACATAGAAGCCTACTGTTCTGGACAAAATGCCTTGCTAGGCACCACTGAAAATTATAAAAGAGCACATGGATTCATAACTAAAGACAAAATTTGTATTTGTGCCTGTAGGATGCAAAAAAGAAAGAAAACCCCTTAATGCAGCCACATGAAAAAAAAGTTGCTTGTTTTGTTTTGGGATTTTATTGGTTTTTGTTTGCTTATTTTTTAAATCATGTAAGGCTGATTTTCATCCTAAGTTGCCATACTCAATGTTTACTCCAAACTATGCACATGGAACATTTCATTCCTGTTACTATTTCTGTTACATTATCAGCTGTATAGTGTTGATAGTGTTGTCCCCCACCTCACAAGCATAATGCAGACAGTATGTACTTCTCATGGAAGTTTTAAATTAAAGGAGTATTGCACGAATTACTAAGAAACAGTCTGGCTCAATTTAAATAAGAAGTCATTATATATTTTAGCATCAGTATGTTATTTTGGACTATTAACTCTATTTGACAGATGGAAAAGAAGAAGCACAGTGGTGCCTCTGAATTCAGAAGGTATAAAACTTGCACTTCACACACTTTAACTACAATCCTGTTTGATCAAAATGTAAAATATAAACATGTTATCCATTCTATCACAACCTGGGGTAGAAAATAGGAGTGCCTAGTTTTCACAGTATGTCTCCCAGTCACTCACAATTCTACTAAGCAACTCTCCTAAACCCTATACCTCAAAAATATTTAATTAGTGGCTCCTTATTGAATATAGGCACAACAAATTTTGCATTTCTTATTTAGTCTTTTAGGTACTTAGAGATTATACCTATTAGCATTCAATTTAATAAAGAATAATGATGAGTGAAGTAAACACTGCATTGGTTGCTAACTGGAAACTGGGAAGAAATCGCTGACATACAGCAAAATACAAGAGAGTCTGCGTGGAGAGGCTGAACTCTATTGTCACGGTCTTTTCCAACCTAGATGATTCTATTATTTTATGACACACAGTACTCCCAGGAGAGAGCATGCTTTTTTCCTCTGTTTTTTATTGAGACTCTTTCTTTCACAGAATTGGTCAGGTTGGAAGGGACCACAGGGGATTATCTGGTCCAACCTCCTTTTTCTTCAGTTTGGCAGTATAATTTCAAAAGAAATACACTATACTCCCCCATTTACACTGAGGACCCTTATACTGTTTGCAGCTCTGGGGTCCCAAATACAAGGAAAAATGTGGACCGTGGACCTGTTGGAGCAGGCCCAGAGGAGAGTCATAAAAATGATCAGAGGGCTGGAGCACATCTCCTTTGAAGGCAGGCTGAGAGAGTTGAGGTTGTTCAGCCTGGAGAAGAAAGGGCTTTGGAGGGACCTTATAGCACCTTCCAGCACCTAAAGGGGGCCTGGCTTATGAGAAAGATGAAGAGGCTTTTTACTACAGCCTCCAATGACAGGAGAAGGGACAATTGTTTTAAAACTGAAAAAGGGTAGGTTTAGAGTGGATATAATCACAAAACTGTTTAGGTTGGAAGAGACCCATAAGGAATCATCTAGTTCCAACTCCTGCCATGGGCAGGGACACCTTCCACCAGAGCAGGCTGCTCAAAGCCCTCTTAGGGCCCTATTAGGAAGACATTTGTTACAATGAGGATAATGAGGCTGTACTGCCCAGGGAAGCTGTGGACACACCATCCCAGGCAGTGTTCAAGGCCAGGTCAGAGACAGCTCTGTGCAACCTGGTCTGTTGAAAGGTGTCCCTGCCTATGGCAGGGGGGTTGTATGAGATGCTCTTTAAAGGTCCTTTCCAACCCAAACCATTCTATGATTCTATATTCCACTGTTTTAGCATATATTCATTATATCTTTCAAAAATATACCCTGGAGAAAAGTCACTGGCCCAAAGAATCTCAAAATCAGTGACAGATTGAGACCTCATTTCTCAGTGGGAGCTGAGACAGAGAAGGCACACTTAGATCTGATAACATACACCTAGTCAGACACCAGATGGCCTGTCCACAATCGGCCAGGAAAAACATATTGTGCAGAAGATTTAAACAAGGGTCCCCCAGACCGCAGACCCATGACCCCTGCCACTAGAGAGCTATCAGTGTTGTTTCAACTTCAGACGGCTGAAACAATGCATGGGCAAATTTTCCACTCTGTCAAGGTTCACAGGCGTATTTGATTGTCTTCTATTCAAAAGGCATGTTGACATGGAAAAATGGAGAAAGATGGTGATCTTTCACACATCAGAAGAACGGCCTGTTAGACAGAGAAACAATTTTGTCTCCCTACATCAGCAGAAAGGTACAGTGAGGCAAGAAAACCAAGACATTGGCACCAAAATGCATCCTTCTCAAGCTTTAGCATTACATGCTCATCATTCATGAAAGGCCAGCAGAAATTCCCACATGTGAAAGACTGAACTGTTAAAAAATTTACACTTGTCATGTTTCACAAAGAAAGGCCTGTGACTCAACACTGGACAGGACAAGCCTACAGCATTTTCAGCCAAGCCATCAGCTGCTAAAAACAGCAACTTTATTTTTGGTTGTAAGGGAGATATATTTCACTATTCACCCATTCACTGCAGTGAGTAAGAGGGAACCCTTCCTGATAAAGGACAGCAATACTCACAATCTGAACATGAAAGGCTTAAAATTCTACCATTAACTATAATCAGCATTATTTAAACCATGATCTCAGTTGATGCTCCGCTCAGTAATACCAGTAACATGACAGTTTAAATACAGCATGGAGGCCACAGAGTCATGGCACTACATGTGCTAAAGAAACTTTAACATGTTTTTAATAAAAGCATTAAAAAGGACTATATAATGTAAAGTAACAGTCTGCTGTACTTGAAAACTATGGTCAATAGCTACCATTATGACTCAATCAGATAAAATCCTATCAAGCACAATTACCCTCTCCTTACAAAGGGCACTGTAGATAAACCATGATGACTATAAAATTCTCCAGAAGTAGCCATTTACAAATTATTAAAGTTCCACAGCTAAAGTTGAATCTTGGACACCTTGTTTTATGGTTGCCCCTACAGCACCTTTATCAACACTAAGTGATAGGAGTCAAAATGAAATAAGAACAGCTTTTGTAACTATCACCAAACAGCAGCAACTCCCGTTGTAGACCTAAACAGAATCTGTATTTATTAAAAGGAGAAAAACAGAATTAATTCACAGCAACCTGTTCACTGTACTGGACCTTACTTTAAATACATCAAGCAAGACATGTAAAAGTATGGGAATCAGTAGGAAAACCTTCTGAACCAATCTAGCAGCAGTCTTCCAGAAGTAGAGGCTTGGAGGTAGGAAGATGGGGACTGGAATATCAACAAGATGTGGTAAGTGAATATGATCAAGTAAACGATGGCTTGATGAACAAAGAAACGATACCTAGCAGGAGACAGAGACTGCCTTAAAGGTGAAAGCCCACGTGCATGTTCACAACCTGATCAGGTGACACATCCAAACAGCTGTGAATCATCTGTCTTAGCAATGCTAAAAAGTGTCTCCTCACATGCCTGAATGCAGTAAATAAAGAAATCAATCATGCCACAATCCTGAGCTATGGAGTATGTTCCCTTCTTGGGAACAGAAGAGAGAAGACCAGATTGGAAATCACATCTCAAGCAAACCATTTCCAACTCCAAGGAGTTCCTAGGCACAGGTGTCTCTCCAGGGCTCAATTGCTGAAGAGCTTCAAATTCCCTTGCCTGTCATATCCACAACGACAAATTGCAGAGAAACCCCATCCAACTTGGCAAATGAAGCAGTCTCTCAGATACCCAAAGCAATCCTAGCTGCCACACTATTTTGAAAGAAATGCAGTCTGAGCACCTTCTTTAAGCAGTTCTTTAGGAAAATAAAGATGATACATATGAACATTTGATGGGAATAATCTTGTATCACAAGTCGTGAAGCATTTGAAGTCTGTTGGAGAGAATGATGCCATAAAAATCTTAAAAACAAAAGACTCAGACCAGCCAACATTTAGGAAAGAAAGGGTAGGTGCTTTATAAGAAAGAAAGAAATTAAAGCTATTTAAGCAAAGGTTCTGACTCCACCAAGAGGTTAGAAGCAAATTTAAGAAGGAATACTCTGATTTACAAAAGCAGGCAAAGCATGTGTTTTGGCAGTGTTTGGCTGCACCCATCTGCATGCTGGGGCAAAAAAGTTCTTTTTAAGGAGCTTGTGTGCAGGTGCGGTATCAATCTGTACAAACAATCCAGCTATGAATGTGTGATCCTTGCTTTTTCTCTGAGGCTTTTCATATTCACAGTAGATGCCTCCAAGGAGCACGTTCCAATTTGAAGAAGGTGAAGTAGGAGCACTAAATGAAAGACAAACTACCCATTTCTTTCAACATCTGCACAGGATTTTTGCTTTACCACTGAGCTCTTCTTCTGAAGAGAAGACACTCATAAAATTCATAGATCCAGGATGATGCCAAAAACTTAAAGAGCCAACAAATTACGGGTTTTCTCTTCTCTTCTCTCTCTTCTTTTCTCTTTCTACTTTTAGGGCTGTAGGCTTAATATCCCTGAGAACTTGTTGATATGTATGTGGTGCTTCCCTAAAGAAAGGAGAAGGATGCCTATGAACACCTGAAAGCCTTAACCCATGAAATATGTCTGGTAGTGGGCTACAGAAGGGTCATGACAAATAAAGGACAAAACCAAAGAAATCAAAGACATGGGCAATAGGTTAAAGACAGGTAGCTGCTAAGACATGAGAAGAGCTGGGGGTCAAGCCCTGGTAAAGTATGTGAAATAAGAAGTCATGGCACTGTGACTGCTGGACTAAGGAAATCCATGGTTGCAAGTCTTCGGGTGTATGCAGCCATTCAATCTAAGCACATCTCTTCATCTTTTTTAACAGACGTTTCAAAAGTTGTATAAAACTGGCTTGCTATTTCTCAGTTTGTCACTGAGAAAACGGTGAGAAGACTGAATAGCACTTTGATGAGGCAAACCTACAGCCTTGCAGGACAAGGGACCAAGCTATTATTTCTACCTTCACAGAGTTACAAAATATCAAAACAAGTTATTGTTGGCATGAGAAGGTTGACATTTCACTTGACATTTCAAGCTGATGCTTGAGTGGATATCTTCTGAAAACATCTTGATAAAAGAAGCATTTCAAAACTGTAACAAAGTGTCCTAAATGGCACAAGACCTACTCAGAAATTAACTTTAAAGATTCCATACCCTAAGAATTACTTATTTTGGACAACTGACTACTGTGAAATTAGTTTGCAAGCTACTGAGAAATCAAGATCCTAGAAAAGTCTCCATATGCAACATTTGCTAGAATATATTGAATTTCAAATAACATCCAGTCTCCTCACCTCTTGTCCTGAAAGGTAGTATGCTGCTAGAAGACCGCCAATGAAGCGAATATTGACCTCAAAAACAGACACTTCGGAATTCTAGAACAGAAAGAAAGCATAAATAAATAATTAACCAACTCCTTAATCAAGGAAGAAAAAAAAATGGACAAGGCAGAGGAAAGTAAATATCCTAAGGCAATCTGCATGAAGGGACTGTACTGTTGCAGTCTCTAGATCCATACTTAAATTCTCCTGCACATCTTAATGACACCAAATGACAATTCCAGTTACAGCTTCAACCGATTTTATTAAAATCAAATTAGTTTTTCTCCTGCCCTCTAACCATTTTATCACCACAAAGTGCAATTACAGTAATTTGGGGCTGGTGGGAAAGAGGGCAAGGACTGTACATTTCCATAATTCAGCATCTTTTCTCTTACATTTCAGCATAACACCAAACCTTCTAGGTTTAAAAGATAAAGCAAAATAAAAATTAGAGAATTCTCATAATACACTTTCTTAACCTGAATTACTAAGCTCAAATTCAGAGCTCCATTTTAACATACTCTTTGTCTAGGAATAGCCTTTATTTCATGACAAGAAGTACTGCAAGACCACTGAGAAACTCAAGACAATAAACCATTTTATTGCCTTCCCTCCTCATGATTATTCTTAGGCTAAATTCAACAGTATCTTTTGACTCATTTAACCCACAAAAAATTAAGAGGAACCAGATAGTTTTAACATCTTTCTGACTCCCTCTGTGCCCCATTCACTTAATTTACCACATACACTCCATCTGTCTCCCCCATAAACTTCTCTTCAACCTATTAGACACAGAAATGCAGTTTTATTAAGATTTTGAGATAGGCAAGACTTTTCCTTTTATCCAGAAAAGTCACTACAATGTACACAGAACAAGCTAACTCACCTATCTGCACACAGCTGAAATGACATTTACAGGTATGTCTTTCCTTTTGTGCTATTTCTATGGCACTTGTAGTGCTTGGATCCAAACTAAATACATTTTGCACGTATTACATATTTCAGAAAGATTATATGAATAAAGATTTCTTCAAATAGCACTGATTAAAAGTCAAAAGTTTGAAATACTCCCAGATGTTTTTAGTAAAAGACTTCTTTTCACATAGAGGTAATATAAGAAAACACCAATGCAGCATGATTCTACTTAAAACCTATTAAAGTCATGAATCACACGTGCAGTGGGACAGTATAAAGTGAAACCAATGATTTCCATTTCCCAGTAAAAGAATCCAAGAGGAACAAATTTATGTATTTATTTATAAACTCCAAACCATAAAAGATTACTCAAGTTTGGTGTATACACAAGACAACTCATTAACCTTCAGAAATTGTTTTTGATACATAGGAAGATGTAATTGAACCCCAGAGGGTCATGTAAATTTCTTCCATCAAAATCCTAGATTAATATTGCAAATTTATATTGAAATTCCCTTAGATCAGACAAAAGTTATGGAAGCAATTTAGTTCACCCTCATAATGGTATCATTATGTCTACACTGTCTCTGATATATTTAGGATCTTCAGTTTTAGACTGAATAATTATCTGGCATTAGCTGAAAAAGCAGAGTAAAATTTCTTTGATGTTTGCCAGACAGTCAAGGTATAAATCAAAAGGAAAAAGCCCAAACAAATGATTTTGAAAAGTAGGATACAACAGAGAAACAACAGTAAGCATTTGCTGAATTCTGAGTGTATAAGTACATCTTGTTACGTGCATACTGAATGAAAAATTATTTTTGGAACCATAGGGCAAATCCAAGGACTGAAATACAAATTCCATCACAGAGTTGGTGACAGACCCAAAATTAGTACTAAGAACACTAATCAGTAAAACAAGAAAAGAGCCATTTCTTCCATTTAATGCTTCCAAACTCTCAAGAATGTTAGATGTTGTGTGACCAACTGAGAAATTCTTGTGATAGATTAAGAGCCTGTAGGAAAACACAAGAATTCAAATGGCATGTTTTACATTAAAACTCTTAAGAAATGGAAAAAGATATTGAATTATTAAGTAATTTATATACTGTAGTTTGTGGGAAAATTGTCTTTCCTAGCTGAGTTATTTGCAACTACTATCAGCCAGTAAAACCTCTTCTTTATGTCATCATTTCTCAAGCCTGGTTGTTTCTCACAAAACACTTCCCCTTTCTTCCATTATCCAATTCTAATTTGCACTTTGAAAATACAATATACAGATGTATCTTTACTTACAATTTTAAGTATAAAAGGGCTAGGAGAATATTTTGTTTCTAAAATAAAGTTAACTACACAGAGAATGTCACTAAAGTTCACATCTGACACTTTGACCCAGAAGTTTTTTTAAGTTTTACCTGAAAGACCTCTTCTGATTCCCCTCAAAATGAACACTGTGAAAAGGACAGAGAAATATTAGGGCAAGCTCTACTTACCACACTGAAATCAAGATTTTTGTCAATCCATTCTTGTCCTTCTCTGAATTCATCGTGAAGGCCCATGATATAAAGTGTATCCAATGCATCTACTATGGTAGCACCCATTTGTGAGTTTCCTACATGCAAAAAGAAGGATTTCCATTACAAGGGACTATTTTGTTACTTTTCTTAAACATCACAAACATGAGAAAATACCCCAAGCAGTAGCAAAGCAAAGTTACTACAAAGGCGTACAAAGCACAAAGAATAATCAAAGGAGCAAGGAATTATCAAGTACATAAGAGGATTCCCACTTCTCTTTCAAAGCATCGATCCTCTGGCACAGTTTGGCTTCTGGGGAAAAAAGAATACTAAAGATAGAAAAAAGAGCCTTTCTCATCTGCTTTCCTAACATGAACTTGAGCAACCGTACCTACACACAAAAAAACCCCACCACAAAAAACCAAAGGACAGAAAGACATTCAGCTTCAAAAAGCTACTAGGAATTCTAGGACAGAAGCGTTAGGAAATTTAAAAAAAAAAAGCATATGCAAGATAAAGCAATCAGTACTTGCAGTAATGCCTTCCATTTCCCAACATTTACTTCTGAAATATTCAAAGTTTTGCAATTATGGATGCCACCTAATCATTGAAAGGCACGGACTGATGAGCAGGGAAGCGCTGGCCTGGCGTGACTGCCAGAGCCGCACTCCCGAGACGTTCCCGTGGCGTCTGCAGGGATCCACACTATGAGCCGCTAATGGATTTCTCAACTGTCACCACTTCAAGAGGAGCACTGAAAGCCAAATAAAAATCAATGGCGCTTTAAGCTAAAATGCCGTTCACTTGAAACAGCAGCAATTTAGAGCTGATTGATGAGTGACTCATCGGTCTGTGCAAGGGATGACGAGATGGTGAGCCACGGCCCATGACAGCCCTGGTCTCCCCCAAGGCCATCTCAACCCAAGCTGCTGCCCTCAGGAGGCACAGATCTTTGTTTCTAGAGGAAATCAAAAATTATCATGGGTTGTCTGTTTTCATGGAGTGTATAAAACTTCCTGTGCACTAGCCAAGTAGCCAAATTTCACTGTTCGTACCTGTAATCTATAAACCAGTGCAATAACTGTGATCAGCAATTTAATGACAGTAGTGTCCTAATAAGTCCCTTTTAGGGTTATTTTAATGCACTTTCCAACCGTAACGGGAATCTCTACAGCACAGTGTTCCTGCTTGGTAGTTTCTATTCTCCCATTTCTGACTTTCACATGGTTTGAGCTATTTTTTTTTCCCCTCAAGTGTAACAGTAACTGAATGAAGCCATCACCCCCACTGTGTTTCTTTCACGCAGCTAAATGACTGACACTTAATTCCATAAGCTTAATTCCATTTTCAGGGGCTTCTTCCCCCAAATAATAAAAATTAAACACAGGAGTATCCATGACAAAGTAACCACCAACTAATTTTTAAAGAATAACTGAGCATTGGTTTTAATTAATTTTAATTAGATATGGAAAGCCTAAAGTTGGTGGTGTTAAGAAAATTCAAGTACAGATGGGGACACGCTACCTTTTGCAAGATTAATTAGAAGACAAGTCCTTTGACAAACTGTCCATCAGCCATACCTATAACTCAGGAAATGAATTCAGTGTGGTGCTTATAAGGTTTAACGCCTTCAGCCAAATGACAAATTCCACTGCTTGTGCTGAAGTGGAGGTTGCTTTGAGCAGAGCCACGGCAATGCACTTAAAACTTAGCACCTTCTCAAAAGCATAATGTGACAGTTATCTAATTTATCACTTCAAAAATATGCAAATAAGACCATGACACAAGGACTACCTTCAGTACCAGCTGACAAAGTATTTTTTAACATTAAGTCGAATGTGTCACACTGCTTCCATGACATACTCAAAGTAATTTCAGTCCCTTTATTTAAACCATATTGATAAAATTTTCAAATACACAAAGTATATACACAATATACACAAAGTTTGTACAAATAGGGATACATGAGTCTTGGAAAATCCTGGAAGTCTCTCTTGCAACGGTTTCAAAAAGTAAAAACTTTCCAACTTCAACACAGTGGTAATCACATCAGTAAGCTCTTGTATTCTTGAGCTGGCATGGGATGAGGAGAATACATTGCATGGAAATAGACTGGTGTGTCACTGTCCGGCATTCTACCTCCCCACACCCACTCCAAAAAACTTCAGACATCACAGTACAATCTTCCACAGTATTCTAGATCTCAGGACTACCTTCCAGTGTCCACAACATGGGAGAACAGTATGTTGGGGGCAAGAATATCTACTTGCCAGTCCTCAAGAAAGTGTCTTCAAAAATAAAAATTTAAACAACCTTTTTCATGGAGTTCTCTGCACAGCGCCATGGAAGAAGAGCCATGGAAACAAAAAAGCACATAATAACTTTTGCTATCTCATAAACCAATTAGATGCATTCAGAGAGAACAGAGCTCTCTCCAGAGCTGAACAAAAGTGTTCATAGTTTCCCCAGTGTATCTCATGATGATTGAACAGTATGACTTCGCCAAATACAGACAAGAAATTTGCTTTCATTATCACTTAAAAGTGAGCCCTCCACCCCATATACAGAAATCTCACCTAAACCAGTGGTCCCCAAAAGGGATTGCCTACAATCCATTTCATGCCAGATCCTTCAGCATTGTTTGCAGCCACAGAATCAAATGCACCCCTATATGGTAAAACCGGCTTGTTCCACACTTTTTGACCCTAAGTGTCAATTAAAGGCATAGGTTCATATTCTAAGCTTTTGTCTGGGCAATCCTCTAATAGTTTGTTCAAGCCCTCCCTCCTGCTGCCTTTACACTCCTTTCTTTCACTTTTTATGTTTATCTTGCCTAAAACCATTAATGTCCAACAAAACATTATTGAGAAAAGCCCCTTCTACCCTCTCGTGCCTCTTTCGTAAGTAGTGATGGGCATCTGTTTCTGAGGCACAGATCAGTATGGCTGTCATTTCTAGACTCCATGGGAGAAGCCCAACTATTTTTTACCACAATCTCCTAAGGATAGCATTTATATCCCAACCTATAATAAATTATTAGTTTTTCTTTTTTCATACAAGCAGGCTATTTCAACCAAATCTGAGTTAGTTTTGTTTTTTTCTACACGAGTATTTCTTCCCTGAGGAAGACTCAGAAGAAAAATCTTTGCATTTTTAAACCCTTTTGGCTGAACACATTTCCAAAAGGTCAAGAGATGACAAGTCAATATTTTACAACAGACTGTCTATCCATTCTTCCTTTAGTGTCAATCAGGCAGCACGAAGCAAGCTAATTCCCTTCCTCATGGGCATTGAGGTGGAAGAGTCCAAAATGGAGAATTCACATTCAGAAGTCTTGTGCCTACAAGAACACAGGGCAGAGCTGAACATAATGCAACACTGAAGACAATACACATGTAACATCTTGGCTGCCTCATACTGCACGATAGGTACAACTTGAGTGGGCTACACTACGTTTGGTCAGAGTGTAAAATTAATTAATTGCTCTCAGCTTCTTTCTTCAAGGACTATGTGGAAAGGATGTCATTCTTAATTTGTTCTTAAGAGCTTCCACGGAATTCTTCTATATCTACAGCTCGACCAAAACAAGCAGTAACATTGTAATAGCTGTCTTCAGCTTGAAATGTACTGTGCTACCAGCAAGGCATCAACTGAAAACTAAAGAAGGAATAAACAGCAAGTGTTCCAATCACCAGTCTGCAGTAGAGTCATGTGTGCTGCTACAGGTAAAGCAGAAATGTATAGGCAGTGGTACTTCCCACTACTGATGCTGATAGAAACCATTCATCTTAAATCACAAAGTGAAATAATTTTCCATTCATAATAGAGAATGTTCTTTTTTTTTCCTTTCATAGCCATGCCAAGATCCATAAATTTTGCCTTAAAAGACAAGGGGATAACCTTCCTGGAATTAAACTGCAGAAGGTATCATTTGAAGAGCCATAAAGTAACCTTAAATAATGAGGTAACAGTTTAGAGTATACACTTCTTGCTACCACCTCAAGCAGTCTATTAATTGCTCCAGATACAGAGGGAGCAGATGTCTCATTGTGGTGAGAAAAGGCTATAAAACTATTAAACTATAATAGAAAATAACACTTCTGCAAGCTGAAGACACTCCTCCCAGGGTCTGCCTCTATTCAATACAAAGGCTCAGCTAGTCATGTTGCATAAGATAATAACTGATTCCGAAAAGGCTCAGTTTTACGAATGTCAGATTAGGAAGTTTCCTCTCCATATAATTATGGTTCTAGTTGATTGAGCGCCAAATTTAATGAAGTTTGCCTAATGAATGCAATGCTCATTCTTCTAAATAAAACAGAACATCCATCATGAGCTAATGGAAAGAATTTAGCAGTGAAATAGCTAAACTATTAAGAAAATCATGCACACTCTCATTAAGCAAGAGTATTATTCCAAAGGACTGCAAAACGGTGATTCAGATTTGTAGTTAGGTAGACTTCAGTTTCCTGAGATAAGCCAAATAGTTCCTTCACTTGATACCACATAAATCTACAGTTTGAAATTTCTAGCAAATCATATGACTAAGTGTAAATATCAGGGCCTCTAAAAGAAAAATGGTCTTCTTATCTAGATTTCTTTCAGTATGCCAAAGCACTAGATGAAGAACTGGCTTATTAGTACCATTTGAAAGTCTCACAATAGACTATCAAAGTACAAGGGAGACAGATCATTGTCAAGTGTTCTACGACAAAAAGAATATGAAGAAAATAAATAGCCCATTTTCATTATACCGTAAGAAAAACTGTAGAGATTCAGAAAGTCTGATATCAGCTCAGGGTTACTTTGTGTATTTATTATGTGGAAGCAGAAGAGATTGTAAGCAGTGAGGTACTAGAGAAAATATGTCAATTAAGCATAGCTCAATTATGAGCAGGAAAGACTGAAGACATGAGACACAGACAAGTTAAATAAGGAACAAGATGAGAAATTAAAACCCTGCACCAGCAAACTGAAGTCATGCACTAAGCTGAAAGGTAATCATCAAATAGGTACTTCACAGTAACTCTGATTAATTAACATGTCACCATACCTCCTCCTTACTTCAACATGTATACACCACACACAAATCTTGTTACTTCTCCTGAAAAACACTTCCATAGGGGCTTTCATTAGCCCAAGCGGAGGGCTGAGCAAGGGTACTCAATCTGCATGGGAGTGATTTAATTTCCTTCACAGCAGCTTGTAAGGGGTTTGGATGTGTTGGAAACACACCAGAATTTTGACTATTGCTGAGCAGGGCTTGCACAGCATCAAGGTTTTCTCTTACCCATCTCCCCCCAGTCATCCCCACTGAATAAACCAGGGGTAAGCAAAAGGCTGGAGAGAGAATTTTCTTCTTATCCTTTCTCCGTCTGCCTGTGCTCCAACACTTCTGTGCCACAAGTGTGTGTCTTACAACACGCTTGGCATCCACCCAGAGACTTACTAGAGGAGTAGCGAACCTGAAGAAAATCCAGCCTACTCAAATGGATCTCTCATTACCAGAATGTACACTACTGCTATGAAGTCAAGGAAACCAGCCTAAGTGGAAAACTACTGAGGCCACTCTGCTTCCAAGGAAGTCATATAAATAGGCTTAAGAGGTGCATGTAACTATTCCTACTCTTTTACCTCAAGCAGTGACTGAGAAAGCAGCACTTTATTATTCCTCAGAAAAGACAGCAGATGACACGTCCAAAAGCAGGATATTCATCAGTCCACTTACAATCAAGGCAGGCTTTTAATATTTCCTAAACCAGTGACAAAATGACACAGGAATCTAATAAAGACTCTTATTCTCCTTTGCAAGGACGGCCTGCAGACATCATCAGCAGCTACATTTTGAAGAAAGCTAAGGGAATTGGCAAGACTGAGGAAGAACAAGCAGTTGGATACAGTAAAAGCATTTGAGTCATTACTGAAGACAACTGTCTCTACACCACACAAAAATCAAGTACCTCTCTGTGTTAAGACATCCCTGCAATTGAAATAAGTTATTTGATAAACTGGAAAGCAGACCTATTTTCTTAAGCAACAGAAAAGCTGGAATCCATAGTTAGTTATGTGCAAAGACTAGAGATCTAGATGCAAGAAAATAGCGCTCGCTCTCAAAACAGCTTCCCATGGCCAGTGGGATGATCACACTGATCGAAAGAACCATAAGATACAAACAGACCTCACGTGCCAGAAATAGTATTGGTCTCAGCCAGTCTCATATCTCGTTCTTGTTTATTCCAGGGCCCTGGACAGACATTATTTAGTGGAAGCTGAACCTACTCCTACTGGTGCAGAACATGCTTGATTACTGGTGTAGCTTCTTGGGGGTGGAGGGAGGATCAGCTTGCAAAAGGAATGTAAGAAGACCAAAGCCTCATGGGATAATTCACCATCATTTCTAAGATAAATTTCCACTAAATCAGGTGACCTCAGCTTCAGACTGGCCCAGCACTTCTGACACAGCAACCCAACCACTGGTGCATACACGAACATAGAGTAGATCCTTCCTATTCCACCACAGTGATTCCAGAAACAAAAGAGGAGATGTAAAGCCTCTCCAAGGAGGAATATATACTCTCTCATATTTTGAACCTAAAAGTTTAGTTATTTTTCACATAAGCAGTTGTTCTAATCCCTAGCAAGTGAGTGAAAATGCTTCCTTGATAAACTCAGCCTGACATTAAATACAGAGTTATTACCATCTTAAAGAAAATAAATACTCTTGTTATTGATATTCCTGTCGGCCCACATTCATAATGGCTGAAAAATATATACTGAGCAAGCCTGCAATATATATCAGAAATTATACAAATTTCTACTCCCAAAGATTCAAATAATTCAAGTTTTCAGACTGCAGCAACAGGATTTCTTGATGTGACAGACAATTACAGACATGGTAGGAAAATATGTAACATGAAAATTAAAACCAAACAATTATCAACAGTTTTCTGTATCTCTAATGAGGCTCTGGCAATAAAGCTGCTACTACTGAAGCATACCACTTGCAAAATATCTTAATGACTCATGAGGAACAAGATAACATTTAAGAAAATTAATTAAACTTTTGAACAAGAGAGTTTAATTTCACTGAGAAAACAAGTGCTTCAAAATTAGTCAATGAAACTATACATTTCATACAAAACTGCAGAGTAGGATTTCAGCTCAGTCATAAAATGCAATGAATAAGCCTGTAAGTATCCATGAAGAAACCAATTGCCTTTAACATTTTAGACTAATTAAAAAAGCAAAACAAAAAACTAAGCATGTTGATTGCTTAGTTCTGTTAAATTGCTAATAATAGATAAGATGAAAAGGAGGTCTTAATGTTTTGTACCAGACAGTAGAGTCCTTTAGCATATAAATAACATTAAATAATCAATTGTAATGCTTTCCTTAATTTCATAACTGAGGAAGTAATGGGAGTAGAACACTGAATTGTATGCTAGACTTTGAACCTATTAAAAACTGGACCTGCTGGTATTCGTTAATAATCAAACTGCTCCTTAAATACCTATGTTCTTAACACCCGAATTTTAAAAGTTTGTCTAAGAATCCATACTGCAATAAACCTTCCTCGACTGCTCTTCACTTGATTGCTTTACTTTGCTCCCTAACTAAATCTTATGTGGCCCTTTAAATTATTTCAAAATTCATAAAAGCAAAAGTTGAATGCACTCCCTCTAGTAACTGAAGCTGCCACCTGAAAAACAGAGGCTAGACAAGAATAAGGGAATTAAGGAGGTATTTATTTGAAGGGTCTTCAAAGGTACACCCTGGGGAGTCCAGAGGCTACTGCCAAGATGGACCCCAAGATGGACGACAGGTCACGAGTTCTTCACACCTTTATAAATTTGGTTCATTTGCATATCAGGGTTAATTCTCTAGTTAATTATGAAATTTCCCAAAGATTTCCCCTCCTTTTAGAGCCTTTTTGGGCCTATGATGGTCTGAGTGTCCTTGGAGAGCAGGTCAGAAGAGGTTTTGTTATGTCTACTTAGTACGAGAGAGCAGAAGCTAACAGGCTACAAGAAACTTCAGAGTTACATACTAGGTAGTACAGGATTTGAAAATCATAAAAGTTAAAACCCGAGGTATCAGTACAAAGCTTGACTGTCCTCAGACTACCTCAATTTTCTACATTTCTATCCAATTTTCTCCATATATTTTTGTTATTTTATTTTTAAGAACAAAGACCAAACTGAATTACTGTACACAGGAGGAGGACTGTGTGCAGACTGCAATAAAGATTAATGCTGGAACTACGATCTGAGTTAGTGGAACGTTAAGATCTGGTGATAACTGAACTGTTAGAATGTCAGGAGAGAAAAGTTAGGATGAACTTCTGAGTAGGAAAGGAAGGAGGAGATGGCCTGAGTACAAAGGAGGCCATGGAAGTACATTAGAAAGAAATCAAGAATAACATACAAGAAGTGAATGGTGATGGCAAATCTGCTGCACGCACGAAGCAGTCAATCAAAACTAACCAAAAATGCAGATCTGAAGCAAGTCCATTTTGAGAAAACAGAAAGTGGAAGACTGAAGGGAAAAGTAGCTGTGAATGATGGCTAGGAAGTATGAAGAACCTGCCTAAACACTAGCAGCAATCAGTTAAACACAGCAGTAAGCAGAGCAAGATTAATATCTGAGAGTAAGAGAACAAGATGTTATCTGGACTCAGGTATAGTTGTGTGACCTGATGTATGAAGCAAGCTAAGTATGGATCTTCCAAGACAAGATACAATCTCTCACAAATAATTGTAAGCTAAATTACTTTGTCACTTGGGCAGTAGGAGAAGTATATAAAAAAACCACACCTAAGAGCCATCATGTCACACAAACTTTTCTGTATTTATATTTGGGCTACTTTCACGCATTTTGGTCAAACCCACATTACAGGTTTTCTTTGGGACAGTGTAAGGGGAGCAGATTTTCAGTGGGATAGCCGTAAAATTTCACCAGAACGGTGCAAAACTTGAGTGAACAGTGTCAGTGTATTAGGCACAAGCACAGTGCTCCACCTATGTGGTTGAACTGTTCCTGAATTCCAGTCGCCTTGTACATCTGCTGGCTTCAGACGACAGCAAAGCATACCCACATCTGACTCCCTTCGCTGTACTCGGGCCCATGGAGTTGTCCTCAGCAGATTTAGTTTTAGAGCTCAGTATGCTAATTTTTATTCAGCTGTCACACCTGTTCATATTTTAACACAGTCCAGAACAAGACTGAACAGTCTTAACTTTACTTCCTTATTACATCCTCTGCTCCAATTCCAAATGATAGGAAAAAAATTTAAGTTCGCAAATAGCATTCCCACAACCTAAATAATTCAAAAATCAAAACAAACGTAAAGTCCAAAGACTTCCAACAGGAAACAAATTTTTTTCTTACGAGCAAACCATCTGATTTGTAAGAGAAGAACAGGAGAAAATGCTATTGGAAGGAAGCAAAATTCTGAGTCTGAGCCTCAGCCCTGAACTCTAGTATGACTTAACTTTTTCATTACCATTTCATGCAGATGTTTACCTCACTATTCTATAAGGCAGGCTACAGAAACAAGGTGTGTTTATCAAATTCCACTTGGCATTTGTCCATTTTCTGTTTGTTCGTTTTGTAGGATTTTCTGGTTAAAGCAGAATTTTCAATCTTCTAAATAGCATTTAACATAATTGCTTCAGAAACACTTAAAAAAGCCACTGAGTCTAACTGCCCTAAATGTGTTGTACATGAACTAATACAAACTATGTGAGAAGAATTCAGTAGGAATACTGTATTATTAAAAAGAACAGAAGACAACAGCTGCTCTTGGTGAATTTTCCTGATATGCATAGGCACACTTGTGACAGTTTGATGAAATATCAATGACATTCAAAATCATTCTTAGCTAAACAGTTGGTTTTATCTACAGCACCAGTACTGTAAAGCACTTAAGAGGGAAGACGAAGCCAGATTGTATCCTGTCTGCACAGATTTGCAAGTTTCAGAGAACAACTATATTCTGAATAAGCATGATACGTATTGCAGTGAAGCAAAACAGTGTTAACAAATCACTATTTGCCCAAATGGCAGCATCCATCAGAAGACAGCTTTAAATGAGACAACTGAGGAAAAGTCAGAAATTTTGTAGAGGGAAGTCTTATCTTAGCATCAACATTAAGGTCTTTTTAAGAAGTGAACTTGCATATGGACAGAGAACACACACAGAAGGGATGTGAGACCACCCCTTAACAGAAGCTCCTGAGGAAACTGACCTGCCACAGGGTAAAAGAAAATTGTTCTCATGCAAATGAATAATGGTTTAACAGATAGGAAATGGGGAAAGTGTAAATAGTCATCAGTTTGAAGTAAAACCACCAGCGGGATCCTACTGAGATGATTGCTCAGGCAAAAGCTTAAATATGAAATAATTGGAAATATTTATTGGATTTATATATTAAACATTGGATTTATAAAATATATAATTGGATACTGTGGATGACAATTTCCAAAAGGAATGCTACTACAGAAAAGTTGCCCTGTCATGTGTTTGTTGACTCAACAAGGAGCCTAGAAGCCAGAAAACACAATTATTAGGAAAGGAATAGCAAACAAAAGAGAAAATGGAAAAAAGTTTAGTCTTCCTCTCAACGTCAAAAATAACCACCAAAGCCAACAACTTCAAAATATATAAGGAAGACTATAACAACATATTGGGTATGAAAAAATATAAGGGCAAGAAATGAGTTAACAGGCCAAGACTCTCCACACAAAACAGGGGCACTAATGAGGGCATATGCAGTTCTACGAACCCCTGAATGGCAAGGATGAGATGAATAAAGGGCTGATTTTTTTCCAACACCAAAACTAGTCACCTAAGAGAGCAAGCAAAACTAAAAAGTTTTCTGTCCAGTACCAAATCAAACAGTGGAACCAGTCGTAATGGATTATGTTGATCTTAAAGTCGCCGAGACTCCAAAGCAGTTTAGACAAAATCAAGGAAAAATAAAACAGAAGTTATTAAATAAAACTTGCTGCCTCTGACCACAGAAGCACAATCACTACACAAACTTCTGTAAGGCTGTGGAGTACTCTGAGACAAGCTCACTGTAAGCTTTTCCTACTCTTACATGTCTTCCCTAGGTACCTGCTATGAGCAATTTTTGAAGACTCAGTAACAATCATGTCTGATCTGTCATCTGACCTGAAGGAACTTTTCTTGTGATATTAGAACACTGATCTGGTTTCAAATAAAGCCAGCAACTCAGGAGTTATGCTTTTTCTCAAAATTTTATCTTTCCAAAATTTGTGACACCAGTCAAAAAAAATACACATTCAGTGTACATATAATATTCAATATTATCTCGCTATTGTCACTCATTACTGAGTTCGCAGAGGACACAGATGCATAGGCCTGGCCTAAGACCACTTCCATTTATTTTACAATTGAGTTGAACCTGAAATACAGAGATTAAGCTGAAATTTGCATTGTGAAATTGCCTCTCCTTACTACTTAGCATGAATGGATTTTCTTTCCTCTTTCATTTGCCACAGAAAAAGGCAATAATGAGTAATTACTTGTGCACGTACAGTTAAAAGGTAAGAACTACTGCTCACTAAGGAGTTTTTTTTAATTCAGAAAACATATAGTCAAGATCATTTTTGTTTACATATACACCTCATATTCCCTTTTTGTGCTTGTTTAGCCTGTACATGGATTCAGAGGCGGAATGCATGCACAGAAAAGGTATGTTGAGCAGAAACTCTGTTTCCCATCTGTCTTTTCATTAGGATTTTACAGTGAGAAGACACCAGAAGTTTTCTGTCATATTTTCAAAAAGTCATTCCTCAGTCTTTAAAGTGTATCATCTATTTTCTTTCCAGTAAAAGAGTTTGTCTCCATATTGTTTATAAATTTTTGCAGGTCTTTTGTCAGCTAAAAAACAAACAAACAAACCAGAAAATACAAAAGGCTTGCAAAATCAAACACCCTTGACACTCAGTTAATGTGAACTTCAAAAGTCAATTACAACTAATCAGGTGACAGCAGATGATAGTGTCAGAGTAGTTCAGGCAGCCAATAACTGCTACAAGGACAGATAACAAAAATGTCCTATAAACTAATGAATATTTCCAAGGGTAAGTAATAATAAAAAAATCTGTTACAGTGTTTTCTTGTAGTGCTTACAAGAAATATTCCACCTCTCATTTTCAGGAACCACAAAGCGGACAAAGAAATCACTCTGCTCTCCCAAGCAACACTGCACTTGTCAAAGGTATTGGGAAAGCAGGCTCCTGTGCCTGACTCAGCTACTGCTTGCAACAACCTCCCAGTCTTGCAGTCGGACAGATGCATTTTCTTTGGGAGTCTCGCCGCTCCTGCTCCCCGGCGCAGGGAGAAATGCTGTCAGATCCACACTGCTTAGCACCGCGAGGAGCTGCTGCAGGAGCTTCCTACACTGCTGCGGCACGGGGCAGTCGGCAGCCACCTCAGCAACTTTGTCACATGTCACCAGGGCTCATCAGTGGCACCTACAGCAAAAGGCTGAGGCTGGCTGTGCACAAGCCAGGCACCAGGACACACTCAGTGATGTGGTACAAACCAAGTAGTCCACTGGTATATTAGTGTTCAGCACACCAGCTGCCCCACCTGAATCCTTGAGTTATCCCTTTGGACTCTTGTTCACCAGTGACACTTAACATGCCAGACAAAAATTCCTCACAAAAGAGGGGAGAGATTTATTTGGTCAAGTTTTAAGGAAGAGATAAGGCACTGCATTGCAGCCCTGGGGCTCTACCAGGTAACACAAATGCAACCACAATGTGACTCCACTGACAATTCTCTCTTCCCCCCTAGAAGACAGGATCCCAAAAGAGAGCTGGCAGGCAGCTCAGATAAAACTGTTTGTGTGGCATGTGAGATGAGAGAACAGGAGAGGCATGAAAGCTCTATCAATGCATGAGACAGGTGTAGTGTGACAAAATACAAAATAATGACTTTATTAAATATTTGTGTATGAGAATGGGTATGTGTATGCAAGCACCTACAAGTTTAAAACTTTTTATCATGATTAAAATCTTTCCACACCCTTCAAAACATACCTAGATATGTAACTGTTTATGGATATATACTTTATCAGATCATCTTCATGTAAAGCAGATTATCTCTAGACAGAATACATCCAAATGCAAGGTTTAGAAATGCACTGCTAGTGATACAGGAAGTTTTCAACTTTGCAAGAGTTTTATCAGCACTTTGTCATATACTTATTATCTGACAATCTGCACATCTTCACTTTATTTTTAGATAGTTAAAATTAGCAAAACAAACCAAAATACAGCCCCAAAACAACAAAATAGAACACACCACAAATTTCAAAACTCTCATTTCAGAAAGCATCAGGTTAGATGACAGCTCGCGATTTCTAGTTTTGCTGAGGACAATGTTCCAAATTGCCCAAGGATTGTCTATTTTCTTTATATTTTCCTTGAAGTAATTCATGTTCTCAAATAAACACTGTTTTAGAAAAACAGAGATTGAAGACTGATGCAAACTAACTAGTACTACCTACTCAATTTAACTCACAATAAAGTATCCTTACAGCTTATGCTACAGTAATTACTTCATATGATACTGGAGTGAAAGATACCAAAAACACATAATAGTTTCAAACTCTCAGAAGCATATCTACACTGAGTAATTTTAATTGTGTTTTCAGGAGATGTTCACCTACAGTTCATCAAACAAGTGCAGGGATAAATCATTTTCAAACAGCATCTTTCAGATGGTTACTCTCATCCTCAAAAGCAAATCCAGTCAGATTTCATTACTGGAAGAAAATCTGACAATACTATCAACTACTCTAGTTTGTGCTAAACTCAGAAATCCTTCTGAAGCAAGCTCCGTGCTTGTTGTGCTTGCTCATTATCTTACATGCATCATTTTCCATCAGCTTTTTCTCTTGACCCTTTGTGTTCTAATGAGAACTTGATCCAGATCCCACACAAACCCCCTCTGCAACAATGCCCTGGGGCTGCCATAAAATTTCTTCACTAATTTAAGCAGTTCAACTAAAAAGGTGAACTTTCTTTTATTTTTTTGAGCTTAGCTGCTACAACCTTCAGCAGAGCTGCAAATAAAAATTTAAACTGGAAAGAAAATTTACACCTTTCTGCTGTACTTTCTCCTTGACTTTTATATTTCATCTTATAGGGTAGGAATAAATGCCAGCCTTTTCAAAAGCAGTTATCACCCCATTTCACCAACAGAGAACCTATAAAGGTTCATATATCATCTAAATGTAAATATCTTTAAAAGCTCACCCATTCCCAGTCATACTTTCCCAAAGCAGTACCATACTACTAAATGCTTTCACCCAGCTGTTGAAGAGGTACTATTCAAGATCCTGCCGGACTACACAGTTTGAAAGACAGTATTTTTAGCAGACTCTCCTTTACAATTCAGCCAGACATCTCAAAAAGACTGGCAAGAGTTTCTTGCTGCAAGCCAACTAAAGCATGTTTTGTCATAAAAGTCAAACTAATACTTGAGGGAACCCATAAACATTCTTGCTGGCATGCTTCAGTGAGGCAGAGCCTCTTGCTTTAAAGTTCATAAACTTTATCTTTCCTTATATTTTTAATTACTTAAAACTAAGAGCAGAGCAGGCTACCTCCTCTCCCCTTCTCTGGTCTCAGACTGAGCTCTCCTAGATCTTGCAATGTTAGAAACACTGGTGTTCTCCTTGGCCTAGATATAGCTATACACTGCTTTAGACAAAAGTGGAGTACAACGGGGAAGACTAATGACTTATTTGTCTTCTAACTTGAACCATGTTTAACCTCACTTGGGAGTTATCAGCAAACCTGATTTCCCAAAGATTCATGCAAAGGGTTGCCGTTCAACCAGTGATACCATCTCCTTGCAGGATCTCAGAGACGTGCTAGGAATTGAAATGGAAGCACAGTAGATTGCAGTAATGGCTGAAAATAGTTTGGATCAAACCATCTTTGAGATGAATAATAAAAACAGATTTTGCTGAGCATCTTTTTATTAAAACTAGCATGAGATTTCAAAAAAAATTAAGCAGCCCTTCTATAAAGGCAAATACTGCTGGGAATTGTGTCATTAGGGGTAATAGAGATTGGTAAAGAGCTAGGAATAACAATACAGCCTAGACAGTCCTTGGTACAAAGACTAATTTCCACACACACAGCCCCCCATCAACCATCCAACCAAATGAACAATAGCTGATTCTATTTTAGACTTGATATATGCTGAAGATTATGTGTTTCAGAAAAGTTTTTCATATGAAACAGCCTTGAATAGAGCAATCATGACATGATTTGGCTAAAAACTAAATGGCACAAAATAGCATCTGGATTTTAAAAGGACAAGCATATAGGGCATTGGCTGCTAGAGTTAGCTGGAACAAGAGGAGCAGAAACTTACACGTGGACAAAGCCTGCTATTTTTTTCAGAAAGCAATGCCAAAATTTAAAAAAAATAAGCACTTTAAAGAATAACCATTCCAAGGAAAAAAGGCAGAAATCCTCCAGACTCATTGGCAGACATGTTAGAAGTAGGCAGAGAAGGAATGGAAAGAAAAGACTACAGTGAAATTATGATTCCTAACTGATTCAAAATATCATGTCAGTCACATTAAAAACAAACACAGAAATTTTTTCCTGCCATATGAAGAAAAAAAATTCTTACTTCAGAGAATCTGGGTTACAAACCAAGGCTAATTTAAAATTCTACATGGCAAATTAAGCAACAGAATTGCAAGTAAATTCAACAGCAAAGACTACATGATCATACAGGTGAATATTAAAGATTTTTCACTGTCAAATCCAATTTCATCAGCTGGAAAAAATATAAAGGAAAGCCATCAACTAGTCATAATATAAAACTAAATCACAGGAGGTTTCAGAAGAGATTTTCCTAGCAAAAATTAAGGCAGTGCCTATGTACAAGATAACAAACAAAGTATCTAAGAATACTACACAATGCTCTCCTGGTTTCTAAGAAATGTCCTGTCATGGAAGAAGCCTTTTGCTCCAGTGTTCCCTTCAGCTCACACCCTCTCCTTGCACTGTGCTAAGTACCATTGGTGAGGCATCAGCACAGTTTTCCCAGAGAAGCTGTGGATGCCCCATCCCTGACAGTGTTCAACACCAGGCTGGATGAGACTGAGTAACCTGGTCTAGTGGAAGATGTCTCAGGCCACGGCAGGGGAAGCTGGACTAGATAATCTTTAAAAGGTTCCCTCAAATTGTTCCTGTTAATTCTCATGGAATTAAACACAAAGATCTAGACAAGATGAGCTGGGCTAAAAAAAAAAACAAAAAACCAAAAAACCAAACACATTTATATTCATTGCATCTCAAAACATACCCAAAAAAAATCATCATTGCATTAGGACTTTTATTCATATATATACACACACACAAAGCATCAGTGCACAGACACAGCTTAGCCTTTGCAACAGTAAGAATGTATTGCTCCCAAAAAGCTAGGTTAATAAAGTAATTCAATGGAATACCACTGCAATAATACATTTCTGTCACTCACACTTCAAAAGATTTTTATAAGAACAGAGTTTGCTAGAAAGTTTGTGTAGACTTCCAAAGAAGACATAAGGACAGAAATAATTAAAAAAAAAAAAAAGAAAAATCACAAACAAACCAGAAGATATAGCCTACCAAATATGTTGGTGGAATGTCCTTTCCGGGCAATTGGTTTGAGCTCATTATGTCCCCATCCATATTGCCTATAATTGTCCCAGGCATGCTCCATCATCTAAGAAACAGAAAAAAAATAGAATTTGATTACATTATAAAACTACTCTCTATGAATACAATATTTTACTCCTTATTTGAGACTTCATCTTTTACAGGGAGCCCAGCGTACTAATTACTTTGTCACTGCTTCTGTTACAGAAATCAGATTTTACAGCATGAATAAATTTGGAAAAAATTTCAAGTCTATTTGACTTGAGCTATGGGGCCTAATGCTCTGCATCAGGTCATTTTCTTGTTCTTTCATTTCCTTTAATAAATGCACAGACACTTAAGAATGTAAGCATAAGGAATGCATTTAAGTGTAAGGAATTGCTGTAAAACACTGGCTAATGTCTTAGGACGCTAACTGAAAGAAAAAGATATCTACTGATACTTGAAGCATAAAAAGGATTTATTTACACTGGTACATCCAAGTAGGACTAAACAATTTTGCAAACGGCATAATAAATTTCTCATTAGCAATGCATACTCAGCAAATATCTACTGTCACATAGCCTCTACCAAAAGAAATGCCAAAAGCTTTGCTTTTTAGAAAGCATAATGAACAAAGTAGTATGTTATTAATATTTACTACACAAAACATTTAGCTTTTTAATAGATATTTCCACCACCTAGTAAGAAAATTACATCTAAAAACCCAAGAGGCCTTGCTGACTAGTTGTGCACATCAGCCACTAAGCAATGCTTTTATGGATTTGCTAAAACTCTTCAAATTCCTTACTTGCAAATTGAATGAAGTTTTAAATAAATAAATATTATTAATACCTAAACAGATGTGCAAGTAATAAGAAATTGGGTATCAAAAGACTGCCCCAGACAGAAGAATAGTAAGGAAAAACCTTTAGAACAACAGCCATGTGTCTGTATTCACACTATACATATTTTATTTTTAATCTCATTTTAAAAATTATATTAAAGTAGTGTTAATATAAACAAAATCCCCAAGAAAATGTATAGGACTTAAAATCATGATTTTCAGAAGGTTAGAAATGCTTTCTAAGAGGAGAAACTATGTGAATGTAACTAAGTGAACTAATACTAACCCTTTAAGAAACTGAGGCACGGCAATCAGTTTTCACTATGATTTACATGATTGTAATTTTGGTATTTTAATCAAAGAGTCACTGTACTCACAGAAAATTTGAGGGAACAAGCAGATGCTGGCTAAAAAATGAGGTGCAGCCAGCTGCCTTATCAGCAGTACCTCATGTTTCTCCTCTTACTATCTATCAGGTCCCTCCTCCTACCAAATTCAAAATTTAGTGGAAGTGAGCATCCGAGAATCCCAAATCTTTTAAATTGCATCCAAATTGCCTGCTGAGACATGGAAAACAAAGTCTCTGTTCTCCCTACAACCATCAAGAGACCCCTCTCCAAACTACAAAGCTGTAATTCCTTTAAATGTAAAGTCCCTCCAAATTTCCCATTGCGCAGTAAGTCTTGCCCAGACAATAAATTTGAACCCCGCACAGGGCCAAGAAGCTGGGGAGCACTTCTGTGTTAAACTGGCATCAACCTAAGATGTCAACATCAACAGCTGTCCCTCTCATGCCGTTTGTCATTCAAAATCAGCTCACATGTTGCTTTTAGTATTTGCACTAATTTTGACCCCTGATTAGGTCATAATACTCAAAAATTTCTTTCAGTGTCATGAACAAGCAGTGTACAAAAAAGTGGATGCAAATGTATTAAAAGAGGAGAGAAAAGCGATTTCCCTAGCATTCACAAACTCCTTAGTGTTTACACGGCACTTATCAAACTGGCCGATTCATAGCTATTGGAACATCAAGATGACTTGGGTAAAGGGATCCTCTCTTGACAGGTAAGAAAACAAACCCAGTAAAACCTGTAAGAAAACAAACCCAGTAAAAACCTGGTCTCAGGCAGTAAGCACAGAAGTTGCTCTGAGAGCTCCCACCAACGTCATCCAGAACAAACCTACAAATTTCTATATAAAATTGTTCATTAACTTACTATCATAACAGTGAGAATCACAGCACCATTCAGATGGGAAGGAACCTCAGGATGGCTCTCCTGTTCAACCTCCTACTGAAAGCAGGATCACTTATGGGATCAGACTGGGCTACTTTAGGCTTTATCCAGCCAGGGTAGACTTAAGGACTGGGGACAGTCAAGGCTTCTGTGAAGGGCCCTGCTCTAATCTGCAGCTTGCCTGTCCAAAAAACTCTACCTGGGAAGACAAACTTACAGGTTTAGAAAGTACTAGAGGATGAAACAAAAGACTGACCAGTGCACTCGCTCTGTGTTTGAAAATAGAGAGATGACTAAACAATAACGGGACCATGACGTGGCAGATCCAACCAATTGGCTTGCCCATAAAGGAAACTGGGCTTCTAAGATCTTTGGATGCCCCAAATAAATATTGCATGAAGGAGAATCAAATAGCCATTGACATTTAGCTTTGTAAAAATCTGATAGTATAGGCAAATACTAGAACAAATCTACCTAAGTTCAGTAGAAGAAAAACTAGTTTCCTCACAGAAAAATGTTACTTGTGAAATATTTCACTGTCCTAATTTGCTGCGCTTCCAGGGAGAACGTACATGTTTTATTACAGAGTATTTAGTGCTGAAGAAACCCCAAAAAAGTATGCAAATTACAAAGGGCTAAAACAGAATACATACAACACAAGATGTTTCTATATATGTAATTTATCCTAAGATAAAATTTTATTATTATATAAACTGCAAAGGAGTATGTTTCACTAGATGCATGAATTAATGCAGAACTTAGGAATACACTACTGAGACCTGAAAGTCTCTTAACACAAGAGACTAAGACACAAATGACTGCATCAACTGAGAAAAGAAATCATATTTTGAGGAGACTGAGCTACTTTGATAACCACAAACACATCTGCCCTGCCCCTCTGCCTCCCCCAAACACTAAGAATAAGGTGTTTTAAGTCCTCAAGAGTCCTTTGACTTTATTATACCAAGTAGCCTACAGATTTTTTCCAGATGAGTGCTGACCATTACTTGGCACACAACTCACTGCTTTCCTCCACCACAAAGCAAGGAGACTTCTCATGTTAGCAGAGAACTGCACATTACATGCAAGTGAGAAGCCCCACAGCTCTTGTATACAGTGTTAAGTTTTGTAAGGATGATACACCAAGAGATCTTGTAACAACATGGAGATTGCTGTTACTGCCAGAACAGGTAGCATGTTGTACTATAGACAGGACATCTATACTATTGGGAGCAGCCGTGCACAGAAAAGCTTTGGAGAGACACAAGAAAACAGATGCCTCTGACAGCTATAAAATTTACCTGAGGATGGCATTTTGGCTCAGGAAGTACAAGCAACATGAACTCTCGATGGGAAAAACAAAATTATTTATATAGGTAAGCTGGGTAGCATTTGTATAGTGAAAGCTGGAAATGCTGAAGAATAGCTGCAGGTATAGATAGGCTTGTCTTAAAACAAAACTTTGTCTTTTAGAGGAGAGCAGTCTGACACTGACTGGAACATCAGCACTACGGATAGTGGAAAGAAAGTAAATTTATTTGCAAAAAACCGTACCCAACCTTTAAAGAACTCAGTGATGCACCTTAAGCTCGGCAGAATGAAAATAACAAGCACAGACCAATAACTGTGAAAAACAAAAGACACACATTTCCATAGTTGAAATTTCCATGCCTGATAGCAGTTTGTCACAGGAAATGCTTGGAGCTTGATGGCATATCATATACAGATCTTGCAATCTGTCCACCAGAGAACGAGCAGTTTTGGCAATGGACTTTTTACTGACACCATTAATGACAGATTTTGCTTTTGAAAGCAAAGTCATTCATAGAGTATCAGTCTGTTGCATACTAATTTTGAAAATGTTTATTATGGAATGCAATGCAAATAACCAGTAAGATGCTGCTGCACACACAACTTGAAAATTCTACAAAAAGTCTAATTTGGACTCTGCTGCAAGACAGACAGGCAAGAAGCAGGGCATGCCAAATGAAACTGCTTTTGTAGGTACACCATTATCCAGTTGGTTTTACTGATTTTAGAACATGTTCATGGGATCTAGTCCTCTACAGTCTCTGAGAAATCAGATTTTTATAAAGACAGAGTGGCAATGATGTCTTTTGCCAAACAATAAAAGGAGGTTACAATGATTGACAAGAGACTTTTAAGGAAGTTCTATCACTACAGCTGCATGTCAGAAACAGTAATTCAATCCAAGGATTGGTTAAAAAACCCCTTTCCAGTCCTAAAAAAAAGGACAGGCAACTAGCAAACAGAACATAGGAGTCCTGAGAGAGCAAAAGGACCAATTTACTGGCAAATTGCAGTATCTACTGGTTCCTGGCATTCCATCAGGAACATGCTAAACAGACAGCAAACAGGTTTTGCTTTCAAAGCAATGAATTCTGCTTAAGGGTACAATTTTGAGAGATTTATATAAACCACCTTCAAACTCTGTTTTAAAATTAACCAAGGACTTGCTAGACAAAATTACTGCTCAATTGGCAGATTAAAAATTAATAACCATTTTCCTACTGTCTGCAAAGAATACTTTTTGGACATTAATTTTAAAAATTATCTTTTCTTTGTATACTCAGATTTTTGATGAAACTTAGAAAACTCACACTTTTTTTTATTTTTCTGGGAGCTCAATCTCAAGAGAAATTATTTCAGGCATCAGTTCATGCCTCTGCCATGCATTTTTGAATATTGTCACTGTAAAAATCTGTTTGGATTATGTTCCTAACACACACAGACTATTAGGTTTTCTTTTACTGTCAAATCTGGTAACAAATCCATCAGTAAAACAAAACCAAATGGATGCAAATGAAATGGATGCAAAGTGGAAAAAACTCTTTTTGTTGGCATTAAATACTTGAAGTCTTAGATGCCTGACGAAAACACATAGGAAAATCCTTCGGATTGGTGAGAACTGAATCAGTTGATGTAGAGTCTGAATTTGAGAGCTTGCAGCAGTGAACCATCTGCTCAAAAGTGCTCAAGAAAGCCAAATATTTTTAATCCAAGATGATGAACAGGTATTTTTGACCTTGTGCATCCTCATGGTTTCAAGAGAATAAGGTATTCACATGATTGAATGGTGCTCTCTGGTGCTGTGTTGTTTAGAAAAGTAGAGCCTCTCGGATCATCTTTGTAAACAACCACAACTGCACATCAGGCAGCGGAAAGTTCTTACAGTTCCTTTCTTCCAGTCTTGTCCTTTCAGGCATCAGTCTAAGCATCTTCATCAGCTTATCCCTGCATCTCTGCCAGTTTTACCCTATCTTTTTTGAAGCTGAAAGACAAGAACTACACGAAGCTTGCAAAATGCAGAGGCACCTGAGCTTCACAACCTACCATAAGAACCTCACCTGTTCTCTCCTTCTCTGAAATACTGAATATCTGCTCACTGTCTGCTGTTGACCACTACAGTGACATTTCCAAGAACTATAAAAATCACAATTTCTCATTCTCAAGTATATTAAGTCACCTCACAGCTTTCCATACTTAGCATGAAGTTGGAATTTCTCCATCTCCAGCCCCAATATGCATCATTTTACATTTAGTTGAGAAATAAAAACTGAGATAATCACTCAGTCCCATAAGGTTTTTCTGCAATTCTTCATGTTGGCAGAAAAGTTGTCATACCACTACTCATCCATTTTCAAACTCTAAATAATTCATTTGTATAATTTAGAGCATGGATCCCCAGCACATGTCCTCTGTGGCCTCCAGCACTACTTAACTGTGTTTTCCATTTCCTGCCTTCTAATTTCTGAACCAATTTCTCCAGACAAACACAGAAACTATCCTCCATGCCATAGCTGCTTAGTTCAACACCAATTAGCAGTGAACCTTACCAAATATTTTTTGAAAAATTATGTATCCAATCATCTCTTGTTCACATGTTTTTTGACTCTTTTGGGGATCTTCTACAGCTTTGTGCAACATGGTATCAATAAAAATAGAGCAGGACATCTTACATATCTGTATGCTCAGTGATTCTATTCCCTATTCTGGTTTCTGTTAATCTGCAGTTCATTCAGCAGGCACAGGATTCTGCAGTGCTTTGGTTTACCCTTGAATCCCTTTCAAAAACTGATGCCTTGTCAACCACTAGTTCTCTGGTAACAAAGCAGAAAATAAGAATAGATGCCAGTGATAGAAACCAGGAATCCAAATCTCAGAGCAAATAATTAGAGTGAACTGTAGGGAGTTTCAGGTAGTTCAGGACTGTATGCAAGATGGTCTCAGTCTTAATGGAATGCACCATGAGAGGTTACTCATTCAACTACCAGTAGCTCCCATTGTGTATCAATGACATAATTAATATCAATATTTGAGAGCTAACACCATCAGAAAACTGCATGTTAAGAACACATCGGCATATATTCTATGGAGTTGCTCCAGCAAACACAGAGGGGACTACAGGAGAAATTATATAAAGATGACTAAAAAGAACATAACAGGATGCTCTGGCTTTCCAGTCAAAGTCTCCATAACTGAAAACATGCCTATTGTCACCTGTAAAATAGATCATGTATAATTTAAAATAGAGATCTCTTCAAGCTAGCTGTAATTCATGATTTTTGCTATCAGTATTTCTGTTTTACAGGAATAAATGGCATATAAAATACAAATTAAAAAAAAAAAAAAACTGTAAGATCAATTAAATTTCATAGAGCCTTTTACCCAGTTCTGAAGATAAGAAATTTATCTGGAGTTTTGCTCATTTTTGTTTGCCTGATAATATAAGGAAAGTGAAATATTTCCTTATTTCTTTGATTTTAATTTGCATTTATCAGTTTTAAATACTGCAAATGTGCTAATTCATTGTTGAAAGACAGGTTCTTCTCACAATGGTCTGGAAAAAAGACACCTTTAATAATGAACACCTTCCTGAATTTTTAACATGCTTCCGATACTGCATGAGCGCTGGAGAATTCTGTAATTTCTACAACTTGACTAAATTGATTCATTTTTAAAATACCCTTAAACAAAAACTTGCATTCTTCATAAGTAGCACATTTTAAGTTACGAATCAAATCCGCATATCCAGGATGCACAGCTGAAATATTGCAAATGGAGCTCCACATCAGGAGTTTTAATTCCATTCTTCTATTCCAGCAAAATAAATACACCAAGCTGCAAAGCTTCTCACAGACATAAATGATTGATTTACAAATGTAAAATGGGTTCTTTATACAATCATTCCAACAAGCTGGGATGCAACTTTGTTCAGGGCCACTCCTAACATGCCTGTACTGGTCAAAGTGCTAATTGCACAATATTAATATATAAATGGAAAATTAGTTTACCAACAGGCTCGATCAAAAAGTTTTTATCCTTAATTTATAGATTCCACTAATTCAGTAAAATTAAGACGAGCTTTAAAAGAGTGTAGCAAAACTAACTGAAAGCTAATTTACCTGTTCTCAACTTGTCAAACTACATTGGAGAACCCAGAACACAGAGAATCCAAATAGTGTGCAAACAAAACCAGCTAATAAATGTTGTATGTGTATGCACATTCATAGATACAAAGAGATTTTTATATGCACACACTTACATATAAAATGTGTGTGTATAGATTTTACACAAACATTCAAGCTGCAGGGAGTGTTATCTTAAATACTGAAAAAGCTGGGTCATAATATTTACATCCTTCAGTTTCAGGAAGTAACTGAAGGAATGTAAGTCAGCAGCAGTGAGCTACAAAATATAAAGCAAAACCTTTAATAAGCATGGATTATAAAAAACTGATGTCACAACCAACCAGAAGTCCAAGTAAGTTTGACCAAGAAAACAAAGACTACAAAGTGTCAGCAATAATGACATTGTTCTAAATTGGTTTCAGATATTGAAAAAAGGTCCCCCAGTCACAGAAGACAGCCTATTTGGCTAGATCAGAAACACTGCAATTAGAAACAATAAATGAGATTAGCATTGAAAGTTGTATGACTAGTAACTATGAAAAGAGGACTTAGGCAGCATGAAAAGATCTCTGGATGATTAAGTAATTCTTGCTTCTATACAGCTCTTTTCTCAATAAGCACACAAAATAGAACTCAGGTAAAAGCACACTTACTATTTTCAGCCCAATTTCTTAGAAGAATGAGGCTTATGCAATCTTGCTGTCTGTACATCCATAATTTGAAACATACATTTGCAGTAGCCTTTTAATCCATTCTCTAATTTCACACTTGATTTTAAAAAGCTGGAGGAACCAGATACTCTACTTTTTGAGTTGAGGAAAAGAAAAAATATCTGTGGCTAGATAAGGCAGACAGACACAAATTAGTACCCTGACTGAGACAAAGGCAGTTATAATTCAACCCTTTACTCATTCGGGGGGCAGCATTTAGCACACCAGCAGCTCTAAAGAAGGCACAGAACACACTGCAATTCATGCAGTCAAACAGGAAGGTAAGAGGATATTCACAGCAACAAGTGCATGATGAGCAGAGGGTGGTATAAGGGGATGCAGGTCAAAAATCCATAGGAAACCATTAGTTTTGCTGCTTATAAAAGAGCCTGTTACTTCTCAACAGTGTCAGCAGCCTCTTGAGTACCATCCAGAGACGATGATGAAAATACACTTTAATCACTTTTCTTCTTGGCACATATCTGTAAGTATTTCTGACATTGCCTCCACTAATATTAAATAAATTAACTTCCCACCTTCCCTTCAAAGAGGCAATATACTACAACTCTAATTTTAAAAGAGGGTAAATGGAAAGTTTTCCTGAAGGAAGTTCACTGGCAAAAGAACTCAAGTCAGAACATCCCCAGCTTCCCAGACTTGTTCCTCAATTGTGCAAAGCATCCAAACTTAACAATAGCTCTTTCTACAGGTGTCATATGTCACAAATGAACTTCAAGTTGAACTAGACGACCTTTAAAGGTCCCTTCAAACCCAAACTATTCTGTGACTCCCTGACCTTTAACTCTGGTGCCTCTATTTCCTGGATGTCCATTTCACAACAACTTTTGCTTAAATGTCTTTCTCCACTTTTTTTTTTTTTTACCAGAAAGCTGTGACAACCAGGTACAGAACCAGAATTTTGCTGTGTTGAGAACAGTTTATCAGAAAGATATCACCTTGCTATCCCATCTCACTAAACATAAGAGCTTTTAAACTGCACAAGCAAGTATGGTAGAGCCAGCAGCTTCAGTCACTTCATAACTCTACCTTACCTGTGTGGACACCACATCTCCTTTGAGCTCTATTTTTAAAAAGTTTATTTACGATCAGCACTGTGTAATTACATGACTGCATACCACAACAAATACAGAACAAGTAATAGAACAAAAGCTCCAGAGAACTCAGATTTCCCAGTCTATCTGAAACCCACAGGATTATTATTTCGCTCTTAAGTTTACCGTGAGCACTCACATAACACCCTAGAGAAGCAGTCTTCCAGCTGACAGGGTTAGTCAACAAACACCAATCTACCACAGAATGGTTGAGGTTGGAAGGGACCTCTGGAGGCTGTCTGCTCCCACCTCCCCACTCAAGCAGGGTAATTTGGAACAAGCTGGCCAGGTCCATTCCCAGTCATTTTATGAGTACTTCCAAGGAGGGAGACTCCACCATCTCTGTGGGCAACAAGCTCCAGTGCTTGGTCACCCTCACAATAAACAATGTTTTACAATGTCCAGATGGAGCTTCTTGTGCCTCAGTTCGTACCCACTGCCTTTGTGCCTGCCACTGGGAAACACTGAGAAGAGCTAGGCTCTGTCTTCCTTACATCCTCCCTTCAGGTGTTCTGTAGGATTCCCTCTCTTGTCCAGCTCAGCAGCCTCATCCTTTGCTCAGATAAGAGATGCTCCAGTCCCTTAAGCATCTTAAGGGTCCCTCACTGGACCCTCTCCAATATGTTCGTGTCTCTGTCATACTGGGGAGCCCAAAACTGAACAAAGGAGGTGTGGTCTCACCAGTGCTGAGTAGATAGGAAGGATCACCTGCATAGGATTAGGACCATTATTGGATGGAATACACTATTTTAACAAGTATCGTAAACGAGTGCTGGCAGTACAATAATACAGTGACACTTTAGGCTGAAATTAAAGAAAACCTGAACCCTGAAAAGTGTGAAAAGAATTACAAAATTTACCTTCTCAGAGAAATAAAACTCACTACAGACCACAGAGCACTATGTAATGATTATATTTAAACTGAAAGAAAAAAAAATATTCTGAACACCATTTTAAAAATACAGTAATGGAAATTAAGTGCCAAAAATTCCAAGTGCTCAAGTTATTTCTGTCTAATTTACCTTGGAAAGGAAGCCAATTACTTCCAAAAGACAGGATTTGTTCTTAATTTCTCTGCATTAACCACAATGAAAAGACACATCTTAAAGCCCTTCTGTAGAATTATACAAGTTGCACTTACAATCTTAGAAAATATAAAGATTTTCTATTTTCAATATTTTTCTTTTACATTGTACAAAAAGCTAAAATATGAATACAAAGCTAAATTGTAGCAGCAAGAATTTTCAGGGGTGTTTATTCTTAAAATACCTGTTAATTAAATACGACAGCACCTTTTAAAAGCCTGAACAGCAAGCCAATACGCCATAGAAGTGCTATAAAGCATGTACGGTAAGCAAGTGGAAAACCTTTACTTCTCAGAGTTGTCACTGTGCAACTAAAATAATCAGCCAACTCATAAATCCTCCTTATTGAAATATCTGAATTAATAGCTTTTTAGGAGAATATAGAGACATTATACGATTTTGTAAATTAAAGTTGAGAATACAACGTAACACTAAATATAATTATCAGAACCAAAAGACACACAAAAACAAAACCAGTAAGATGCAGATTCTGCTCCCAGTTGTATTCCATGACCTCAAGAAGCCTCCCTCTCTGTGCTCAGCAAACATTCCTATTATATAAAGCTTTCACATTTTTTACAAAGCTCTCTTAAGAGCATTACACAAATACTTTTTTACTTTTACATGCACTTTTTTCTAAAATCAAAATATGCCTTTTTAAAATATTAAAGTACTGCCAAACCACTTCTTATACAGAGATGTTAAAAAAACAGACTTCATCAAGTTGCTATTTGAAAAGAAAAACCAGTAATATATTTTCTGTAAAAATAATAGAAACTGGATCCTTATTTGAAAATTTTCCAGCCTTTCTCCCAAATGTAAAGACTCATGTGTGTTACAAACAGTTCCCATTATTCCACCCAATTCTATACAGTTTTTCACCTTTTGCTAGGAGGTGAAATAGGCCATATAACATCATTCATTTAGTGAATTTGAACAGCCTAAAGCTGTTCTCTGAGAGTCAAGTGCCTCAAATACGTATCAGGACAATTCACAGTAAACAAAAGCAGGTCAAATGCTTTCTTGAAACCATTTGGATTTCTGTAGCCAGATATGCAGCCTCCAAGAGGCAGGATCCTCCCTGGGCTATTTTTCAGGCCTCAATCCAGGCAATCATAACATCTTGCATGACAAAAGTTGTATTTTACATACATATATATTACTTGTGGACCTACATTAGAGATATTGTCTCCTGGAACTTGTTCTTTTTTTTCTGCTAAGTCTCTGCCTAAAAAGACTATTTGTATTATTCTATACTGGTTACATAAAACAGTGAGGGAGGACCTCAGTAACGAACATATTTCAGAATGCACTTCACATCTCTGAAATTGCTGCAGCCCTCTCTGAGATATCTGATGCTGTCAAAAAAAGGCTTCAGGCAAAATATTATTCATTTGACACTGTTAATATATGTTTTGTCTCAGCCACATCATTCCAACAATGGTTCCTCAGCATTACCATTTGTCCATTCTCCCTAGCAGACCTCCCACCCTGGTGTCCTATGCCTTCACTCATCCAGCTGTAGAAGTGACAATCTGCTGTCCTGCATGAAACAAAAATTAAAAATTCTGGAGATCACCTGGTAGCTACAGTACTAAAGTGACTTAGTCAATGAAGGCAACTCACCTAACACAGAATTTTCAGTCATGCTCCTGTGATCCTGGGCTGTTCAAGCACAGTGGTCACACAACTGAAAACTGCTCAAGACAAAGGCACTATTATCCTAACTGAAGGATTTACCCACTTAAAACATAGTTCCACAAAAACCTTTGGTCTGATAATGAAAATCCACTCTTCAGAAACCATAACAGTAGTCATCAACAAGTTATGCAATAGAAAAACAGCTTGTCAGTGTGACTCACACGTAGGCTGATCATCAAAAAAAGGAGTAAGCCTTTTACAGCACAAGGTGTGTGGCAACTGCAGCTAAGGATCACCACCTGGTGATTCTTACTCACAAACTACCCTGATCTCCTTAACCTTTGCTATACCTTCAGGTTTAGATCAACAAGAATGGTCCAAATTTTACTACTTTTTCGTGACACCAAGAAAACTGCTACTCTATACTAACCTAGAGCTTATCATCTCCTTGTGGTCTGCATTCTGACCAAACAACCTCAGAAATGCAAATACTAATTTTCAACCCTTCCTCCAATTCCAGACTTGATCTATAAGAACTTTGGTTGATTATTTCTTCCAGCTAGTTCTTCAGCGTTACTGCATTCGGTAATTTCGCATTACTTGGTAAACTCAATTTTATTCGACACATTAAATCCATCTCAAAGGTATTTAGCTAGAGTAATCTGTAGTAAAAATTAAGAAGTGTTGACAACCATGCCATTCACTATTCATCTTCACCCTACAGAAACATACAGAAAAGCAAAATGCTCTCTATATTCTCACTCAGAATGTTTGCAGACAAAGCAGTAGAACCTTTTCAAATCCACAACTTAATGCTGTCCTTTGGGAAGAAGCCCTAACCAAGCAAGGTCAAGGAGGTCCAATATTCCACAAACAACTTCCCAGGCAAAAGTACATCTGCAGTAACCACTAACAGGCACATCTCCCAGGGAAGGATTTGCCACTTCAGATATCCAGATTGTGACAGCACTCTATATGGAGTAACTACTACAAATAGTGATACAGCTCCACGTTGTATCATTCATGTATAATAAACAGTTGTTCATTACTTGATAAGAGTGGATTCCATCCAGCCATCATTAATACTCAAAGTAAAATTCCAGTTTGGGTGATCTACCCACAGAATGGCACACACTTCAGCTACAACTCCTTCCTATGACAATGACAGGTATATGACTGATTTCTCTTTGGTTTTATGAGCTAACTAAACTCAGATTATAATTTAAAAGTAGATTTAGCTGATGTAAATACTAATTACTATGCTCCTGGATGTTCTTTAGTAACAGTCTGTTACTGTCTGCTTGCCTACATCTGGCCTGAACCATTCCTGCTTTGCTAAACCGATTTCTTAGCATAAATCAGAGTGCAGGAAAGAAGAACAATAAGGCTGTACAAGCTTTCTGCCATACCAGTTAGAAGTACAGACTCAGAGAAGTGTCTGGCAATACTAATAGGAAATTGGCATTGCCAGGACAAAAAAAAAAGGCAATGAAACTCAGAGTCAACCAGTAGTGGAGAGGATAAGACCACAAACAGCAATTCCCATAGCCTAAGTTGCCACAGAACCAAAAGCCTAAGCAAACATCTTAATTGTCTCATTCACCTGTAAAACATATAATCTACTTAAATTTACTCAATTTTTTAGACCCATTTAGAATGTATTCTGAAAAGCACGTGATAATTTGGTAATTTTCGAATATTAGCAGCAGGTCTTCTCTTTCCTTATCTTTTCAATCTAATTTTTTAACAGCTAAAAATATCCTGTGACACAGTAACAAATCCCATTTCTTAAAAGGAAACTGACAAAGTCATGCTCTGCTTTAAAAATGCTCTTGTTACTGTTCCATGTGTTAATGACAAACTCATTTTGAATCCACACCACTAAGTTGAAGAAATCCTTAAAATAATTTTTAAATTGTTACCCAATGGAGTATTAACACTCCAAAACCAGGGAAAAAAACCATGCAATAATGCTGATGCTCATTAATACTTGTGCACTTTTAATTTACTGTTTACTAAATGATTTAGAGATCTGTTTTTCTTTTTTAATATAAATCATAGCAACTAAATGCCATATAAATAACTGCTGTCAGACACAAGAATGGGTAGGACCACATCATCATCATCTTTACCTCTTTAACTTTGTTCCTCTTCTCTCGGATATCCGGGTCTGCTGGTTCTCCACTGTTTATCCCTATTAGGTTTGGTAAAGGAACAGGGGGCAGTGGCTTGCTGTCTTTCTTTTTCAATTCTTGCACTACTTTGTTCTTTTCTGTCTGAATCTCAGCTTGAATCTCATCCCGTGATTTCTTCAATTTCTCCTTAGCCTCTTCCAGAGCCTTTTCATGATCTGCTCGGATCTTATTTCTCAGACGTTCCTCTTCTTCTCTAGAGACACAAATGCTAGTCAGCATCTCATTACTATAAACATATTGCTTACAAACAAACTGCAGCTTCAACAGAAGCCACATCCTAAGTTGGTTTCCTCTAAGTAATTCTAATGATTCAGACAAGTTTATTGATTTATGTTAGTGCACAATCCTACACTATTTTTGCCAGGAACCCCAAAAGAACAGCACACACATTCACAACACTACTGTGGAAAAACTTAACCATAGGAATTTTTTAGATTGTTTTAGCACATTTGCTTGTCCACTCAAGAATTTATAGAGGAAAAGTCCTACATCCTGTACTTCAACTACAGGATGCGTGCAGAGGCACATCTAGCAATAATTCAATAATACTTCTTTTTAAGAAATCAGAAGGGCTGTTCCTCACTTTCTGCACAATAAGTAAATCATACACAACTTGACAAGATCTGAAGTAACCACTACCAAAAAAAAAAAAATCACAGCCACTTTGTTTATTAATAACCCTCACCATGGCATGTTTTCCCTTCAATTCACAACTCATTGTTCCAATCAGTACAGTCCTTAAACCATTAGTCCTAAAAGCAGAATTAATTATAAAGCCATTTAGGAGCATAAGAGCTTTTTTGTTTAAGTAAAGAATGATTTTGAAATTCACTGTCAACAAGACCAACATCATCTTGGTTTTAAGCAGTATCTTACAGTGTGATCTTTGATGATCAGTTAAGGTTTTAAGATGTGCACGTAGAACAAAGAGTACTGTTCCAAGGCTTGGTTTAAACAGGAGGTTATTCTAAAAACAGACAAAAATGGCCCATTCCAGTCCTAAAATATTTCAAGGCATAAGAAAGACACACATCAGACTCTCAATATAGCACCACCTTTTCAAGCTTCTTTAAAAAACAGAGTTGCTCAATGACTAATGTAAGCCAAAAAAAGTTGTAGTGATTTAAAACAAGTACTAGGTAAAAAAAAAGCATTGTTACACAAAGAGTACTTTATTAGCCCTTATATTTTTCTGAAGTGCTATTAGGTTCACATTTAAAATAAATTATAGCAGCATTATTACCTTCAATATATTAGTACTAGAAACCAAAAGCAACATTTTAATAGATGCACTGATGGAAACACTTTCAAACTGAAGTTCTTCAGCCACTTTTCTCAATATGATTCACACCACATCCATATTTCTTCCAAACAATAAAACAAAGGACTGAGCTACTCAATTTGACCATCAAATCCAAGCTCATTAATACTGTCCAATGGTATCAGTGCCTCTCTCCCTTAACTGAGGAGCAAAGAAAAAACTTTCAAAGTGACAAAACACTACTCTAAAAAGAGAAAACAAGTTAGACCATTTAGGACAATTTTTACTTCTACTATGATCCACTTATATAAGAGAATAACTTCCTTGTATTCCTGCAAAAGCCACTCAAGACTGTTGTGGCAGCAATATTGTGCTCACGTATCAGTAACAAAAGCAGACAAAAATTTCTACCACCTGGAAGATCTGAAGCTTTGGAAAGCTCTTCCAAGGCTAGCAGAGGGCTCTGCATAAGTTGCAACTAGAGAGAATATGAATGAGGTCACCTGTCTTGGAGTCATGTTCTCCCCAAGAGAGGGCACACTGTACAGGAGCCAAAGAGCTGCTTGACAGAAAATGAGAAATCTGAAATGTTACTGAGCAGTTAAGAATCAAAATACTTCGGTGTGGGAACAATGTATTTTGCAGGTACGTTTCTCATATTCAAAACTCAGTATCTGGAGGCAAGTGACAGTCTACTTTCTGACCAAATTGACTAACATTTTGTTAATAGATACTGAAATTCTTTTTGCAAAGGATCAATCATCCTTGAAATAACTGCATTTTTGGGGGGGGAAAGGTAACAATGTATCTCAGACCTTAACAAAAAGGTGGTCAAGGTAAATTTACATTAATCTAATTGCTTTATTGATAAACAGAAATGTGTTTGGTGAAACCTATGGTTAACTTGCAAGTCTTCAAATACAATCCCCCTGTGTGAAAAAGATTAATGAAGTTTGAGTAGTTACAGTGAGTCTGACTCACTGAAATGAGTCACTGGTGATGTGCTATGTGCACCTTCACAACTTTCCACCATCAAGATCAAGCGCCAGGAAGATTCTGCTTTTACCTTTTACCTTTTTTTTCAGTTCCAGGTGCTGCATGCAACAACCATAACAAAAGCTCCATCACTCTACAGACTTCATCTGTTTCTAGATTCAAACTGCATGCAACAGCCATGAATTGGAAAATAAGTTTTGAAGTCACATCTGTCAACACTGCAGGAACCACTGTATAAACATATAAAAAGCTGTTGATTTCTAAAGCATTATAATCCAATTAGAGTCATTAGGAAAGTTTGAATGGCACAGTCTGCTTTCCTTCAGTCACTCAGAAGAAAATACAGACTCAATAGAGTTGAAAAATCCCAATGCTAACTGTATGATCAGCTCAAAGCCTTTCTTACAGGAAGTGACATTTTGAGATAAACATAAGAAAACAGTAAGATGAAGAGAAAGGTCAACAGGTATTTGAGGGAGTTTACAGTAGACAGTACAAAAGCTTCTTTGGCAGACAGATATTCTCTGTGCAATTACCAATGATGGACAGCATGAGCTACATGATATGTCATATTCTACGTGCCAGCTGAAGACATATTTTACCAAATATATTCAAGTATACGACCCTAATGGAAGAAAAATCACACCCCTAAATACCAGTACCACATGTTTCTTCTGAGTTCTTAAGGAACAAGACTTAAGTGAAAATACAGAATAAAGTTAAGAGAATGAAAAGACTGATTATGTGTGAGCAGCTGACACCCCCTCAAGTCACCAACAAGCTCCCTGGCCAGCAGAGGAAAGAGTAAGCAACAATTTAATACATGCAGGGAGCATATATTAAAATACTCATAATTAAAGAAGAGACCTCAGAAGGATCAATCTAAAAATATAAGATTGGAGAGAATTCCAGCATAAACACGTATACCAAAACTTGTCAAACTGTTTCTGTATCCCACCCCCACTTCCAAGGAACATAAGCAAACTCTTAAAATGTAAAGTGTTTTGAGTAAATCTTAAAGACCTTACCTAACAGAACGCTACTTTCTTCTAGTCATCCCAAAAGCTTATTCAAAAGTCTCGAGAGAGGTTCAAGTACCATGAAACTACAGCAGTAGCTACTTTAAAACAAGCACTGTTATTAAAATAACCTGTCATTAGACTGTTTTTGCCAAGAAGAACCATAAATAGATCTAATAATTAGAATTTGAAACTAGAAACAGGTGCAAGTTTTTTAAACAATCACTGCAATGAAATATTGCAGCTGCCTATGCAGGAACTGCGCGCGCTTTCAGTGTCCACGAGCTGCCTAAATATCATTCAGGGAAGACCACAAATTATAACACTTGACACCCAAATCACCAACTGGAACCTAATGTGCTTTAATTATGCGCACAGTAGCGAGTCTTCTGAACAGCTACCAAGCCTCATTTGTCAAGACAATGACTGTTAACAAAAAAAGTCTTTCCTATCTGCTGTGACACAACAAGCTCTTTAGAAAGCAAACTGTAAAAAACCCTCTAAAAACGCTTTCAAATTTCTTTGTGAGATTCAGGATTAAAAAACAGAAATAAAAACTGTAATAGAGTCAAGAAAAGCAAACTGGCCACCAGCAACTGTTCTTGCCACTAAAAAGCAGGCCACTGGCTCACTACAGCAAAAGGACACACAGTTTATTATCATTTGGATTTTCAGCAGATGGGGAGACGACTGTTAGAGAACATAAATATTTGTGTAAGTCTGTCATTCAGAAACAATCTCCTGTGTGGAAATTCTCAACTTTTACCCTTTGGTCAAGCTTGATCTTCAACCAGGGGCTACTTTCAGAGACAGCGAAACCAAAAAGAAGGCACTAATTAAAAAAAGAAGTTTGAGAGTCAGTGCCTAAAAAATAACTTCCCATACTAACTAAAAGACTTTACTCCAGTGTTTCAGCACACACAATTTCGTAATATCCCCACATATCACAATCCCATAATGTTCTCTCTGTATATGGAGAATATACACTCATGGCATACAAGAGTCATGGAGCTACGTATACGGCCCCTAACATGATTGGAGTCTGAAGGAGGAAGAACTGAAGAAAAGACCAGCTGTGCTGGGTTTTGTTCTTGCTTGATCACCCTTCCTGTATGGATGGCTGCATTACTCTTTACTGTCAAGCATGCACAGAAAAAGAGGCTTGATTTTTTTTTTCTAATGTCTGGATGATCATCCTGCAAAAGTTACAACTTTTCTCCCAGTTAGCTGGGCTGCTGTGAGGCAACAGAAATACACTCATGAAGGAGTAGGAGTACCAGATCTGCACATGTCTATGACAGCTGAAGAGCTCCACCATTAAAAGGGAGGCTGTTACTTGGCAAGTGTTTTCCCTCTCGAGGCAAGCTAAGATTGTATTTATTTCACCTATTTTTTTTTTCTTCACGTAATGAACTTTATCAGAGATCACTGGTTACAAAGGAATATTTTTAGTGGAAAATAAGTGAATCCTATTGGCTGACTTGACACTAACTTAAGTGTATCAAAAACACAGTGTCAAAGTATTGATTATAAAGATTTTTCAAACAGACTTTTAAGAAGAATCTTATGCATGTTTTCAAGGGAATGTCTTGTCCCCAAATCATCTATCTGACAGTGTTTTTCCAAAGCGCTGTTTCTAAATATATTTTCACCTTTGTTTAAAATACCCTTGTAGATAGGCACGGCCCAAAACTCTCGCAGAGGCAGAGCAGATAGCTGATAATTTAGTAGTAAAACATTTTTGTTATTTAAAAAAATGACAAATTCAAACTGTCCTTTGTCAATGTTCTAAACTGTTTTAAGAATATTATGATTTTAGTTATCAGCAAGCATCCTACCTGCTCACTGTTTTAGTTAAAACAGCAATCCCTACATGTGCTATATACACACACTATATAGTGACTTGTGCATGTACATGGTGGCCTGGGAATAATGCTGAAATGCAGAATATTCCCCATTTCAATCCTTCTTTCCCAAGGGAGTTAATTACAGTTGATTAGGACATCAGAACATATCTTTAACTTTGAAAAATTATTGTTAAACAACTTTTCCATATGCAGAAAACCTGTGGAAAGGAATCTGGCAATCCTGGTCAATGCTAAGTTGAATTTGAGACAGCAGTGTCTTGGCAGCCACAAGGCCCAACACTACCCTGGGGGGCATCAGGCACAGCATCGCCTGCTGGGCAAGGGAGGGGATTGTCCCACTCTGCTCTGCACTGGGGCAGCCTCACCTCGAGTGCTGGGGGCAGTTTTGGGTGCCACAATGTAAGAAAGGCATTGAGCTGTTAGAGAGTGTCCAAAGGAAGGCCACTGATCAACGGTGAACAGTCTGGAGAGGAAGCCATTAGAGTAGTGGCTGAGGTGACTTGATCTGTTCAGCCTGGAGGAGACCTCACTGCAGTCTGTGGCTTCCTCATGAGGGGAAGAGGAGGGGCAGGCAGTGATCTCTTCTTTTTGGTGACCAGTGACAGGACCTGAGGGAATGAGTTGTGTCATGGAAGGTTTACGTTGGATATCAGTAAAAGGTTCTCCACCCAGAGGGTGGTTGGGCACTGGAACAGGCTCCCCAGGGAAGTGGTCACAGCACCAAGCCTGACAGAGTTCAAGAAGCGTTTGGACAACACTCTCGGGCACCTGATGTGACTTGCAGTTGCTCTCTCAGTACCAGTAGTGGGCTCAGTGACCCTTGTGGGTCCTTTCCTGTGGGAGTGCAAAATGTCACCAGGGAGGATGGCTTTTGTTGGTGTGGGGCTCTGGGGGAGATGGGGGGATCCCAGGTCTAGCAGTAGGGAAAACAAGGGAGCAGGAGACAAAGAGGAGAAGGCAAGGCAAAAGTAGGATGGTTAACAGGAGATTAAACATAGAAGTTGTAATCAGTAACTGCTTGAGATGCTAAAGATGTAATCCTAGAAGTTGAAGGTTGAGGTTGTTGAACTGCTAGCTTTGGAACCGTATGTAAGTTGTGCTTTGTACAATAAAAAGTTGGTTTTGCATGTACTCAGTGGAGTCCGTGTTTTCAATCACCGACACTTTCCAACTCAAGATATTCTATGATTCTGTGATTTATTGTCCAGAAAACTACCCCAAAAAACAGATTCCTTGAGTAGTTTCTTTGATGACAGTAGAATTTATTTCTAGGAAGTGGTTAGATTTGTATACGACATGAGCATTGCATCTCAAGCAGAAGGAACATGAGACAAACCTTACTCAACTCATATCCTTCTCTGTCTGGTTTTAGTTTTCTTTTTCCTCTTGCTGTGACACTTCCTCTTGACCTTTGTCATTTTCCTACTTCCTCCCTTCCTTTACAGTTACTTGTACCAACTTAGCTTCACTAGCTTGCTTCCTTGGTCTTCAACAAGGGCATGGCCACCACTCTGAATGCCAGTCCTCCTCACTGTAATCATCCAACTTATTTGGACAATGCCAGGGTGAAGAGAAATTCACTGACAACGGCATTCTCCTTGAATCCAAAATACTCCCACAAAGTCTGTAAACTTTTTCCAAATAAAATTTCCTTCCACTCCTCTGCAAGAAATGATGCCCCTAATTGATCTGGTTTGCGGCCGAACCTCAGACTAAGAATCTGGGCTTTCAGCCACCTTCATCATTGCCCTCAGGACTTCTCATCTCCATGATGGAAACTCACAGATCCTGTTTCAGACCTGGTCTCTTGTCTAAACCAAAACATCAGTCCCTGACATTTCTTTGTGGATAGCTGGGTGTCACCTTCAAGACAAATAAACTGTAACTTAACTTTTAATCTTCCTTCCACAGCTTTTGTTTAGCAGTGGAAACTTCTCCATTGTCCAGACCGCCAGTGTCTGGGCATTCTTCCCATTTTCTAGAACCTGACTGCACCTAAATTTATCTCCTTAGTTTCCAGGTATTTTAAATTCAGTCTTTCTTAACCCATACCGTTAGAAGCCCTCAGAACTTGATCATTCTCCTTTCATCCAGCAATTCCACTAGGAAGACAAGCCACTTAACTACTGACATCCTCAGACTGGCCTTTCTGTATTTTTTCTCCTGCAAGTGTAATTCATTATATGCATTTTTTTAGAAAGACCCAAAAAACATGTCTACTTCCAGAAGTCCAGTATGTTAAAGCCACAGATTTCCATGCTAATCATTAGAGGCCACTTCTGCTTGTTACTCCTTTACTGTCACTACCTAATTGTTTTCCTTTGTCTTGTAATTTAGGTATGGCCCTTGGAAACAGCTCTGGAATGAGGACAAGCAAAATCCTGGGGGAAATAGAGAGAATTTCAAAAACACATATTGAATGGGCACACAGAACTTGCAGAAGGGAGTGCAGAGTTGAAGCACATCCCTTATGCATGAGGTCCTCTGCAAAACAAAAAGAAACTGAATATTCCTTGGCATCCTTTATAGTATTTTGGAACATAGCCAGGACCTTCATGAATCTTCACAGGCTAATACTTTATTAATAAAGGTTGTTAACATAAAAGACAACTCATGGGTTTTTTTACAACCATAATAAAAAGAACAAAACATACCTTCCAGTTAAGAACAAAACAGTACAGATAACACTATCAAATGTGGAACATGTATAGCCTTTGTAGGAAGAAGAAAACAAAAAAAGAGATGCAGGTAAGGGATCATCCTTTGAGAATTATTTGCTTCCTATGTTATGAATATTTACACGAACAGACCTGATAAAACTTATTTTGAGAATGTGTCGAGTGGTGTGACCATTAGCAAAGGCATTTGTTCCTCACCTCTGTCTACAGCAACCATGTAATCCCAAACACCAGCTCAAAGAAGGAGGAGGGTGCCAAGCTCAGGAAGCACTGCCATAGCTGGTACAGTCAGCTCAAGTGTTACTAGGGAAGAAAAGAAGTTGTTTTCTACAAATACTCCTACACTTGTACTTACATGAGCAGCCAGGCATTTGTCAACGCTAGGAAGGGTGACTAGAGACTGTGTAAACATTTTAAGCTTACATGGAACTTTTTTGTTTTGTAGTTACAGTATCAGCTGAAACAGATTTTCAGAAGAATCAGATCAACTATTTCAGGAAGAAAAATAATACTTTTTAAGACTACAACAGCAATGAATGCAACTTTCACTAGTGGTGTACAAACAAAATTACACTTTTTCAACTAGAAATAAGCAAACTCATTCAGTTTTTAGTGTCTTAATGTCCTTCCAGTACAAAAACACTTCATTAGTAAAAGCAATAGTTGCACAAAGTTCAACAATGTAGAGTTTTCAATCACTACAGCTCTATCAAACACATTTCTTTTGTATCTCTTCTGCTTATACAGTGTAAAAGAGAATACAACTACATTTGCCTCAAGGCACTAACATAATCAAAAATAGGCATTATTTCAAATTTTCTGATGATTAAAGGAACTGGAGTTAACATCTGCAACTAATCACTTCTGTGCAGAGTATCAAACCTCTGCAGAACAAGGTCTTAAATCTGATTGTCAAAGCACTTACAATGCTAACACAGAGGGGAAAAAATATCTTTTAGTAATCAGTATTATGCCTAAAAAAGACTCTAAAGTCTACTAAAAGTTCAGAAAATTTAGGATCTCTTCCTGTCTCCTCAAGAAAACTGAATAAGAATGGTGCTACCCTGCCCTATATAGTGTAAAACTATATTAAATAGCTTCCTGTCTCCTAAGCACCATACTGACTGGAGCATCAGATCTTCCTTTCCAACTAGTATCCAAATGAGAAAGACTTTATTTTTTAAAAGTAATAAAGATGAAAGAACTCTACAAGAAATGGGAGTGAAAAATACATACAGACTACAGGAACAAGAAACAGAAAAAGAAATCCAATACTGAATGAGAGAATTGGGTAGGATAAAAAGCTAACAATTCTCCATTTGGAAATGTAAGGCTTATTTTGATGTGGGATTCAATCCACCACAAAACAATAGGATTATTTTAATTCAGGATATATTTCAGAAGCCCATTATAATTAACAATGTCAAACCACAGTACTTCCTACTATAAACCACTCTAAGTCACTGGAAACACTGCTGTTATACAAATTCAAACCTGTATCTAGCAATGTATCTACACACTACTCACCACAGTCAAGTCTATGACAAAGAACAGTTACAATACAAAGAACAGATTGATAAAAGCAGAATAATACATAGCTGATTCTGTGACACTAAGGAAGTCATGAACTGAGTTCTGCAAGACCAATGCATCATCTCTGCTTCTTATTAAGGAAGGAATTTATATAAACAAACACATTTACATGTAGGACAAGGCAGTCTCACTGATGTTGATGGCACAGTTCAGACACTGAAGCATATGCTCAAGAAGAACTAAAAGGAACCAGAGTAAAAAACTCTTCCACATAAAGCATTAAGATCTTAAATATTATTTCTACTGTACTACCACTGCCCAAAACTAAGTTTCCAATAGGAAAAAATGCAAAGACTTAAACCCGTCAATACAAGCCATGAAGGAAAATAAGAGTGGTACATTCTATGAATTGGCATGTATCACAAAAGTTGCTGCAGAGACTGAAGCATTACTGCACTTTCCATATCAATCAAAGCAGAGGTCACCATGCTACAATCTTTACAAGCATCACTTTTTTTTTTTTATTCTATACAAAACTGAGTATTTGTAAACTCAAGTTTTTCAAAATGATAAACAAAACTGCTTTGATAGAAGTTTCTCTGGGGAAAAGCTGCTTAGTTACTATTTTAGATTTTAAAAACTAGATTCAAACACCTAAAACCCAAGAATATCACTGGTTTCTGCTACACCTTAATTTTCACCCTTTCAAGCATGTGCAGACCCACAAGTTACATGTGCAACTACTACACTACACAACATTTTAATATTCTTTGGAGAGAGGAGTTTTTGCTTTTTCAAAAATATAATTCTTAAAATATTTTTTTACCTAAAGAAGATGAATCATGGGCTCCATTTTGTACAACACCAGCAACTGTTTCAGTGTATGCTCTACAGAAGCTTGCATTACATCTTCAGCACTAAAGCACTGACTTGCTACTCCTTCACCCTCTGTACCACCCACACTGCCTGACAGTTGTGCCAAGACTGGATGCTGGGCTCAAAATCTCAGATTTGTACAGGAATTTTGGGAGGATATGGGGACAAACACAAGAACGCAGTGACAACAAAGGAAATGCAATTGTACTTGTGCGTTACACGCAGTATCTTGCTCTCTCTTCATTTCTGATCTTCCTTGACCCCAGCATTACAAATCTGCTCTTCTGCACATGATACTACCAGAAGGAAAAAATATGCTCATGGAAGCACAGCAGAAAATCTTCAGGAGTAATGGAAAGGACCCAAATATTAGCCTCCAGAAACTGAAGTTCTGAGTAGGAGCTTTAGCCAGTTGAAAAAATTTCTTTTCCTTTTGCATATGCACATGTTAAAGCAAAGGGATTTTTAGCACATTTATTGATGTTTATATGCCCTCATTCAGGTTGTTCAGCCCAATAAGAGAATGACATTTGTTTGCCTAATAAGCTACAAAGAATTTTCTAACATTTCATCTGGCACACAGAAACAGCAACATGAGAATCTTTTAGCAAAAGAAAAACAGGATTTTGCCTGTTACCTTAAGATTATAGCTTGAAAACCTCCCTTCAGCAGGTACCAAAAGTTTGCTGCAATCACTGTGTAAGAACATCACAGTGAATGCTGCATTAATTCCTTGCAACAGGAAGTGCTTAATAGAAACACTTTAAATGCTTAATAGAACAGGAGAGCCTCATTCTCCACATGTGGTAGGACAGATGCTTCTGTGACATTCTACACAGACATTATAAGCTTGTTCTGAAATGAAAGAACAAGAGAACATACTTGAGAAGAATTTGTCCCAAACGCCTCACATTAAATGTGATTCCAGGATGAACAACAGCAGAAATAAGAAAACTCTGGGTCTGCTCTTGTTTTGGATAAAAAACCAAGCAAACCATAACACAGGCCAAGAAAACTTTGCAAGCAACACCGTTAACAAGCAAACACCTCTATCAACCCACTTCTTTGATTTTTTTTTTTTAAGAACAGTTTATTTAGTTTCAAATAACAACCAGAAAAAGTTAAACGCAGACTGTGAGCAGCAATATCTCACTGACTTTTAGAAGTATCTAGTCAGCCACCTTAAGAACAGAACTTGAGACAACACAAAATAGGCTGAAAAAAGACATTTGCCATACAGAATTGTGTTTGGAGTAAGGGTGTGGTTTTTAAGAAAATTAAGAAGCAGCAATCACTAAAAATTATGACAACCACTTTAATATCCACATGTTTCAAAACAGAAATTCTGGAGTTTTTCATCATTAAGAGAATCCACTATTTGAGCTAGTAGTGGGAGGCTGTCATCCTCTATCTAGGAAAACAACAGAGGAAGAGAAAATACCTTGACAGGGTTTCACACATATCAGCTCGCAGTAAAAAAATAAAAGAGACTCCAGTTACAGCTGCACATTATATTTAAGCTGATTAATACCTTGCTAGTGACAAGTGAAAGGTCTCTCTAAGGCAAGGATCTGCTGGAAACTGAGGACTACTGGATAAAAACACAATGAGATAAATGAATGATAATTGGACAACTCAAACAACATCTAGAGCACAGATCAGACCTACATGCACAAGCCATGGTAGGTTAAGCTTTGGGAAGCTCTTCTCTGACAAACTCAGAGGGGACCCATCTGCAGACCAAACTTTCAGCTGGAAAAGTGATAACACTGACTTCCCTGTATGCCTGGAGTCAAGAAGTTCACCTGTGTGGACTGGTAAGAAGATATCCCTGGGTAAGAGTTGCACACTACCAGCATGGATCCCCTCTGCTGATCACCAGCCAGATAAAGCACAGGAACACAGCTCCCCTGGCAGTATCACAGCCAGCCACCTACGGCTACAAAACTAGCACTTCTGTAGAAACAAGTCAACTTAAGGTACATAAGGATGCTTGTATGTCCATACATGCTGCTGATTTAGTAGGTTAAAGACTGATTGTGTACGACTGCAGCATTACTAGAATGATCAACTGTAACAGCCGAAATATTGGTTTACGGATAAAGGATATTATAAACCTATATTCCTTATACTGGCCATCATCTCTGTGCAAATCATTTTTTTTTCAGGGCTTTAGTGGCCCTGTAAAAGCAAGCTCACTTACTCCTTATGCTGGTACTCAGGAGACCGGGCAACAAGCCATTCAGCCAGTAGTGAGCTGAGCCAGATGAAAAATTATGGATCATTTCAGGCCAAATCAGGTCTCCTAACTGGCTGACTGCCCAAACATGGATGTTAGGACTAGAATGTAGTCAAGATTAAATGTCTGGGGACACAACAGAACAGGAAAGGAGCTTCAAGTGCTTTAGACTTGCACGTTCAGGGGTGCTAACTAAAGTCAGGGGTACAAGTAGCATAATTTCTGCACACAAATTCACATGGCCATTAACCACTACTACCCATGGCCATTCACTACTATCACTTCTATCTATTCCATCACTCAGCCATATGGTTTCTTCTTCTCTAGTTTACCCCACCGATACCGCTTCTTCCATCAGCAACAGTCACTCCCTACAACCCTAACTTTTATTTGTACCTTCCTATCAACTTCCTCTAACGGTCTCCTCTCCCCATAGCCACTCTGATGAGTCTCTGGTATCTCACTCAGCCAATGCCTCTTCTTACACCTGAGACAACAGTGATCATTTTCTTCTCAGGGAAAAAGGGAAGGAAACCAAAAAGCACTATTTCAGAGTTCTCCTACCCTCTTCTATTTTGGTCCAAGTGCAGTTTCCATCTCCAGCTTTCAAAGAAATAAACTGCTTCTCCTCACCACCACCAAGGTCCTCTGCTAGGACTGGTTCAATCTCCCCCCTCCCCTTCAGTTTTCCATCCCTACTTAGGTACTTCCTTCCCTTTTCCCACCCCCTATACTGGGAAAATGAGAACTGTATTACCTGAAGCAATGTCACCTTCCTGATGTCTGTGCTCCAAAGGGGTATTACAGTAAATAAGACAGCTCCCTCCTTTTACACTCTGAGTCTTCTTGGTAGCCTGATCTCCAGCAGTAAGCACCAAAACTCTCACCAATTGAAGAACAGTTGGAGAAATTCAGCAATTTAAAGTAATAGCCATAATATTAGTATGGTCTTACTCTAAAAGTTCTTAATTGTTCAAATACCAAGTAAGTGGACAGCATAAAACCACAAAGTGGGAAACGGTGTCACAAAGTAAAAGTAGCTAGTGGCGTATAACGCAGACTCAGACATGGCAAGCTTTCAGGTAAGCAGATGGTACCAGGCTTCTCTGCATGGGAAACCCTCTGGCAGGTCCTACAGAGCTCTGAGGAAGTGACTACCCTCACACAGATGTTCTATCGACTCAAGCTACCACATTTCCATAATGCTATTTTAATCACCCAGCCAAAGCTGCCTTTGCACATCCCAGAAGCAACACTGCTCTAAATATCTGATTGGAAGTTCACACACACTGTTGAGATTTATCTTCCTCCTGCACCTATAATTGTCACCATATGTCTGTATGGTAAATTGACACCTGTCTATCAATGTGTTTAAAACCAGAACAGTATTCAACATGCATGGTGCCATAAGCCATGCACTGAAATGTTGTATGGCAGAGCTTGAAGAGAAGGAAGAGGGGGAGTATACTGGGATCTCCCATAGGAAAGTGAGACAAGCTCTTCATTATGGGGAATCAACACTACTAGGGGTGTGCAGCTCTGTCCAAACCCAGGCCTAGAGCAATTTCTCCTGACTTGTTCCTCTCACCACCAGGACACCACTACGCACAAGCCTCCTGGCCCACACAGCATCAGTGCTACTCGATTGGCCTCGCTGTGGCACAGCAGCAGCACTGGATTTGTCTGAAAAACACAGATCCTTGCAGCACAGGATTGGCAGGATCATTCCCTTCCTTTCTACGTGGCAGCACTTTAAAATGTAGTCCTGCTTTATAGAAACTGGATGAATTACAGGGCAATAACAGTAATAAAAAAAAAAAGAAAAGGAAAAAAATTTTGTTTAGACTCAGTCTCAGATTATCAATACTTTCCAGAAGGTATTACGTGACATGTTGAGAGAAAAGCTCTGACAGGAGCTACAAGCAATGTTCTGTTGTGAAACACTGTTGTCCTTATTTCAGGGGAGAAATATATACACACACACATACATATAGCACGTATGTTGTGATTCAGAAGGCTTTCATATAAAATGACACAGACTGCAGTGTAGATACACTTAACAGTAAGACTGCATTAATTAAAACAGAAATATAAAGTTCTTCTCCCATTCAGCACCGCTGGGACTAGTTAAAAGGAAAGAACAGCAAAGCTTTATACCTCTCTACTTAGCAAATCAGCCAAAACAGTAACTAAAGATAGAGCAACAAAATACCTGGAAATCATGACGTACAGTCTAATCTGCACTGTTCCGCAAAGCAAAACTCCATCTCATTACTCCCAAAGTTCTTTAATCTTGTCAGTAAAGCAGAGGATAAGAGACAACTATGTGACAAATTATTTAGCCTTCCAGGTGCTTTTAATAACTTTCCACATGAAAATAATCCCCACTGCTAATAAAACACGCAATTTTGATTCAAGAGACAGATAGCTGGATGTTGGTTTTTTTCCTTTTCAAAAAGGCCAGAAATGCAACACTAGATTAGTAATTCCCCATCCAAAAAAACCTAACAATGCAAGGCTCACACTACTCAGTGCCTCTATGAATATGGAAAGCAGGCTTTTGCATGTCAGATGAGAACACAGTCCTCAACACAGAATGACAGAAAGGTTGAAGGGGGAAACAGATCTCTGGAAGTTATCTGATCCAACCCCACCACTCAAGCAGGGTCACCTAGAGCTGGTTTCCCAGGATCGTGTCCAGATAGCTTCCAAGTCTCTTCAAGAATATAGATATCATTGCCAGAAATTATGCAGGAGTTTGCTCATTTGCTCCATTCCATGAGCAAACTGCAAAAAATATCAATGATAAGCTTCCCTTTGCAAAAGATACCTTCTCAATTGAAATGTCTCCCCAATGGAGTAAACAACACTGTTGACAGTCATCTTGGTTAGCAAAATCCAGGATGTAGTCTAAGAAATGACTGACCCATAAACAAAGTAAGGATGTCAGCATCACAACAGTAAACATAACAGGATCCAAAAAGAAAAGGTACAAGAGAATAAACTGTGATGTCTTAACACATAACAAATAAGTCAGCCAAAGATGACTTGGCATTCCTCAGGAATTACTGAGCAAATCTTTGTTCATGTATATCTGCAATCAAAATATTGTCAGGACACAAGAAGTCAAACAAAATACAGCAAATGAGCAATGTTTCAGTAGTATGTACATTTAGAACTACCACATGTGCTTTTCACAAGCCTATCATAATATTAACAGATTAATCTAATGCAATGAAATGCTGATTTAAAGCTATCAGTGCTATTTCCAGTATCAGTGAAATACTTTTATACTAACATGTTTTACAAGCTACATATACAGGCTTTAGATGTATGCAGCAGCAGATGAGCTGGACACAAACTCATGTTCGACATGACCAAAACAGAAAACACGCAGAAGTACTGTAGCCCACAAACATAAATCTAAACCAATGAGAGAGCTAGGGGTATAAAATGCGTCAGCAATTTGATCCTTGAATTGTCTTCATCAATAGAATCTCAGGTTTTTCAGAGAGCTTTAGAAACAGTACATAGTACACAGCGTTATCTTTCTCAGTTAATTTGCTGAATAAAATAACATATGCATCCAGCATTTAAAGTCTAATTTATTCCTTCTCCACCCTATATGCACTGTATACAACTCCCTGAATTCCCAACAACAAAACGCAGCTCATGGATAGTTGTAGTCACATGTTTGATTACATTAAAATCTGTTTCATTAGTTAAAATTATTATTGCAGCATTCTTACCTCTTTCATGAAAAAGAGTTCATTTCACTAACAAATACATCCACACTGTAACAGCACATAATTAAGAAAGAGATTACTTCAAGCAGGATAACACTGTTGATTTGACTAATGAAAATTCTGGAACTGAAAAAAGACCCACAAACCTTTATTTCACTGGCTGTAGGCATCAAAGTCATGTTTATTTTGAGTTCAGATCTAATAGTTTCAAATATACTGGTCCAGAGTAAACAAGCACACAGTCCCAAGATCACCAAACCAAGAATTCAACTCTTTTACAACCCAAAAGTCCAGTGTGAGCTTGGGCTGAGCTCCTCCAAAAATAAACTGGCACCTTATAAGAGGATTCTCTCATAGCTATAAGCCACAAAAGGTAAGAAAAAGAGTGTAATTGATGAGACATTAACTTAATTCAAGGGAAAAATATTGACTCAAAAAGGCATAAAAGCTGAGAAAGTGGAGCTGGAATATGGTGACTCAGCAAGATCAAGAACCAAGCCACTCCAAGATCAAAGGAGGCTGATATTTTCCTACCTTATACCTTCCAGGCCAGCAGGGACTCCTTGAGCTGGTAAGCACATTAATCCAGAGTAAATTGCCTAACTGGCTAGGCTCTCTGCATGAGCCAGTAAATAATTGCTGTGTATCTCCTGCTTGAAGAACCTCCGTGCATGGTAGAAGATGCTGAACACTAACCCACAGCAATTTTAAAGACAGACTGTTTCTCAAGACTAATAGTGTGGCAAGAGGTCATATCCTTGCAGCCAATGTCCTGCATGGAAGATAATATTAGCTGGAAGTTCTTTCCAACCCCACAGTAAAGATGCTGCAAAATTAAGCACTCACACTAGGAAATGGAAGTTTTATTCCCTCCTCTATAAATACTATGTCACCATCAGTCATTACCACTTTGGATTCCAGAAATAAGGTATGGGGGAAAATAAGTAACACAAAACATGGTATTTAAGATGGATGTCAAAACCTAATGTGGCTTACTTTCTTGAGGATTTCATTTTATGGAGGCTTTTACACATTCTTTCTTCTCAGAATTAAAATTCAATCATTATTAACAGGTTAAAATGGGCAGTATTACCCATCCATCACCACAACACATTTCAGGACCACACCTGCCTTTGTAGGAAAAAGCCTGGGGCAAAGGCTGTGATGTGGAAAACAGCATGGTATAGAGGAATATAAGAAAAATTTCTGGGTTACACTTCAATCCAGCTCTTCCCATCCTTTTCTCCCTTCCCAGCTTTTCCATCTCTACAGCAGAATGATGCCACTGTTTTAGAAGTCCTGGACTAGAGAGCCATTGGCTAGCCCTTGCCACCTTCACTGCCCTGTTTTATTTCAACTGTTGAGCACTGAACTGAAAACAGTAAGGTCAGATTGCTAAAACTAATTGAACAACTCCATAAAAAGGAAAGGTAGAGCAGAAACTGAAAATGAAATACAAAACCAAAAACCATCTGCCACAAATGTGTTTGAACAGTTTGATGTAAATATAAGAGTTTCTAAATCTCAAAAGGCATTCTATTTTAAGCATTACTGAATACACTTTAAAGCTGGAAAGAGCAAGGTTATGGCTGATGGAGTTTAAGGCAATTTTTTCAAGATAACTTGGAAGAACTCTACTTACAGTCTCTACAGACTTCAGAATTTTTTCTTCTTAAAAGAATTCAAATATAGAAAAATGAATTTGTTAAGTATCATATTTAAGGAGTACTTAAATTTTTTTTATGCTTCCATATATTTTCTACTTACTAAAACACCAGACAATATTACACAGCTTGCTTTTTTTCTAAAAATTCCACACTATGAATCCATGAAGGTTCAAAACAAATTTGCTAGAGAACCAAGGAACAGCAAGTAATTACAACTGACTCAAAAGTTACACACACGACTTGGGAGTTTAGGGTGGTTGCCAGTTGGTTACTTGTAACTGTATCAAAGGAAGTTCGGTAGATATTTCCTTGGAATTTTTTTTTTTCCTTTTAAACTCAAAAGGCACTTTAAAAATTTTCCCAGGATCACCACCACCACCAGATTCTAGAGATTGAAAAATTTTTAACAAAATTAAATATCTTAACGGACTAAACCACAATCTTGGGACAGGTATTGAACAGGTGGCTTGTGTCAGTATCTGAACCTCCCAGCCCAAGCAAAGGTGGCATTTTCTTTGCACTGCCTCAAGTTTCTCCTGCAAGTGTTCCTGCAGGTTACATTACCACTTGAAATGTCACATATTTCATTGAGCATAATGATTCAGGCATCTTGCCAAATTGACACGAATATGTCAAGCCTCATTTTTCTTTGTAATAGCAGTAGATTGGATGATCTAGTCCCACTGTAGTGCAATGGCCAGATGCTATTCTGAGAAAATTATGTCTGAAGAGGGGAGACGGGGTGTCAAGCAAATGACAATGCTTAACTGCAATAGCAAATCCATCTGAATAAAATTAGAGCTCAAGTGATTTATGGAAATCAAAACAAACATATCAAAAGACTACAGATGTATAAAACCTGAACCAAACCAAGGGCCTGGGGTTCACAGGGGGTGTTTATAACACAATCACAAAAATTCCATTGTTTCACCACACACACACAAGAAAAAAGTCACCATTAGGCATCTGGCTTTGTGAGTCAATAAACTGTTCCCATTGCCTACTCTGGCCAGAAAGCAGCTGTCAAACACTGCAATGCCAACACGGGGCTAAGTAAAAGCCAGCCAGAAAGAACAACAAGAAAAACACCAGCAGAAAAGAACCTGGAATCTCTTTCACATTAAGGAACACCAAGAATGATGGGGTGATGGCAGGGTTTATTGTTTGGTTTTGGGTAGGGAATTGAGTGGATTTTGGTCTTGTTTTCACAAAAGAGCTTCCTTTGGTAAGCAATACAACTTTGAATTATTTCCAGTCACCATGTTCACTAACATCACTGCAAGAAAATGCTAAACCAAGTTCATACAGAAGTTATTCATAAAAAGTGCCAGCAGAATATCAGTCATCTCCTTAGGCAATGGCTTTGAAGTTTCACATTCAAGTACTGAAATGATGGCAGTGACAACTGATTATCCACCCCACTGGGAAGTTTACAGATATCACATATACAGATACCTTGATATCCTTCCATAGGTATCAGAAGCTCAAAATGACAAAGCTCCCAGACATTATATAAAACTAAAAAAATTCTTACTTATCAGTGTGACAGCTACTGAAGAGCAGTTAAGTTTTCTTCCAGCATCTGCAATGTGAAAAAGTAACTCATTTCACATAAAAACAGGTGTAACAGTGAAACTCTGAATTTTTCACTGCATGGATCAGGACCAATTTAACAAGTGTAACAATTAGCAGTTGCAGCTTCACTGTTTTTAAGTATCTAAATCAGAACAGTTCAGAATAACAGCCAGTCAAAATAATGTGCAAGACAGTGACAAAACTGAAGTTAAAATTTTGTTCAATTGCTTGCATGATTCCACATTTGTTCTGATTTTTTCTATTTATTGGAAAATGGCTGTATCACAGACCCAATAATTTTTTAATTGTTATAGATTCAACTGTCTGTAGAAGGTAAAATTCTTCACAAAATTAGAAATGTGAATTTCCAGAATACTCCTTATAACTCCATAATCCAAAGAGCCACTTACATCTCCGCAGTATTTTCTTCTCCAGAACACTGTGCGTTGCAATTCAGAATCCACTACATGTGTTACTTAATAACTTGGAGAACACTTTCCACTCAAATAGAAGCCAGCGACAACAGAACACATGCCTTTAGGAAACTAAGAATGTGTGATTACAGTACTGGAAAGACAGACACATGCTTGCATCATACGCAATTATTAAGTTTAGAATTAAATGGTCATCCGTGTTTCCAAGATAAAACTGATTAAGAGATTCAAAAGGTCACTAGAAACACAGCTCTGAGTCAAACTAGTTCAGGCTATCATCTTTTTCAAGAAAAAATACTTTCTTTCTGGGAGGAAAAAAAAAGGACGGGGAACAAATATTGTATCTCAACCAGGAAAGTAACTTCCCTGTTTTCCAACCATCTTTCCATTTTACTGCCATGTCAAACAAGCCAAGAGAGTGGCAGGTCTTTTTTCAAGTTTTGTTTTTAAAGCGTAGAGTGAATTTTATTTCATAAATGTGATGAAAACAATCAGGAAGTGTGAGGTCCAGAAAGTCAGCTCTGGATTATGATTTTGTAAATATACTGCAGAAAGGATGCAAGTATTCTGGAGCAAAAGCAGATTCTCCAACTTGCACCAGGAAAACAGCAAATATCATTCAAAATGCAATACATTTGGAAAGATAGCAACATACCCAGAAAAATCTTTTGAGGAAACAGCACATAGCTGTAAGCTATTCTTACTAGCCAACAAATCTAAAGCAGGAACGGAATCCAGTATATTCACCACAAGTTTGTTTATCCAGCAGGATAGTCAAAGCAAGGAGATGTGATTCCCATTCCCACTGCAGGATTTAAGGGATATACCACTCCTACAGACCATGTTTTTCTCACCCTTTGTAAGTACGTTTACGTTGATCCAATAAAAAGTAAATTGGATTAGTTTGATTTACCACTGATGGTCACCTGCTCGTAAGTGGCCTGATGGTACACTTCAGCCTCAAAACATGTCAGCAGGTCACAGAGAGATGTAGTAACAAATTACTGAGAAACTACTTATGCAGCTTCCCTGTGCAAGCTTCAAATGCCTTGCTGGACTGTAAATAGTGCTAAACCTCAGCTGAGATGAATGTCATCTTGCAAAAGACTTCCAACTGGGTACTAGCATACAGAAAAAGCTGGTGCACCTCTTTATGAAGACAGGCTGAGAGAGCTGGGGTTGGCTGATTTAGCATGGAGAGAACTCCATGGAGTTCTAGCAGCCTTCCAGCACCAAAAGGGGTCCTACAAAAAAGCTGGAGAGGGACTTTTTACAAGAGTATGTAGTGATAGAATAAGGGAGAATGGCCTTAAACAGAAAAAAGTTTAGATCAGATGTTAGGAAGAAATTCTGTACTGTGAGGGTGATGAGGCCTTGGTAGGAGTTGTCCAGAGAACTGTGGATGCCCCATCCCTGGAAGTGTTCAGGGCCAGGCTGTACAGGGCTTTGAACAACCTGGTCTAGCAGAAGGTGTCCCTGCTTTTTTATTTAAACCTGGGTTAATAACTGATGCTCTTGCAGGTACCTTCCAACCCAAACCATTTTAGGATTCTGCAAAAATGGACATTTCTGCATGCTGGTGTTAACAGACACAAAGTAATCTCATTGGGGAGCTCTTAAAGCTTTATATAGCAAGAAAATACTTTCGTCACATGCACTCCCTTAAAACTGTAATTTTGTTCATGCCATACTGATAAGATTACATAATGTTAAGCCAAGTGAAAACCTCAGACTTGCTGTGTCAAATAGAATCCCAGAAAATAGCTAGCTGTCCACTGTAAGCTCCAATGGCAGTGCTACTGCAAGGAGCTGGGGAAGCACAAAATCCTCTGGTGGGTTAAAAGGTAACTAACAAGTAACAGACTGCATAAAACATTAACAAAACTGATGCTGAATACAATATACAGGGTAATCTAGTTCACAGATGTGCATCACAAGAATATTTAAAAGAACAAAGGCAGCAAGACACAATGACAAATATGATTCAATGTTTGGACAAATGAATCCTCTGAGAAGTAGAACTAACACAGACCTGTATTTCAAACATTAATGGCCTTTAGCTTTCTGTCCCAATGTTTTCTACCACCTCAGTAAACACACCCCATTGCTACTGCTGTCACAAAAAAGCCAAGTTTTGCCTGCCACAGCATTCATTTCCAACCACCCTTCTCTAACAAACAGTGAAGAACAGAGGACACATGTTGTGGCTGGTTCAAAATTACACTTGTGCAGACTGACGAGCAGCAGAACAAGTATCACAAACTACTCTTGGGCTCTGTGATCCTTCCTTCAGCACTGTTCCCAATTAAGGTTTTCTCCTCAGCACCAGGATACATATAAGATACAGAAATGTACTTATTTTAACAGGTCACCCTTTGCTACTGATCAATCAGGGAAAAAGAGGGAATAGAGAACAGCAAAGGATGTAGTGAGAGCTCCAATGTGCCCATAGCATGTCCACACAAACTTTGGTTCAGAGGCAAGGCCAATAAGACCTTTAAAAAGCAGTCTCTAGATAACAAAACTATTACTGATTACTTAGTAACCTATCTTCTCAGCTTTTTTTTTTTTTTTAAAGTTTTAGGAATTCCAGTGTACCTGGTTGGGTACTCAAAAAAACAGGAATGGAAGGAATGGAAGTTACCAGGGAAAGTTATCTCCCTTACTATTTATTATTTAGTATTTGTAGATCTCAAAAATAATAAATAAACAGAACCTCCACAGTGAACAGATGAAGTTACATAATTTGCTCTATACAGGGCACTAGATCAGACAACATAAAGACACAAGGAATCAAAAGCCTACTAATTTTATGAGCAAACATATGATAAGAACTTAGTCACAAAAACCTTTCCCAATCTTCCCCTCATGAATACATGTATTCACTCTAAATAAACCAGTTACAGTCATATAGGACATTTGGAGCAGTCAGACTTTTTATTTCAAGGTTTGAGGGGGCAGGAAAAAAGCATTTACTTTTTCCCTTACTTGCCCCTTACTGGCTTGTTGGTCTGTTCAACAACTCTCTCCCCACAGTTTACTTTCAAGAGAACTCCGAACTTCAGTAAAAAAATGATAATCTAGTTACTGAATTAAGACAGATGATAGCACTCACTTGAGCCTGTGTCTGAAAATGAAGGGAAAAGAACAAATACCAAAAGCTATAGCCAAACATGTGTCCCCAAGTTCCTACTCTGTTAGCCTGAATAACTACTGTGAGAAAGAGCTGCCTACTCATGAGACCAGACTTTTCTCAACATCGAGAACTGCAATAATTAAAAGTGAAGGACAGAATAAAATGACTGGCAATGTTTTGAATTTTACAGGCTTCTTAGGGATGGACATAAGAAGAAAGGCATTACAAAATCTCTCCTTTTTGCCCATATTCAGTCTCAGTTCAATTGTTATGAACACACGTACATATACCACATATGGATGTAAAACTAATACAAGTCTGGTAATATTTGTTGTAAGGAAGAAAAAACCCCTAACTCAGAACTAGCTGAGTAGTATCGAGATGTTTGTATTTACTACAGGAAACTGAAAGGATCAGAAGATGGGAGAACTCTTGCAATGCAGTATGCCCACAACTAGCCATACTGCTTACTATTGCCTGCATTGCCACCATCATCAAGCAACCCACATTTATGCTAAAGTTCTTTTGAGATTTTAATCTACAAAACTCCAAATGAACCAAATTGCTACTGCCTCCCACCCACTAGCTGGCCTAAATCCAGCCAGCAGGCCTTCTGCAGTTTTCCCACGCCTGATTGTTTTCCAGCATGTAGACAAAGTATAGATCATGTAGAAAATCCACAAGCTTTTTTTTTTTTTCTGCTGGAAAGGGTAAGAAGTGGAGAACACCAGCACTCAACTTCTCTCTTTCATAATACAGGAAATACTTTGACAAACTGGAGTACAGCAAGAGAATATGAAGAAAGTAGCACTCCATATAAGATGTAGGCTTTTTAGCAGATTGGGGGGGGAGGAGGTAGGACATCTAAACAGATGGTCTAGAATTTGCATTTTGTATTTCAAAGTTAAAAGCATTTCTCAGCCTACAACATAAAACGCTAATTTCAGCAGAACCTTAGAAATAATCCAAGAGGGCACCTCTCCCACTGTCCAGTGCAACTTCAGGAAAATCACAATTAAGTTTAAGGTTACAATGTGGGCACTCCAGAAGACATCAAACTCCCATAATTCTTCAAGTACTAGCATCATTTCTTAAGTCTCTTCTCAACACAGGCTCCAGCAAAAAGAATAACATGTGGCTACTAAAACCTCCAGCTGAGGAAAGTCTTCAAATAAAGAAGGCCAGTGCTCTTGCAAAAGCTTCAGCAGCTGAAGACTGACACCAAGCAGTTAACTCAACTTTGCACTGGACATACAAGATGTTTCTGAACCCTGACTTGGAATGCACTATCCTGCCCTCTTTGGTTCCAGAGGTGTCACCATGAGGAACTGCATTTCCCACATGTTGCACTCCAGAAAATCCTTGCTTCTAGGTCAGGCATCTAAGCTTAAAATCACTGCCCACATTTCAGAGAGACTGTGGGGAGTCTGCTCTGAAGACAGGCTCGATTTCATGCACTGAAAAATTGAATGGAGTAGGAATTGGGGTGCAGACACTAGAGTGGCTCCTGAATTTTACAGGGAAAAAACAGGTTCCCTGAATCACAATAGCAAATAATTACATTAATGAAGTGTGCCTCAAGTAAAGTTGGAAAGGAAGAGCAAAGAGTTTTATGCACTTTTATACTCGATGGCATGGCAGAGGATGACAGAAGACACTGATCCCACTGAGTAATAGAAGCTAAATTATCTCCTCTGCCCACTTTTACTATGGCTAATTAAGTCATATAGATGAGAGAAGATAAAGAGATTCAAAAGAAGCATATAAAGCTTTTCATGTTTCTTTTAAAAAAAAAAGCAAAAATTAGCAGAAGAAATTAAGACCGAAAGCATCTCAGAATAATTGTTACTTTCACTCTCCAAGAGTAGAGACAGTAGCAGCTACCGAGGAAGAGACAACCCCATACTGAGTAACAGAAGAAGGAGCACTTTTAGACTATTGCCATTCAGCTGCTGACCCACAACTCATCTCATCAGACTGCAAAGCTTCCATCTCTGCATAACACAGCAGTCAATGTTCCCCAGCTTTCCAGAAACAAAGTCAAAAGCATGATTTAAACTGTTCTATACCCACTGCCACAGAGGCCAAGGCCATTGAAGTGGTCACTTGTATTAGCAGCAGCTGCTGTCAACCTGATGACTTGAGAGTTGGTGGGTTTGGTTTTTTAAACACAAATTTTGACTTGAAGGGACACACAGGAATTCAGCAGCTGAAGAAACATCTTCACAAGATCTGAAGGACTGAACTGTTGGCTAAACAGCAGTCCAAGTGCTGTTACAAAGTAGCGCTGAGCTCATAAAATTACATTATTCCTTGCTTCTAGGATTAACAAACTTTCACCACAGAAATGGTCTTAGCTTTTGTCAAGTAATACAAAGAGCAGCTGCTTTGACACATCATTAAAGAAACAAGTCTTCTCAATTTTCATATTTCAGATAATCTTATTTTTAAAAACTCTGTGAAATCAAGGAGATTACAGGTCATTTGCATTCTCGCTCATTTACATTAGATGCAAAAAAAGCTATAAGAATGTTTTGGTTTACTTCCAGAGCTATCTTTTAGATCTGGTACTGAAGAAAGAAATACCATAGATACTTGAAAAGTAACTGGGTAGTAAGAAATACCTTAAGTATCTTTGTATGGCAAGAGATGCAAAGGTTTGCAAAAAATTACAGTTATCTAAAATCATGTAAAAATTTTGGGTGCTACACAAGTTTGTTTGGCAAGATGTGTCATCAAAACCAAGCAGCTCTCGTTCCAGAATCTCTGCAATATCCTATTTCAAATGGAAAGAAATTCATCTTCAGGAAATGAAGTTGATTTTTTAAAAGTGTGCATATGCACACATCTCCTAAATCCTGGACTAATCTTCTCCACTCTCCCTCCTCTCAAAGGCAAAACTTTGTGGTACACCTTACCAATGTTACTCGCTCATTCCTCATGCACTACCCTGCAGGAAGAGCTTACAGATGAAATGAACAGCTGGAAGTGAGTATTACCTTGCAGTACAGCCCATCTATTTCCCAAACATAAACTGCAGTTTTACTCCAGATTTTAACCATCTTCATAGAAGAAATGTGTTTTTCTCCAAAGACAGGCAAGAACACAGTAACTCTTGAATAAATATTTAAGACCATCAGGAAGGGAGTAGGGTTTCCCCTCCTCCTCCTTCCAGCCCTTTTTTTCTGCCTGGAAGGGGAAAACAAAAGAGGGACAGGAGCAGTAAAGAAAACAATTTAATGGAAGATGTAAAGTTAATGCCAGTAAAGGGTAACCACTGTAACAGTAAAAATAAAAGCACACAAGAACGTCAAGGGTGCCCAGGGGAAGAGGTGGGAAAGAAATGCAAGGAATACAGAGAAGTCCAGTGGGAAGCATTGTTTGTACACCCAACACTAAAGCATGATTGTGCAATGATTTTCTACCTACATCACTGCTGCATTTTTCTAGAAGACATAACCAGAAATATTTTCCAGCAGCCTACAAAACTAAAAATTTACGTGGGGCAAAATGAGCATTAAAATATTATAGCCTATATACCAAGGGAGCAGTATAATGAGATGTGTGTCTTATCATTTGATAGACATCAATACCAGCATTCACAGAAGAAACACTTTCTTTTTTAGTGACTAAATCAAAACACCTGTCATTTTGTAATCAAGTGTATACTTCATATGAATAACCTTTCATCCAATTAGTTCTGAAGTCACTCAATTTCTGGAAATAGAGTTTGTCAATCCATCCTCACACTTCACACCTTAGACTACATCCTCCTTCATATTAGGATTCGGTTAATTTCTCTTGACCTTTTGCACTGTAACTCCTCCACCTCACCCAAAAAACAACACTCACGAAGTAGCTGATGCTAAACTTCGCCCTTTGATAGTAAGCAGAACAATTTTTTCCATCTCAAACTAAGACAACAAGTAATCTAGAGCTCACCACTGAAGATCCTACACTTTCTCAAAATACCATCTGTCAATGTCCCTGCAATCCAGGAGCAAGAACTCCAAAACGGAAATGGCAGCATGTGTTTTCCATTATGGTAAACAACCACATCAGCTCCAAGCTGATGGCAAACAGCCCGTTGATAAAACTATGTGGTAATCAGCCAAAGAAGTTGCTTCAAAAAAAAAGCATAAAAGCACATAACCTTGCTCCACAACGCATATTGTGACATTCACACAAGGGTCTTATAAGCAGGTTATGCAGGCAGGCTTTTTAAGAGGTTAAGATACACCTGGTTTGCAAGGCTAAAACAACAGGAATAAGAACTATTCTTGGTCCAATACCAACTCAAAAAATGAACATGAGAGGGAAATTGTGGATGGAGGGCAGGTGGGAGGTACACATATTCATAGCAATACAGGAACCATAGGACAGTTAACTGATGTCAGGATAACCACTTTGTTTAAGAACAGATCCCAAATGCCTTTAGCTCTGACAGTTGTAAGCTACTGCTTATCTACACGTGACAGACAAAAAAGTAGGTATTTCATTCCTAAAGCTGTGGCCTCAGTAACTAAAAGAGGGAACCTGGAAAGGATTCATATAAACTATCACTATCAACGGACTCCTTTTTTCTACAGCCCATCTACTGGGCAACACAAGGTACAACAGCCACAGCTGGAGTTTTCAACACTTGTGAACTCTCCTTTTTGCTTCCCCTCTCCTATATTTTAGAAACTGATTTTGACTAGATGTGCCACAGGGACTGGGGAAGCTAAGAAATAAGATCACACACACAAAAAAATAAACCCACACAGTGAAAGACAAGAACTTCAAAGGTTTATTAGAGACTGTCTAAACCTATGTTTAATGCAGTGTTTAACCACACCAGCAATTAACATCATAGACAAAATAAGTCCTTGTTAAGTATTAAGTACCTGTGCCTTTTCAGATAGGGAGAAAGGGCTCATGTTAAGTGCCCCAAGACATCCAACAGCAAAGATGCCTTAAGGAAAAATACCATAGTATTCACAGATTCTTTATAACTCATAACAGATTAATAAAGAGAAGTAAATTAAACCCTCTCCTTTTAATCTTATACAAATAACCTTTAAATAATTCTTAGGCCAGTAAGATGTATTTTAAGCTGTTTTCAAAGGAACAGCATAAGTAACCTTCCTTTAAAATTCCCTATGGAAAAGCAGGTATTTTATCACTCATCATCATATTTTAACACATCTTTGACAGCAAAGAGAGATCTGTCAGCCTCATTAAGATCCAGGCAGCAGAGTAGGATTTAGGTAACTGAAGTATGTTACAAGCAAATATACTGGTTAGTCATCATTTAAGGCTTTTTACCTTCGTTCTGAATGTTTAACTTCCCATGATCCAGTCCAGAACATTTAGAGGCTTGCACCACACATAGCTTTAGGCGGCCCCAAAAAGCTGTTGATACAGCGTATCTACCCTCGATACTCTTATTTTATCTGTAATTTCTTTACGCTGGCAAATACAATTAAGGAAACTCAGCCACCGGCACCTTCAATCGTCTGGATTAACATGAGAGCAACTGATTTTAAGGGCCAGAAAAAGGCAATTGTGCCATCTGCACCAGTTCTGTGTCCTGCACGTCACAGACTGACAGCCTCTGGATCACAGCATGAAGTCTCTTGCAGATCAAAGTTCTTGTGCACTATTCAGCAACAAGCAGCTGTTTTGAGTAAGCACATAATAGATACAGAAGAAATGCAGCAGTTTTTCAGCCACTTCTACTGTCTCCACAAATGCCATAACTTAACCCCTTTCTTTCCATGGCTGATGCATGGAATTGGCTAGGGTGAGAAAATAAATCGGTCACCGGAGGACAGCTCATATTTGCCCTCCAAGCTCTCGCTCGACAGAAAGCTAAATTCACACTGGGAAAGGAAAGATGGAGCCACAGCTACATATGGCAGCTGGAGGACACAAGGCTAGCGCTCAGAAGTTGATACATGTTGGGAAGACACGAGGATGTCGGCGAGAGGAGGGACAGCAGTACAGGAAGGACCTATTTTAAGGGATCTCCCTGTCACCCAGTCCCGCTCCCTTCCCGGCGAGCGAGGCACCCACCTGTGCCGGTGCTCGTCGTGCCCTTGCCCGTGGATAAGGAAGCCGCCGAGGTTCTTGCCCCCTTTGCTGGTGTCCACGTGGGGAATGAGCACATCCTCCAAGCCCAGGTCAAAGCGCTTGTGCTTCGAGGAGTCGGGGAGGAAGAAGAACGCCCCGAAGCACAGGGTGATGAAGGCACTAAGAATAAGGAGCAGGATAAATTTTTCGGAGAGTCTCAAGGTAGCCCTGTGGTGCGGGAAGGCGGAGGCCCCCAGGTTCAGCGGGGGCAGCCTCCGCCCGGAGAGCGGCAGCAGGGCGGGAGTGGTCATCCTTCCGCTAGCGACCCCCCGGCGGGGCACGGCTCATCCCCTCAGCCCCTGCGGAGGGCGGCCCCGGCCCGGCTCGGGGGCTGCGGGTGGCTGCACCATCACCATCCTCCCCGCGGGCGCCGGGGGAAGGGAGGGCAAGGGGGGAGGCCGGGCCACCCCGACGGCCCCCGCCCCCACGGGAGCTGGGGCCGGGGCGCGGTCGCCCCGCTACCTGCGCGCCCCTCTCCCTCCCTCCCTCGCCGCGGGGCCAGCCGGGCCCGAG
>VZRF01014972.1:202806-288693 GCA_013396875.1 Vireo altiloquus
CGGGGCGGGGGCGGGGCCGGCGCGGCCCCCGCGGGGAGCGGGACCGGGAGCGGCGCGGGAGCGGGGCTGGGCTGCGGGTGGGGAAACACCGCTCGCACAAGCCGCTGCTGGAGGGGGCCCAGCGGAGGCCACAGAGATGCTGAGGGGGACTGGAGCATCTGTCTTTCGAGGAGAGGCTGCGGGAGCTGGGCCTGTTTTGTCTAGAGAGAAGAAGACTGAGAGAGGATCTCATTAATGCACATAAATATCTCAAGGGTGGGTGCCAAGAGGACGGTGCCAGACTCTTTGCTCTGGGGCCCGGCGACAGGGCGAGGAGCAGTGGCCATAAACTAAAACACAAGAAGTTTCACCAAAATAGGATGAAGAACTTTACGCTGTGGGTGGCAGACCACTAATAGAGGCTGCCCACGGAGATCCATGGAGTCTCCCTCTTTGGAGACACTGAAAGCCCACCTGGACACGTTCCTGCGCCATTATTTGCACCTAGTAACCTGCTCCAGCTGACCGTGCCTTGGCAGGGGGGTTGGACTAGAGGATCTCCATGAAGTCGTGCTGGGCACCCCCTTAAACAGAGCCCCATGTACATGAGTTTCATGCGAAAGAAAAAAAGAAAGGGAAAGGAAAGGCCTGGTCAGGGAAGCTGCAGGAACCAGATTCAGTGGAGGTCACCGAACAAAAGTACGTCCATAAATTTGGGAGGCAAGTTGTACCTGCAGCTTTTTTCAAAGTAAGGTGTTTTCCATGTTTTAAAGGTTTAACAACACTGGAGACTCAGGTACTCCCAGATGACGGAGAGCAGAGTCTGTTTAGTGAACCTGGCAGCCAAATCTGAATCACGGCCAAGGAACCATAAAGGCAGGGGAGAGAACAGGTAGCTCAGCCTGCTGAAGTAAAGCTAACTGTGCTGGAGAGAACTTCCCAGGTGCAAGGCAGCATCCCCAAGTTGGGCTAGGAGTGACAGGATGAGAACTGAACTGAAGCAGCAGGCAGCAGTTCCCTGCAGGAAACCTTCCCGCTGAGACAAGCTCCAGAAGGATGAGGAATCCCATCTAGAGGTGTAAATACACAAAGAAAGTGAGAGAGAAAGCATTGAGGCACATGTCCTGCAGGTAGACAGAGCAGACACACAGCCAAGAGTGGCTTCCACTACCGCAACTGTTGCCAATGCCCCTGCGTGGGGTGCCCTTGATCCCTGTCACAGCAGCTGGAGTCTGAGTAATGCAGGATTGGTAACAGCAATACCAAGCATTTAGATTTGTTATAAGGTTTATACTTTGCTTTACATGTTTTGAATTTGTGGCCTGTGGAAAAAGAAGTCCAAGTCCAACTGCACATGTTGAATTTATAAAGGTTAGTCCTCAGCTTCTGGTCTGAGTGTGGTTTACTATGAAAATTAAGCCCTCAAGAAAAGTTAATTTGGGAGGCTTCCAGGGAAGGAAAGCAACTGAGCTAACAAAAAATACTCTGATAGTCAATATAGTGGCACAGGTGTGGGTGCGTCAAAAAAATCCAGATTAATGAACACTTAAGGCCAATCAATTTAGTTGAAGTTAACTGCTCAAGGTAAAGGAGACCTTGGCAAGATTAACTTTTCTGCTTTGGTCACTCCTTATGTCCTCACAACCAAGATGTGAATCCCACCTTGCTGGATCTTATTGCATAACATATCAGAGATGTGAGCCTTTCCCAACTCTCCACCCAGCTAAACTCTTCCATCAACTTCTTTTGCTTCTTCCTCTCTGTTTTCTACAAACAGGACCCGTGACAATGCCATGCAGCACACAGCTGGGCCCTGCTCAGTAATCTTACACTAGTGAAAAGCAGAATAAAGTAAGAAACTGCCATGGGATGATAAAACCCAAAAAGCCAGTGTGGGACAGAAGTATCAATGAGAGGGCATATACAAAAAGAACTGTATTATCAATGATAATACAATGCACTCCAGTCAGTACAGCAACTAAACCCCACATTTGATGTGGTTAGAACAGGATTAACATGCTTCAACTGGTCTGCTGGCCATTTCAACTGTCTTCTAGTTTTGATCTGGTAAAGTAAAGTATCTTCAAATATGTTCGTGTCTTCACTTGTTAAGTTGTTTTTACACACAGTCTGGAAAACAAAGATCAGACCATGAAGACTTTTGTTTTACAGTCTTTTTGCCCTTTTCTCAGCCAACTGCTTTTTTTTTCTTTGCTTTAAAAGACTGAGCAGAAGCTTCCAATGTCTTTATAAAACGTTTCTTTGTGTTTAGCTTATTGGAAGAAAGTGACTTTTCTGTAGGTTTTTTAGTTTATTATGACCTTTCCAAATTCTAAAGCATTTGTGTCTAAACCGTGATGAAGTTTTGTATTTCTACAATTTTGTGCTTGTTTTGACTTCCTTACTTTCTACCAAAGTCTAATAGTAATTTTTCATCCTTTGGTTCTATCATATTGGGTAATATGCATATCCCTGTAAGTTTGCCAGTGATTTTCCACGCTGCAGTGGTGTTACTCTGTAGCTGAACAACATTAAATATAGAACTGTATTGAATTAGTTGGGGTTTGTGAACCTGTGCTATGCTATATAGATTTTGCATCTATTAGTATTTTATCACAGATGCCCAGAACACTCTCTGAAGTGTCCTAATCTGAAACCTAAAGGTTTTCACAAGAACCAGGAATTTCCTGTATTCACTGCCTTGACTTTGATCAATTGCTATTGTAACTGGGAACTTGAGGTCCAGAAGCGCTTGATCATTAGTACTAAAGTCGCTGCATTTCCACAAGCCAACATTTCTGGAAAGCTATTAGGGCAGTTCACATTTTTCAAAGGTACACAAAGTAAGTCTTGTAGAAGTACAGATCCATATCAATGTACTATTTCTTTCTTCTTGAAACTGCAGTGATCCTTTCTAGCATTGCAATTTGGGCATTCAATCTGGATTCATTGTTTGCAAAGCTTCTTCAGTTTTCTCCCCAAAACTGTCCAGTCCTTCCAGGTTCCACGGAAAGTCTGATGTAGCTTGAAACGACATTCATATTCTCTTGGACTCAGTGGTGACTGAGGTCCCAAGAGCACATTCTTTATGAAATCTAATCTCTGGTGTGACTAGACTCACCAGTGGCTCTTGTGACTGTCTTTATGTTTCTCCCCCTATCCCTCCACTCATAGCTTCTCTGAAAAAGACTTTACCCTCAGCCAAGCTTTGCCACAAACCTTTGGTCTTTGGCCCATTGCCCTGCTCTCTGTATTCTCCTCCCTGCATTGCTGGATGTATGTAAACATACATTTCACTATTATTTCTGTCTAAATAATAATCGCAATTATTTGCAATTCAGGTCCCATTTTGTTCCAAGCAACCCTGACCTAGCTATAACTTTATGAAGAAAAGTTATAGCCTTGTTCATCCTTAATGTGGCTATAGCAGGATGATTAATACTGACCTAATCTCATTCTCCTCCTTCCATTTTCAATCAAGGTGAGAACACAATCTACTCTTAATTCAGGCCTATATCCCACACAAGGTCTTCTGCTCTGAATTCTCCTTACATCCTCACATGCAAGTTGTGACTCACATCTTGCTGAGTTTTTTCTGTGTAACATATCAAAGATATGAACTTTCTGATCCATCACCTCAGCCAAACTGTTCCACCTAGGCATTGTCGTGCTTCCTTGTCTCTGGTTCTCAAAAAGGCAGTATTGCACTTTTCATGTCCATTCAGAGTGCTTCGGAAAGGCATTTTCTTTGTGAGTGATTGCCCTTGCTGTGTCACTTCAAGCTTTGCATCTTCCCAATCTTTCCTGACATGCCTTCCCCCTCTCCTACCATTTCTGATTCACTAAGACACCAGCCCCTCCTACACCCAGTTGGCCCATAATATCAGCCTCCAGCACCTATTTATTAATGTTTCAAGTACTTCCATGCTTTCTTCTGTGCTTCCCTAAGGCATGAAAGGACTTGCACATCAAAAAGAAATTTGGGAGCCATGAAAGTGTATTAGACTACACCAGAAAATTCGCAGCTATGAAAACTGAGCTTACTCATGGCAGCTTCTCTACAGAGACAGAAAATGGGCATAAGTATCAGATTGTAAAGGAAAATGTGGTATCTATGAGTGTGTATTGGGATCAGCAGCAGCAAAGCCATTCTTTGGCTTAAAAGTGAAAGTAAGTTTTCCAGGGATGGTTAGAAAAAGGAGCCAAGAGCTGCCCAACTTCAAGACCTTGAAACCAAATAGTTGCTTGTAGTGTGCACTGAAAGACCATTCCTGAATTATTGCAGCTCCTTAAATGCATGGAAGAGATTGTGTAACAAGATAAATATATCATCTGCTTAGTGGTCTCAGTTTGCATATGGTAGGACTTGATGGCTGAGATTGTCCCTGGAAATAAAAACCAAGCTGATCATTCAGATGGACACAAATCTCACACATTTGATGTTTAACATCCTAGCACAATCTGCTTTAAAACAGGATTTATGCCCCATTTGTGCAATCCTAAAAATAGAATTGCTAAGACATCTTTACAATAATAGAGATGAGAAATTTCTAAGTAAATAAATTATAGCTTCCCGTTGCCAGAAGTTTATTACAGAAATGAGTCAAGATAAAGATTTTCAACATAATAAAAAACAAGTTAGAGTCCTCTTTGAAACATAATTAGAAAAACCTGTCACCCACTGCCACAGGCATACTGAGATGGACAACATCTAACAGTGGCAGATCAATCAATGTTTGAAAGGGTCATGTTTTTCTTAAAATTCCATCCCTAGTCTGGTGAGCACTACAGGGGAGCATGAAAATCAAGTTCATATTTCATAGTGAAGCGTTCTTCCATTCTGGAGAGGGCAGATTAAAATTTGGCTGGAAAAGAGAGAGATTCGCTCCCTTGCAGCTGTGTTTTGGAATATCTGCATGTCCCCTGTTCCTCTCTGCAGATCTTCATGCCTGTCTCAATGAGACTCCCTGAAGGCATATGGGCCCAACTGCACTGATTACTTTGCAGAACTGGGGGTTAGAAATTACAGAGCCACATGCTTTATAATTGCAAACTCACTAACTTATCCCAGTCTCGTTCAACGATCTTCTTCCCAGCAGGGCCCATCTGTCACCATTTCACTAACTCCATGTTTTAATGATATCCAATTTCTTGCTTTGCTTTCAAGTGTTTTTATTTTATATCTGTACACTGAAAGAAGAAAAATGTTTTCTATTAAAAGAAAGTCAGTCATAAATATGTAGAAAACTGAAGGGCCCCTGCATATATTGCCATTTAACATTTTATCATTGTATTATTGATAGTTTTGCATTATCTTCATTCAATGCTAAAAGAGCAATTAAAAGACGTTTCACTTTAGTAAGAGAAAAAACATGAAGGAAAGGTGGACATTCAAGTATAAACTGCCTTAGACCAACAACAAGCTGATAAGCAAGTCCTTTGGAAGCCTAATCTTTGGGTAAAATGTTCTCATTCAGCTCATGCTACTGAATGAGATTTGGACCATGAACAGTCAGTGAAGAATTCTGCTGTTATAGGAGAATGTAGGGATTGGTGTAAAAATAACAGTGTCAGCTCTCACATTGTTACCTCCCTTCATTAGCTGAGCCACAGATCTGGAGGGAAGAAAGGCTCTACACAAATTGCAGCTCTTCCAGGCTTTACCAATATTACCTTTATAGTTGGGATCTCCTTGGCTGACTGTCGTGGTTTGAACGCATTTAAGCACCAAGCACACGAAATCTAATTATATGTATAAGGGGAATATGGATTTATTGAGGAAAATGGGAAGGAACTTCGGGGCAAAACAGGTCTACACTTAAGCAGTTGCAATATAAAGAAAAGTTTATTACTAACAGAATGAAAAGTGGAAAAAAAAGAGAAATTATGAGAAATTAAAGCAAGCTTTTAACAGCTTTCTTTCTCAGTGCCTCCCTCTTTACCACAAACCTCTCACAAGTGAAAACAAAACAAAAACATGGGATTTAGCCAGAATTGCATTTTTTTAAGTCTTTTTATGCTTGAGGAAAAGGGGTTCTTCTGCTGTGCCGTAGAATCTTCACAAACAAGTCTGCCCAGAAAAAACAATCTGTTGAAATGAAAAAGGTATCTTTCACATGAAAACCCTGCAGTCTTCCCACGCTGCCGAGTCATGGGCCACAGGAAAAAAAAAAAACCAAAACCATGGGTTTTAGTCTTTTAAGAATGGTTTATCTCAGCCTGAAAGCAAAGATTCTCTGCTTCGAATCTAACAACTTCTCACAACTCATATGTGGCCTGGTGTGGGCCTCTCTGTAACAGCTTCTCACAACTTCTATATGGCCTGGAGTGGGCCTCCCTTTAAAATCACAGGCTGCACAAGAAATTTCCCATCCCTCAAGTTTTTTCAAATGGATTAAAGTTTTTTCTATGGCTTGCAAGAGGGACTTTTAAGCTCCATGCCAGAAGTGCGACCACCCTCTTTTCCTGCTGTCAGTACCTTCCATCACACGTGGTTTCGCCCTTCTCCTCTGTTTCTGACCTTGGGGTCACAATGTTCTGCTTCGTCCCATGGGACTTTACTTTCTCTTTCTTCTTCGCTGGCTTGAAAGAAAAGGTGTCCTTGTCAGCTGCAGCGTGTGGTGCTCCTTCTGTTCAGCGCAGGCTGTGCTGGATGCAGGGATGCCCTGCCGGCTCCGCACGGGGAGCGGCCTCAGATGGAATCTCAGCCACATGGTCCCAGTTCCACCCAGCATGTGGAGCTGGGACAGCTCTGTCCTGGTGGGAGGGCCGACCTCCACTGCCGCCCTGCCGGGGGGTCGGGGGCTGGCCTGGGCCCGGGCCTGGGCTGGCCACCCCTCAACCATTGAGGCCAGAACGAAAAAGAAATTCCCGCTCTTGCCTGCCTTTAAATATGTGATTTTACAGGTGTTACCAGCTCTCTCATTGGGCTAGCAACTTATCCGTCAGCCAAGTTTTCAACCTACCACACTGCCTCTAGCCTGAGGTTGAAGCTGAAGGCATCAAGACAAATTGACCAGATGCAGCAGCTGTCAGTTTGCTGGATACACCATGAAGTTCATGTATCAATGCTCCTTTGTTCCAAATGAATCAAAAAAGCCAGATCAGGAGCACTATCATCAGCTACAGTGAGCAAATGGATGACTTTGTTGCATGGATGCAATGCTCAGCCAACAAATGTCGGTCAGACTGTTGTCTATTCTGCATTTATCGAGCGGAATGCAGAGTGACGTGCAGCAGGGAAAGCTGCAGTGCTGTGTCCCAAGCACTGTGCTCATCCTTGCTACCCTGTAAAGCCATCAGGGTGCCTATCAGGACTCATAACAGTAAGACAGGGATTTTTCTGTCCACCTCTGTGCAGGTTGAAAGTCAAGCCAGTGGGAATGCTTTCCATGGAAGACTTCCTCACCCAAACACAAGGCTTCCTCTTGCTTTGTTAGTCTGCCCATTACACTTTTCAGTAATCTTCCCCCTCGTTTATCTAACATTTTCTCCCTCTCCCCCATCATTCCCTCCAAGTCATCTAAAGCCACCCAGCCCTCAGGTGTCCACTGTTCTTCCTACCCACTCTCTTTGAACTGAGCTTGTTCTCAGGTCTATAATTGCACATATCCAAACATCAGACTAGCACTGCAGGGCTTCCCTGCAGAAGCTGCAATGGAAATGTATCCAGCAAAGGCCCTACATTGCATCTCCAGGGTGCCTCTAGTTAGGATATGCCTTATGCACCTTCTAATACCACCTCCCACCTTCCACTGCATAAGGCTTTCTAGCCACAAATCCCACAGGATCCCTGCCTGTGTTCCAGCTGTGCCATGTGAGGCTGAGTGGCCTCCCACTGCTGGTCTGGGATTTCCCAGATGTACATAGGTGTGGGTGAGTAGTAAGCCTGAGTTTTTGATCATGCTGCATTTATTAAGATGTGAATCAAAGTCATATATACACAATGAACACAGAATTTGCTTAAATTGCTGTTCAGGCTCCACTGGCTGAGTAGCAGACAGACAATAATTGAGGCCAGTGCATCCTCATGGCATGATCTCTACTTGACAGGTATGCAGCAATTGTGTGAGGTATGTGTTTGAAACCACCCTGACTTCCAGATACACAGCCCCCCCAGCTGGAACAAGTATGCAGGAGATTTTCAGCTACTTGGATCTACTAGATACACTTAGAAATCCTCCTGTTCCAGTAAGTTTGAAATTCTGGATACCAAAACAGAGCTTTTCTGGTGAAATCTAGGCATGGGACATTGGTGCCGAAAAAAGAAGTTTCTATTGCTGCTTCTACTGGTTGTGATGACCAGTGTTGCCACTGTTGATGAAAATGCTCAGAGACAGGAGACTGGGAACTTCTGCTCTACTTTATCTGTGATTATACACCTTCACCATCATTATAAATTCTCTTTCCTTCCAGAAACACCCACACATGAGTACACACTCTGAAAACTAAAACACAGAGCTGTCTCCCCTCAGGAGGAATGAAGCCAACTTCATCCCTTCTCCCAAGCATGAATAAAAATCTGCTGATGTTACCTGAACGTCTTCAGAGCTTCACATTCAGTCCTTTCATGCCTCAGAGAGCCTATCCAGCCTCCCTATAAATGCTGCGATGGAAGTTTATGTTCCATCCAATAGTTAAATAACTGCTGATAGGTTGTTTTGTTGTATCACTGCTAGATTTTCACATACTCCTTCAGGGACAGAGGCTGAGTCAAAAGCCAGAATAAAAGATAGCAGCGTGAATGCTAGGCTTACTGGTTGTGGTTTTGTTACCTAAAATTTGTATATAATGGGACTTCAATGCATTCAATGCCGAGTCAAAAGCCAGAATAAAAGATAGCAGCGTGAATGCTAGGCTTACTGGTTGTGGTTTTGTTACCTAAAATTTGTATATAATGGGACTTCAATGCATTGGAGTCCTTAAAATGGAAATCACAGGTCCCAGTAAATATATAAAAAAGATCAAGACAGTGAAAGATGTTGCCAGGACCTGCAATTGAGTCACAACAACCCCATGCAACCCTACTGTCTTGGGCAAGAGTTCCTGGAAAGCTGCCTGGTAGAGAAGGATCTGGAGGTTCTGGTTGACTGAACATGAGCCGGTGTGTGCTCTGATGGCCGAGAAGGCCAATGGCGCCTGGCCTGTATCAGCAGTAGTGTGGCCAGCAGGAGCAGGGCAGTGACTGTCTCCCTGTACTCATCACTGGTGAGGTCACACCTCGAGTGCTGTGTTCACTTCTGGGCCTGTCACTGCAAGAAAGACACTGAGGTGCTGGAGCGAGTCCAGAGAAGGGCAACAGAGCCTGTGAAGGGTCTGGAGCACAGGTCTGATGAAAAATGGCTGAGGGAGCTGAGGCCGTGTTTATCCTGGAGAAGAAGAAGGTCAGAAGGGACCTTATCACTCTCAACAATTCCCTGAAAGGAGGATGTAGCTAGATGGAAGTCTGTCTCATCTCCCAGGTAACAAGCAACAGGACAAGAGAAAATGGCCTCAAGTTGTCAGGGAGGTTTAGATTGGGTATTAGGGAAGATAACCCTTCATGGAAAGAGTGATCAAGCGTTGGAAGAGACTGCCCAGGAAAGGGACTTCTGTCCCTGGAAGTATTTAAAAGACTCATAGAAGTGGCACTTAGGAACATAGTTTAATGCTGGATTTGATGGTGTCAGGTTTACAGCTGGACTTCATGATCTTAAGGGTCTTTCCCAACCAAAATAATTCTCTAAATCTAAGGTGTTAGACGAAAATCACTAACCTTGGTAGAGAAAAATCACAATAAAAGCAGAGTTTCAACATCTCTGGGATGGAACTGTGTAAATAATATGGCAGCTTTAAAAATTATGAAGTGCTGATGAAATCTTGAAAATGATCAGATTCAGACAGCACTTTCTGTTGTACATGAAAATTATTTAGACTAGTAAAGAGATGAACATTAAAGGAATGGTGCTGGTTTGGGAAGTATTGGTAGCCTTCAGTGTAGGGAGATAAAGGAGAACATTGTTTTGAAATGCCAATGCAAAGGTAGGAAGAACATTGTGTCTCTAGGAAGAAATGTCCATTTTCTTGGAGACAGTTCTGAATAAAAAGTGGAAGTAGTATTTTCTCCCCACCCTGAAGAATTTTGTATGGGTTTTTCAGGTTTTGGGTTGGTGTTTTTGTTTTGGTTTGGTTTGTTTGTTTGGGGTTTTTTTGTTTGGGGGGTTTTTTTGTTTGTTGGTTTGGTTTGGGTTTTTGGGGTTTTGGGTTTTTTTTTGTTTGGTTTAATCAGAACTATTCATTCATGATGAGAAACTTGTGATTCATTAAAAAAAGGAATATCTGAGTGACTACTGAATCAAAATCCCAAAGGTCTTTAAAGGGCACAAATTACATGATACTAAACAACCGATTTTAAACTATTTCAGTAAAAACTAGAAAAACAAAAAAGCAAAATAAATAAACATGCCAAACAATGTCAGCAAAACAGCAGCTGGCAGATATAAAAGAAAATGTTAAAATACCAGCGATTGTAGTGGTAAGCCCGACTAGTTCACAAAGATATGCATACAAGGCAGGAAAATATTTGGGTTAAAGATGGAATGACGGGGAATAAGGTCCTTGTAAGCAGGATAAAGGGGAAATGAGCAATTTCTGAGAATACCTAATAAACCAGGCACAGAAGTTTCATGTTCTAACATATAGAACAGAAAAACACCATCAAGGAAAGCGAAAGCAGAAATAGAAATAACTGAAACAAAATTATTATCTACATGGAACAAGCTTGAAATGTCAAAGAGTAAAATGCCACACTGGGGCAGAAATTCCGGAACCGAGTATCTGGGCAGCATCGATTCAAAGAAAAGGCAGAACGGTGAGATAAGAGCACGGGGTTATACCCAGGCATGCAGAGAGCTTTCATCAGAATCTCAGGGGGAGCACGTGTTTTTGGCCTTAACAAGGTGTATGTAACTACAGAAAATCAGCTTCCTTAACAAACCTGACCCAGATCTGAGCGAGCCAGTTGCATCACACCGAGCTGTATTCGCAGGAAAGAGATGTCTCCCAGAGACAGGAGAATATTTATAGAAGGCCTTGGAGATCACTGTAACTTGCAGATTTTTTACAATGCTAAAGACTTGTTCTTCTCATGCGTTTGGTAGCCACTGCCTCACGAAACTCTTTCGTCGTGTGCTCTGCAGCTGTGACATTTCTGTGCAGACACAAGGACCTGATAAGATATTGCCGGGCCTGGTTTCTACCTCCTGCTTGCTCCTGCTCTGCCTGCTTGTGCATAAAGGAGCAATTCTGGCAGAAATCCTGTGGCTAAACTGACGCACTCCCCAGCCCATCATTCTCCCATCATCAGGTCTATCAGCTTCTCTATTTATCAGCTATGTTTTTATGAATTTATGACATACCATATCCACATTTTCTGCCTCTTTTCTGCTATATTTGACTCAGCCTAGGTTGCATCTACATCTCAGTGTGCAGGGATGTTCCAGAAATTCATTCTTCAGTGATTAAAATCTTCTAGCATCTGTTTTAAATTTGCTTGGGCTAATTTATAGCCATTCATTTTTGCTCAAATGCTACTGTTAAAGTACCAGCATTCAGGTTTTATGATTTATTTTTATGAAGAGCTTGAAATTTAGTTTTGGCTGAATTTTTCTCATGGCAGAGATTCAGAGATTGTTCATGGAGATCCCATAATAAATAATGCAAATGTCTGAAACATTTAGTGTAGATCTGTGCCTGGAATGGTTCTGTTTATGCTATTTCACTTTTTTTCGTGTCTATTTGCCTAATGACCAACAGGTAGAAGAAATGTACTGTTTACATTAGACAGAATGCTTTTAAGTATGGCTTGTAGCACTAAACTTCATGTACAGATAATGACAGCACATAAATCTTGGATGTTCTCTGTCATCAGCTACACTTCATATCCCTCACAGACAGTATTTAACAATTGGAATGTATTAGGAAACTAATTTGATGCACTTTAAAAATAATTTTAAGGTACACAAGTACAAAATAGTCTTGGCACAGACCCTGGGAAGCAAAGGAGTGAAAAGTTTGGGCTAACAACCTGCTTCCACCTTCCACACCTCTCCCAAAGGCGTGTGCATTGTGAAAGTTGCCTTCTGAATCAGCAGCTCAGCTTCCCATCTGTGTTTGCCTGGGGACCCCTCTTACCTATGACACCAGCACACTCCACCCACATGACACAGCACCAAACAGCCACACAGGCAGGCACAGACAAGTCTTTAGTCCCACTCCCCTTTTTGTAAGCTCTCCTTAGAAATATGCTGGCACTGCTGCACTCTTTCCTCCCTGACACGAGGTATGATTAATTGACAGCTCTTAAAAACTACAAATTCCCCTTTTGTCAACCTGGCCAACAACTGCAGTTTCACATGCTAGCAGCTTCATCAGTCTTCAAGCAGGAAACAAATCATGACACATTCCCCACAGGTCAGAATAAATGTTCCGCTGTGGTACTTCTTTATCATTACTGGAAGAGAAATGCACCTAAGAAGAAAGCACCCAAGATTCATTCTGAAAAATCCTCCAAAAATTCCCTTTAGTCTGTCTTTGCTCAGTGCTCATGGACACACATTGTGGGAAGCAGAGAAATATGTGCCTACACTGAGCCCCTTTTTTGGAAAAAAAAAGAAGAAGCAAGTTGAGTCAAAAAAATTGATATATCAAAAAGATATATCTACTAAAATGTAGTTTTATTGAATCAATAATGCTCATTTTGGTTAGGATGCATAAGGGTTTAAATTGAAATCTCTTGTTTACAATTGCCCATAATTACCTTCTGACAAAAATTTCCCATGCCTGGTTTATTCAGCTGCTGAATTTTCTTCCGTTAAGTTTAAGCAAAACAAATTTCAGCCATTCTCATCAGGAAAGCAGGGGGAACTCCTGTTGTGTTACAATCTTATCTCCAAACTGTTCCCAACTTGAACAATGAATTGAAAAATAAAGGTTCTGACTAAATTAGGTAAGGAGACTTTGAAAATATCTTTCTGGGGCATTCCTGCCGCAGTGAGGGAAAAATCTTGTTGGCTTTCCTGACCAAGAAGAGCCAGTCCATGGCTATCAGACCCTCTGACCCAATTTGCATCAAGTTCCTCTGAGCTATTTGTCCACGTGCATGAACTTTCAACCAGAGTCTTCCACTAATTTGCTGAGAAAGTGGGCATTTTCCTTCAAAATCATCTGGGGAAGAAGCTGTGGTCCATTCACCTATGGTTTTGTGCTAGAGTTATCACAGTGAGAGTCCTCGGGCTCTTCACAGTTGGATCTGTCCCACCCCACGACCCTGTAGAGCACAGACCCAGCCACCAGCGCGTGCCCAGCCACAGCGTGGCTGCCCAGAAGCAATTTCAAAGGAGCCCACAGCACACGATGCTGACAAGCCCCCTGACAGCTGATACTCACTTCCACATCTTCTGCTTTGCAAATAGGTACTGGGAGCCCTCGTTTAGCCAGTTATTAACCCAGTTTATGTGAGCTCCCTTTTCATTGCACTGTGCAAAGTTTTGATCAGTGGAATGAGGTACTAAATCCACTGCCTTATAAACATCTGTATATTGTGCATCAACGGGCTTGCCTTTATCAGTGTATCTTGCTGTCTTCCCAGCACAAGTGTTTGATCTGACTCATTTCCCTAAAAACATGCTAACTGACATTAATTATAATCTTACCCTTCAGGTCTTTCTCAGCTAATCCCTTAACCGTTTTTCCCATATTTTACCATGACTGAATCAGGCTAACAAAGTTATAATTAGCAGTATCATCCTCATTCTCTGAATATTGACACAATATTATCACTAAGACATGATTTTCTGGTTTTTTTCCATCATTCCCATATTTGTTAAAATTATCAAAGGTACAGAAGTCAAGTTGGCCAATATTTTATAACTCATAGGAGCAAATAATCTGGGCCTGCAGATCCATCAATGTCAGCGTGTTACTTAACATGCCAATAATTAGTCAGAATTATTGGGTCAGAAAGCAGTTCATTCGACGTATCACACTGCTTTCTTCCAAATATAGTAAGGAAATTATTATTTTGTCTTTTCGGCCCATTAGAAGCAATTTTCCCAGATTCTTCTAGCTATGGCCAAACATTTCTGGGGCTTGAGAGGGAGGTTTGTTGTGGATTTTTTTATATTTATGCTCTTAACTTTATATTGCCTTTTGACTTTCCAGTCAGAGACCTTCCTCTTTGGCATCTTTGTCTTCCTGTGTCAGTTTCCCAAGGTTTGTGGCTCCTCATTCGACATTCTTCCAGCTTGTATCCAATTTTTTCATTTGTTATAAATTGCTTCTTTATTTCTAACCACGGCTTTTGCTTAACAAGTGAAAACAGTACCAATGTTCTTTTCTTTGACGGTGACTTTTGGACAGCGAATAAATGCTCCTCAAGAGCCATAATCTTCCATGTACATTGTTCTGCCCAGATATATTACCCAAACAGATTCTCCTTATAACTTTCCTGAGATTTCATAAATTGAAGCTTTTGAAGCTGTCTGTATTTGAGACTCTCATATGATTGGCCACGCTAAATATAATCAGGCCTTGAACACTGGTCTCTTGGTAACCACCAGCTTCCAATTCAACAACTTTCATCTTTATTCCTTGTAGTGAAGTCCAAAATATTTATCTTATGATAGTAAGGCTTTTAAGTTATGTAAGTGACATTTTACCAACTTTTTGGAAAAAGTGGTTAGGTCACCATCCCTTTGAATGCAGAAGACAAGATTAGATCTCTTTTTAAAAGACAGTCTTTGATCTAGTTCTGAAAAAATGTTATCCAGCCTTTGCATGGGGAGGGTCAGCCTAGGTGAACAGGGAGGTCCCTTCTGTCCAGAGAGTCTGAAAGTCTTTGAACAAAAATCAAACTCTATTGATGTTTAATTGGTAACTGCAAACCTTTCAGTTTTTAATTTCTCCATAACAGTGCAGATTTGAATTTAGCCCTTTACAGAAACTTGCTTAGGTGTAACTCATCAATGTAATTGCAGGTTTTCTAACCCCTCTAAGGAGTTGGCCCTTTTCATATTTCTCTTATTCTCTCCTTTCACCCTGCTGTCTCATTGTATTTTCCAGTGTCAGTTACCACACTGATCTACAGGCATTCAGGAATCTTCACTTCTAATTCATCTCTTGCTGCAGCTGCACAGCAATAACATGAGAGGCAAAAGACACAAGTTAGAATATGAAAAATTACAATTATAGATCACCTTTTTTTGGTTTGATTTGGGTTTCTTTTTTTACCTTGAGAGTGGTCAGATACTGGAAGACGTTGCCCAGAGAGGTTACAGGATCTCCTTCCCAAGAGGTGTTCAAGAGTCAACTAGAAATGGTCCAGAGCAACCTGATCTAATTAGACTTACTTTGAGCAGGGAGGTTCCCCAGATGACCCCCAGAGGTCCCTTCCGACCTAAATAATTCATGACTCTTTGAGCTATAGACCTAAAACAAGGTAATTGTATCTTCCCTGTATAGTCCTACCTCTGAAACTCTTTTTTCCCTCTCTATCTGTCTTAATCACATCATAACCAGAGGTGTTAACGTTCACATCATTAACATCTCTGCAGGTCAATGTAATTGATAATGTCAGTGAAATTAAAATGTCTTTTTATTAAGGCTGTTCCATTTCTTCGGGTCTTTTCCTCACCAGACTGGAACCCAGTCTTTATGCTTCATAAAAACAAAATCCTTTATAACGTCTTATTTCAAGTGTTGGTATGCCATCGTACTGAGGCACTCCAATGCTGCTCCTGACTTTTTATAGGATTTAAATAGTATGTAACAGAAATAATGCATTGAAGGAGGTATTTAAATGGCACTACACATAAGCAGATACATCTGCCTCAATTAATGAGGTTTTGACTATGCCATTCTTGCACAACACTGGTTTTGGTACATTGCTTCCTTCAGGCCTACATGAATGAATGCACTGGGCAAGGCATGTGGAGCATTATAATACATGCAGGAATTTCTGAGTTTTGAAGAGCCTGCCTTTGCAATAAAAATGTAAATCTAGAATGTATAAAAAACATCTTTGTCAATTATGTTATCATTTTTTGGCGTATTCTGATGGACTAAATATTTACAGCATTGCTAATAAACTCCACAGCTTTTCACTTGTGTTTGATAGATCTGTGAGGAGGTACCAGAAGCACATTAAATCACCTTGAAGAATATTACAAAATCCATTGGCTGTTATACATAATGCAAATTCAAGGTGAAGTACTTCGAGTTCTGGAAGTTACAGTAGTTCAAAAAGTAGAGCCTAATGATGAAGGATGACAAAGTACAGTGGGAACTGCAGTGTAGACCAAATAGATTTTTAGGGGACCATAATTGCACAAACAGTCCATTAAACGTCCTGAAGTTATATATAATTAGAAATAGCTAATTTTTATATTCATACCCTGTTAATACAGTACTCACTGACACACAGGTATATGTAGGCATCTAATGTAAGAGTCTTAAAACCTAAGGCAAGTAAGTGTCTTACACAGAGCTGTATCATGTACTGTGGGGAACACAGGTACACATCAAGAGATAGGGATAAATATTTACCAACAGAGTTACTATAGCTTTTATAACCTGACTGCATTTCTGAAAGGGAAACACCCTATGCCTGAGAGCCTTTTACAAGGATGATTACCTATTAATAAACTAAGAAGCCTAAAACCAGTATTACCCACTAAGCTAAGTAAAAAAAAGCGAGATAGAGCTCAAATTAAATTACAACTGCAATAAAGTGAATTAATATACTTTTAAGATATAGTGTGAAGTCAACAACTGCACTTTATATGAGCGCAAATGGGATTCAGATTGTGAAATTACCTCTCTGAGACTTAAAAATGCATGATAATGGTAATATAACAAACATAACATTCTTCCAGTCTCTTTGAGGCAGCTGCTAGGCTTATCAGAATCGCTGTTTATTGAGCAACTTATGCAATTTTCCATTATTCAACCTAATTGCCCTTGTTTCACTCAAAATGGCTTAAAACCCTCTCTCTCCCATTTTGGTAAGCTAATACACTACAAACACAGTTTCCAACCCTTGCAATGCAATATGATTTAAGAGAGCAATTTCCACATATTTGGATGGGTGCAAGTTGTCGTGACACACTTAATCACAGTTTCTAAAGGTTACAAATATTACTCACCAGTAGGAAAACTGTCTATAGGCAAGTTTGCAGAGTCTTGAGCTGTCATCTGCTTTGGGCTAACCTCAGGACAGCAGTAATCTGGGTCTTGTTGGTCCAAGAGGAAAATTTCTGTGCTGCTTACCCGGATGGATGGGATCCTTCTTTCTCTTCAACTGCTCAAATGTATTGAGGGGTGCCACATCGTGCATCTCTGAAATATGCTGTTTCCACTCCTTTTTCTGTCCCCTATAACTTCAGGGGATTATCTTCAATTTAGCCCCATGTCAAACCCTGTAAACTGAACTCTTCTGCTAGCAGTTTGCAAGTTGTCAACCTCTTTTAAAGCCATGATAGAAGGGTCTCAAAATAGGAAGGTTTCAGGATAAGGAGGGGCGCACAGCTCTTATATCAAATCCCACATAGGATAAGAGGTAAATTGATGATGCTGTCAGTTTTTCTCACTTCCTCTGGCTGTTTAGTTTCATTGATGATCTAATTCACCAATATTTTCTCTGACTTCATTGATACTCCCATTGCACCTGTCAATACTTTGTACTCTCTCAATGATTTTTCAATCATTTTTGGTCCTATTAGCAGCAAAGGGTCAGGAGAATGAAGTCATTTTATTCACCCTAGCTGAAGGAAGGTTGGCCTTGGCAAAAGAATTTTTTATAAGTACATTAATAAGAAATTTAGTTAAGCAAATAAAGCCAGCATTAGCAGAGCATTAGATAGGAGAGTATGGAAAGACAGCTTTAAATACATAAGCTTTGTCCAAAGGAGTTTATTATTTTACTGCTGCCTCCAAGTGATGGCTTCAAAGAGATTAGTCATTCTCAATATTTATTGAAAAAAATGCACAAAAGTGATTGAATGATTATAAGTTGTCAACTTATGTGATTATTTCTATTTTTCAGCAATGAGTTTAATTTATTTTAAGGTATATATAAAAAACCCTTGAAAACATTTAAGAGTAAAATCTTACATATCTCCTTTGATAATATTTTCACACACTGGACTTGTACTGCATAAGAGGCTTATGCAGTACATAAGTAATTTTCCTCCATTTTCAGCCAGTTTTTGTTTTTATTTTTTATTAGGAGGATGACCAGATTGTCTTACACTTGGGGAGGACTTGAATTGAAAAGGATATTCTCTCTGCTGTGGTCTCGAATGTCATAATTCTTCCAGCTGGCATAATACATAAAAGGAGTGAATAAGTATATAGGATGCATGGGACAAGAGCACTTCAGTACATCAGCATACATACAGGGTTAAGTATTTGTAAACTCATTCCCTGTATTTAAATTTCATGTATTTTATTCCCTTGCCTGTTAGCATCACTTCCACATCAAAGAATCATATTTTGTTTAAACAAGTTGCAAAACCAGGCACCATGAGAATGAAATCCTCTCCAAATGCACTGGATGCTTTAATCTCTGTCTCTCAAAATGCAGGCATTATATATTAAATAAACTTTGCTCCCAGTTTAACTGGAACATCCGGTAAGATCCAGTTGATTAAATAAACTTAAGGACTGAAGTTTAAATGTAGTTCTCCTGCCCTATAATAGCAACTTCTTTGAATCAAAACTAGGCAGGGTGTGCCCGAGAGTTCTCATTCCTGGACAACTGTTAAGACTTGCCAAAATGGGCCCTGGGACCAGCAGAATTTTAAATCTCTGTCTTTTCTGAGGGGTAGAGGGTTTTCCCAGGAACTGCTGGCTATGGCTCCAAGGAACTGCAGTAGGTACCTTCTATGAGATTTCCTTTAATTTCCAGAAGCTTTTTCCATGCTATGAGTTGAGAAGATGTGGGACATAATTTTCAACAGATATTGGTACTCACCAGTGACCGAAGACATAACAGAAAGCAGTGCAGGACCTGCCCCTGGCCATGAAAGTACAGAAAAATCTGTCCAGTTAGGACAAATCCACTGAAATCACTCAGCACTTAGTATGGTCCCTGGGCTGGATTTAAAGCATCCAAACACAGACTGACAAAGTTGTTGTTTAGCCTAAATTTTATAGGCCTTCAGGATTTCAGGTTTCCAGGTGGCAAAACCTGAGATGCTTAGAGACAGTTTACTAATTCAGGCCCTACTAAGAGTCAAGTCCCAGCCTTTCCTCTTGTCTTGTTTGATGGGCTTGACGTAGTTGGTTGTCTCAGAACATATTTATTGAATGAGTCTCTGCACAAAATTGGATTGCAGGTGCTTATTGCTTTGGAAATATGGTTAGAGGAATGATGTCTCTCTCTGCCTATTGGATTGGGACTATTTTTACAGTTGCTTAGTGGTTAGAGCTCTCATTCAGGGGTGGGGAGGGTGCAAGCCATTTCCCAGTCATGCCTGTCAGGTGCTGGTGTGCTTCCAACTCTCACATTATGGAATAGCACAGTAGGCAGCTATTCCCTGGTAGATGGCAATTCTTAGCCTCTCCTGAACCTATGAATTTGAAAGTGGGAATACTGCTTTAGCTGCATGATGCAAGCAGTCTCAAAGAAGAGGTCATTCCTGGTCTTCTTTTCTCAGCCTGTGCATTTGGCATACTAATACATAACACAAAACTCTTATTATAGTCCTGGGAGCAGCAATATGAATCCAGAGCTCCCATATCCCACTTGAAGCGCTAGTAAATTGAGGTCATTATGCTCCTTCTTTTCTGACCAAGAGATTTTAACTTTTCTGTACAAAGTGGAGCTGGCTCAGAAATTATTTGGTCCTGCTGCAGGACTGCCTTTAGCCTGGTACACAAAGTAGTCCTGCAGTGTGGAAAGTACGTCAAACTCTTCTGATGAACCTGAACCTCCTAAGGAAGAGGAAGGGGATTGATTTGTGTCTGATAGAGTTTCCAATAGAGTGATGCATCCTTCTTCTTAGAGGAGGTGATGAAGGCGCCTATTAGCAGAAAAAGCTTTTAGGCTGGGAATCCTGAGGGAAATCAGGTACCTATTAGCACAGAATAAGAAAGCCATATGCTAGAAAGTGGTCAGATTGAAGACATATTTCTGCAGGCTTCTCCCATAGACTCATGTAGGTGACTCCCTCGTCAGTGTGCTAATAGCCAAAATTTCCATTTGGAAGCATTTCATTCTCCCCATGAACTACGTTTAGCATCTCTTGTTTTCTAGATGTGGGCATTCAAAGCCTTAATTATAATAGTAGTCTTACTGTAGCCAGGGTAGTTTAAATGAAGCAAGATTTGTAGAGAGATCATGTTTCCTATTAGAGCAACTTGTACAACAGGAAAAAGAAAGCAGGTTATCAGGCATTTTTCAAGCCTTTGCAAGCTCTTCCTCTTTTTTCTGCCAATATTTGGATTCATAAAAGATATTTCTCTGTCTACAAAACTTGCCTCATCAATGCATGACAAAAAATGTGTCACCACCTAGATTTTAAGATTTATCCCATCCAACCCATTTTGGGAATATGCCATGCCAGGGTTCCTTTCCTTTCTCTGAATGAGTTGTGACTGTGGGAGCACAAATCTTTTTGTGGTTTTTACCCTCAAGCCGCTTAGCAGAGGTTTTGGCCTTGGTGGTACCCAGACACTCTAGGGGGACTTTGCCAAAACTATTTCCTAAACCCATCTCCAGAGTCAAGATACCTCCTTGTTGGAGTCCAGGAAAGCCGGAAAACTTTTTCTGCTCCTGTGGGAGGTCATTTTTTCCCTGGAGTGCCCCAAAATAACTTAGCCTTTAACTTAAATCCGTGAGAGAATAGACAATACCTTGGGTACTTCCCTGTTGTTTATTGTAACACACCTTTGTGTGGAACTCATCTTGCTTTTTAATCAGTCAGGTGTCATTTCTGCATCAGCATTTAATACTCTGGGGATAAGGAAGAATATTTTGCCATCCCTTATGCCTTTAACAGAAAACTCAGATCCTACATATGGCTAAAGGGGTTTTGTGACTGTAAAATGCCACCAATGCTGTCAATCCCAGTTTTGGGCTCCTCATGATTTCTCACCTGCCATCCTGGTGGCTGCTTCAGCCTTAGGCACTGGACGACATAGCTCCTCTGGAAGCTTTCTGAGGTTCCCAAGGAAGGCAGCACTTACTTTCAGGCCATTTCCTTGGGCACTAAGATCCCTTCCTTTAGGATGTCCTTTGCCTCCTTTCCAGTACAACCCAATACCAGCTTTCAAAAAAACCCCTCTCCACATCCTCACATGATTCAGTACACCAGATCTGCTTGTCTTTGACCATTTTATGCTTTTCCCACTCTGATAAGTACCTACAAAACATCTGCCTACCGTAAGTAAAATCTTTCTAACGTTAACCAGTAAGTAGCACCTGTGTGTACAAAAATTAAGACTTCAGCCATCCTCACTTTGGCCCTCTGTCAGCTTGGGGCATCTGCTGAGCGTGTCTGGGCTGCTCGCAGCACTTGCACCCATGCTGTGGGTGGCAGGCTTATGTCCCCATGTGTCCCCATATGCTTCAATCAATCTTTTGCACCTACAATCCCATCATGATGTAAGTGTATTGCAGTATCACAAGCAGCTCCAGATTGCCAAAACTTTTTAACCTGCAGTCCTGATGCACAACTCTGAATTTCAGTGAGGCTCTGTGCACACTATGGCATCTTGTCCTTGCTGCTACCTATCTCCAAGGAAAACCTTTTCAGAGCTGGAATCTAGGCTACAAGGAAACATCTTTCCCAATACCTGTCAGTTTTTAGGGTTGAGCTGTATTAGTCATACACACAATGTTTTGTGTCACCAAGTTTCAACAAAGAACACGTTTCCTCTTTCTGTATATGCCAACTTGGAGATCTGTCTTCAATCCTTACTTTATATCTTTGTTATTTCTTCAGTTTCATATTCAAGGTTTTTCTTTTAGCAACAGACAAAGAAGTGGATGAAATTCTGATGAAAATTCACTCTTAAGCATGGGCTTTCAAGTTCAATCTGTCTTTCTGAATAATTGCTTACCTTTTATTTATGATCTACCACGAAGTACGTTTTCCTCCTAAGAATATTAGAGTGTTCTCAGTAACCTCTTTTTAAAAACCTTCTCATCAGCTGCTAACTCCTATTTTGTAGAATAATTCCTATTCTACAAAATCCCTGCCTCTCTATGGTCTTTTCGTGTGGTTTTTATGTGTTTCAATTAAAACCTGATCTAGTCTCTTTTTCCTTGCCTACGAACTGTCTCTGTCTTGCTTCAAAATACTTAGATTTTCTTCTGACTTAGACAACATTGGTTTCATATTTCAGATGTCACCCAACAAGTTTTTAAGGGAGAATCACAAGTAATACATTGCCAACACAGCTATATGCATTAAATACCTATTATTATCAATAAAATATAGGTGAGGCTAACATACAAATGCATAGCAACTTTCACCATGAACTACTAACCACATCCTTTCTCATCAAAAGTTACCCAGCACTACCTCCTAATCCAACTGCAACCAGCCTGGCTGGTTGGAGATTTGACTCAGATGAAAACTGAACTCAATAAATTTGTGTGACATTCAGTATAAATGGTGAGACTGTGTAAGCAGAAAGACAAAGAATATTTAACATTTCCAATTTGATTTCTTCTAGTACAATGTTTAGATCTCATCCATCATCACTTTTGGTGACATCTTAGACTGGAAGGAGGATACTCCATCATCTCTGAAAATCCTATGCACCTCTCCTGTTTTTCTTGTTAACTGCAAGAATAAGTTGCATGCAAGGAAAAAATCTGAAGCCTGTAAATGCTCCTAGGTTTTAGATTTTTGCTGAACATGTTTGGGAAACACTTAAATTAGGTCCAATTAGTCTTCAATCAATCTAGTTGAAGAAATTATTCTTTTGGCTGCATTCACAGGAAACTGTTAAAAATAAATTATAGTTCTCTGATTGCTACAGACTGGAGAAAAAACTTCCCCTTCTTCACTCTTAAAAGCCTACTTCTCTATTTTTAATCAGAGCTGTTGAGTAGTTTGTCCTGAGCAAAAAAACGTGCATACAGAAACTGATTTGGAATTCATTTCTAATAATAGGCAATAGATACAGATGCTTAATAGGCAAAGGATACAGGATGGATTTTTTTTTTTCCCCAGGCAGCCCCTTTTGGAATGCCATGTATAAACTGTGATTCAGAAAAAGGAGACTCAGGTGTGAATATTGTTTGATCTACAGCTGGCAAGAGCAACTGCACTCATTAAGATGGGCTTTTATGAGGTTCACTGCATGCTCATAAGCTAACTTGAAACAAATCTAAATGGATGATAAAATTACAAGTTTTACTAAGCTGGCAGAATCAAAATGAGATTACAGGAGAAATCAAATTCCATGTAAATAAATTGGCAGTACAAGAAAATGAAGTTATCAATTTATCAAAAAATTATACATATAAGTAGTCTAACACGTAGTCACAACTTCCTTACTCAGTCATGTAGAAAAGTCAATGAGAACATGGCAAGAAGGGCAGCTATGGCATAGATATGGCCTTAAATTTCTTCAATTTCCCATAAATATCATTGAATCAGTCCTGATATCACTGCTCTTACATAACAATCCATTCAGATGTATTTTTACCGTGTCATCAGTTCTTAAATTAACTTGGTGACTTTCAGCAGTGGAGTACTGGGGAAGGACAGGCTGTTTTGTTGAATCTTGTTGTAGTAACTTCAATCTTTGCCAAAAAACTCTATTTCATATTCTAAGACCTATTTAAGCAAAGAAAACTGAATGGGATTTGCCAGCCATAAAAACTTTGTCTTCTTCAAAAAGGGTTATTTCCTTCAGGCAAAATCCAAGCAAAAGTTTTTGTGAAGGCTGGGGCTACACAGCAGCTCAGGGACACTGTGAATAACACTGACGCTTGTGAGAGAATTAAATGTGCTTTGAAAGGGGAATTTCAACTTAAAAAGAGGAAGCTTCTTTTGCACAGAGAGTACTTGCTATAATAAGCACAAACGTATTTGTGATAGGAAAGGGTGGATTTTCTGTGATCTGGGCTTTCTGCACATGGTGGAGGACAGGCATTGAGGACAGAGGAGAGGATGAACATTTGTGTTACCATGCAAGATCCATACTGAATTATTTTGATGCCTCTGAGACAGGAATACTGGAGAAAGAAATAAGACATTCCCCAGTATTGTAGTAATCCTTTTGATTGAGTGCTTCAGCCTTTTTTCTTTATCTAATAATGATTTGGACAGTTACAGACACAAGTCTTTGTAATGCTCCTATTAACAAGTAGGAGCACACCTTCATAAAAATCTAATTGCTATTAGTGAAGTGATTCCACTGTCAGAGCTGCTTTCTGTTTCTTTTGAGCCGCAGCTGCTATCATAGCAGCTTCACACACATCCCTTATTCCTGGAGCAAGCTGACCAGTCTATAGCAGAATGAGCCAGAGCCCATCCTATGGTGGCATCAGCACAATTATTTCCTGAATTCCTGGAGTAGGATATTTATAATCGGGACCTGGGTGAAAGAACCAGAGTGGATCTCCAGGGTGTTGTCCAATTATGCATGTTATAAGGAAGCTGGTCCTAATTTACACCAGTGAATAGGAGAATCAGGTCCTTTTTTCACAGATCAGTTCTGGTGGTTGAAGGGGGAAACCAAAACTGAAAGGCAGAATCTTTTCCTTTTCCTTTGTAAAGTTAATGTGCCATAAGACGCACTGTGAGAAAATCAGAATGTGTCCCCAGAGTGATTTCTGCACTAGAACAGAGGCTTGGCTCATTTAACTGTGCTACTGAATATCACATCTTCATTTAATAATTGAGATTAATTTATTGAAAGAAAAGTAGCACCTGATCAGCGGTCCTTCTGTTTGAAAGGCAGTAAGAAAATTACTTACTTACTTACTGAAAATAAAGAATGTAATACCTGAGAACTAAGCACAGAATATATTGTATGGCAGCTGATCCTTGTTAGCTGTTTTTGAGTACAGTTGGGGATCAAATATGGGTTAATCTTTCTGTGTACAGCACACACCTTGACACCAGAAGTGCCCTGCAAACTGCTATTTTAAGTTATGCCTGTACTGCATTGTGTAGCCATGATGCTATTTCCAGGCAAAGTGTCCTGCACAGAGATAGGAGGCTTGGAAGATGAAAGGGCAACCTGGGAATGGGAATTTAAATTCCCTCTTCTGTACAATGACTCTTGAAGAGTCCCCAGCAATTGACTGGTCTGTTAATCAGCTGTCACCTCTAAATTGTGACCTGAGCGGGAAGAGTGGTGTGCTCCTTCTCTCTTTCCCTGCAAATTGAAACACGCTGCTGGGATTTGGTGTGAAGGGAATTGCTACTTCCCAGCTGACAAGTTTGCTTTACTAGCCTTGATGCAAGTGTGAGGGCTGGAAAAGGAGGACAAGCGTCACGTATGGTCCCTGTGATGCCGAAGTGGTTCAACCAACTTGCCAATTCTGTGGCCAGGCGTGGCTTAAATTGTGGAAAAATATGTCAGCCTGACCTGTCCTTTAGGTGGAACTCAAACACCACAGCTAATCCAAACGAATGTCTCATTCAGATTTGATGACGTTCTTCCCCTCTGAATTCCCCCCACAGTTTCACTTGCAGGGAGAGCACATTTGCATCCTGTGATTTGTGCAGTGGGACTCTGTGCAGCCACTCTTTCAGAGCCCTCTGTGCCCTCTTTCAGAGATACCCTGCCCCTAGTTGTGGATGAAGGATTCTGCTTGCAGAGGCAGTGGAATGCTCCATGATCTCTGGACCAAAGGTATTATTTAAATAATTGTTGGTTTTTAATTGTTATTAAAAGAGGAGTCTCTATATGTTAGAGCAAAGTTATCCCAGAGTCATAGCGAAAGTCATGGTCGTCCTATCGAACTCAGATATAAGAAAATGATGTTGCTGAGTGGGAAGGGATACAAAATGCATTCAGAAGTAAAAAATTAGGAAGGCAGAGGCTTGGGTTTTCTTCATGTAATAACAAAATAATTAAACAGAAGCCCAGAATTTTTAAATGTATCTTGGAGTAAAAGATTGTTATAAAAGAATGAGCAAAAGAAGAAATTTTGCAATTGATTAAAACAGTGACACTTTTCTGACTGGGGAAGCACATAGGAAACACAAGTTGCCTGAGTAATGTATGTTTTTAAACTATGTCCCTCATTGGAGAGTTACATGGTTGTATGGCTTAGTATTAGGGTGGAGAGCATCATAGAATCCTCTGAACTTGCCATGCTAAGGAAATTTTCTTAAGGCATGATTTCCTTTGATAAAACTTGTGCAAATCAGCCTGTATTTACAACATGGGAGAAGGCTGGTAAATGCATTTTTTAGGATGATTTAATTTACAAGCCCCTGGGATAGCTTCCAAGACAGCAGTGGAAAGTCTTTGTCACAAATGTCCTGCCTCCAGGGGGCTCAGAGCACTGCTCATGGAGCTGCTCAGTGTCGCATAGGGTGGAAATTTTAGAAAAATTCCCTATGCTAGAAAAATAAAAAGAGTAATTTACTAGTTCAGTGTTTAGTTTTGTTTTGAGTTTGACATGGGGCAGGAGAGTCTTCCCATAGAATATGTGTACCTGTTGTAAGAAAACAAGCTGGTTATCTGTGAGAATATGCAAGAAAAGAACATTTTGGAAGGCTCTTAAGAGTAATTAAGGAATATAGGAGTCAAAGAGCACAGATGTGACAGTGTCTTTCAAAAGATAATGACTACATCCAAAACTGAAAACAGCAAAAAAGAGAGCAAATAAAAACCCAAGCGTACCTGATACAAAGCTCTTGTTTACTCCAAGACCTTCAAGCTTTGCTGTGCCTATTGGGGTTTTACATGCTGGTTACACATGCTGGATTGGGAGAAACAGGAGACAGAAAGCCAATCTCAAAATAAGTCACACAGGACTTTCCAGTGATCACCTTCAAAAGTAAAGGAAGTGAAGTTGCCTCTTTTTCCCAAACATTGATGTCAGAGTTTTTGCCATCCAGAGGGACCTTAACATGCTTGAGGTGGATCAATGCAAACATCATGAAGTTCAACAAAGCAAAATTCAAGGTCCTACGCCTGGGTTGTGGCAATCCCAGGGACACCAAGATGTTGGACAGAGAAGGGATTAAGAGCAGCCCTGTGGAGAAGGACTTGGGCATGATGGTTGATGAAAAACCCAACGTGAGCAGGAAGTGTGCGCTCACAGTCCAGAAAGCCAGCCTTACCCTAGGCTGTATCTAAAGCAGCATGGCCAGCAGACTGAAAGAGGTGATTCTCCCCCTCTACTCTCCTGTTCTCTCATGAAACCCAGCCTGGAGTGCTGCATACTGTTCTGATGTCCCCAGCATAAGAAGGACATGGAACGCTTGGAGCAAGTCCAAAGGAAGGCCACAAAGTTGGTAAAAGGACTGAAACCCCTCCCATAGCAACCTTCCAATATCTGAAGGGGGCTGCAGGCAAGGGAGAGGGATCCTTCATCAGGAACTGTAGTGATAGGAAAAGAAGAAATGGGTAAAAATTGCATGAGGGGAAATTTAGGCTGGATATTAGGACAAAATTCTTTACTGTGAGGGTGGTGAGGCGCTGGAATAGGTTGCCCAGAGAAATTGTGGATGTCTCAACCCTGGCAGTGTTCAAAGACAGGTTGGATGGGCTTGGAGCAACCCGGCCCAGTGGGAGATGTCCCTGCCCATGTCAGGGGGCACTGGCACTAGGTGATCTCTAAGGTTCCTTCCAACCCTTAACATCCTATGATTTTATGATTCAGGGCAGGAATCCCCCTGTACTGAGCCAAGAGGGAACTGCCTCATGAGTTCTCTCAGACCGATTTGGGCCAAACCAAAGCTGTCATGAATCAGGCCTGTAAAGTGCATGTGCTCATATGGTTTCTTCTCCTTTCAGTGATTGTACTGCAGAGATAGTAAATAAAGGGTTGAGTGTAACTCCTGACTGCATACTGACATAATTTCAATTAATCTACTTCTCCATTTTCATCTCTGACATCTACATGTGATTTGTAATTGTGAGTCATGGAGATACCTCCAGGAATGGCTGAAAAAGCTCCAAAAGGGAATAAAGACACACCACATATGCTGGCTTTATTTATCAAGAGAAAATGTTTACTTCTCCATGGACTGACCTCGCATTATTCTGGATGTCAGAGATAATTTTAAAGCCCTGAGTCTTCAACCACTCCCATCTCATCAGTTATCACTGGCACTGTTAAAAAGTGCCACTTCCATAGATGGATGCACTCAGCCTGTGAACAGCACAACGGCACATCCACACGCAGACCCACAATGTCTATATTTCCTCTCTTACCTAGCCCCCTTTGACTGCTGGTCAGTTCTGGGACACAAGACTTTCAATGGCCTGCAGATATAAGAGAGAATTGAACAGACAATCTGTATTGAATATGGCAAAGGAATGGTGTGAGTAGCCCACAGTGATACTGTGTAATTCCCCTTCCTCTCTTCAGTCTTCTGGACACTGGCTCCAAGGATTTGCATTTGCTGGTTAAAGGCATTTTATAAAAAAGGGGAGGAAAAGCTGCTCACAGCACTGAAGTGGTAGCGGCCCTTTTAATGATTCAGCAATTCTCTATAAAGTAGCTCACATGAGAGAAGCAGCTTGTCACACTCACACTCAGTGACAAGAAATTCCCCTCCGCAGGGCAGGTGGGTGTCCACCCCTCTGCAGACTCACGGGATCCTTCCTCATGCCAGCACTCCCAGCAGCACACCTTCTCCTGGAAGACGGCAGCCAGGAAAATGTGTAGGAACTTGAACGCTTCTGTCCTCACAGCTCCAAATCCAAACCATAAAGAAAGGCAAGCAGTGTTACTTGGTATTCTTGCCTGGGTTTATTCTCTCTCACTCTCATTTTCAGTTCTGGTTTTGGTCTTTGCTTCTGTGAGATAGTCATTGCAAAACATACCTACCTATAGCAGTACACTCTCTCCATTTATGACAGTAGTTGCTAAATTGCTTTAATTTCTCCTCTTACGCATCTGCACTGAATCAAAAAAAATAGAGCTATACTTTATTTTTCACTTGACTGAAAGCCAAAATTCTTATTTATAGGATGGAAATATGACTGCTGAAAAGTAGTTTCTGTAGTTTTCAGTGGCTTGGCACAGGCATTTTTACAAAGGCAGTGTTTAGTTCAGTGGGCCCAGCCTGGGAAGAAAACCCCTTGATAAAAGTTTACCATGCAGTTGGGAGGCTGGAGCAAAAAGAGAATTACCTCTGTCTATGACAATGGATTCTGCATGAACCCTCCCTCCCCTCCCTCCTCTTCTGCTATGACAGGTGAATTAAAAGAAAATTATCTATATCCTCCAAGCCACATGGAGTTCTTCCTTCCCTTTCCAAAGAAAAGGCGGGATGAAGTTGGAAAAATATCATTGTCAGTCCTGTACATTACAGCACACTCACAAAACCCATCAGTAGACTGAGTGGAATTCTGTATTAAACAGAAGAAGAAACAGGAGACTTGGGGTAAAGACCCAAGTGTACCAGCCTAAAATAAAACATGACATAAGATGGGAAACCATCCTTCAGGAAAGTGTACTAGCAGTGAGTACAGCAGACAGCAATCTCACTGGTTTTAAGTAGTATGAGAGCTCAAGAATATTACATCTGTTCCTGCAAAAGAGATTTCTTTGGAGCTGTTTAAAGGAGGAGAGCAAAGGACTTTGGCAAGGGTGGTATGGAGGCTTCTCCCAAACATATGGAAAAGGCTCACAAAAGCCACACAGATGCTGCTAAAGTGCAAAGCAAACACAGACCAGTCAGATGCAGGTGCCACTCTCAGGGTGCATGGGAATGACATTTGGCTTTTTACCAGGACTATGGGCCCTTATACCACATGGAACCAAGCAGCCAGAGAGGCGTTTTGCTTATGAGACAAGACATAGGGTTTTTTTCCTTGTTTTCTAAACAGAAACTATTTTTTTCTTTACCATAAACTACAAGGCGTAGGGATATTTTCCTTGTTTTCTAAAGAGAAATTACTTTTTTCTTTACCATGAACTATGTGCCATTTAGCCTTAGCTCTTTAAATCACAAAGGATTTCTCTACATTATCCTTTGCTATTGTTAAGGGTAGGTTCCTGTCACAAAACTGAAGGTCACACACTTCATCACTTCTGGTAGCTGACATCACCAAGACATCACTGTCTCTCCCACCTCCTCCTTCTGCGTCACACTCTCCTCCCCCTCTACTTTCAATTCTCCATCTTCTTCCCCACACTGCCAGGCCAAGCATGCTCCCCATTCCTCTTTCCTCCGCACCGGGCATTTTGGGTACTTGTCCTGCCGTTTGGACCCCAGAGACTCTGTGTTCCTTCCATGGCATACACAGTCTGCAGTAATCTTGCACCACATCAACTTCTCTGTAAACCAGAGGTCTGCCATGGCATGCTAGTTGTGGTTGCTAAAGGCTGGGAAACACATAGAAGTCCTTGCACCAGTCTGTGCAAAAAGGTGAGATTACCTTTCTCAATATTCTCTCTCTTGCTAAAACTTCTTGTTTTATCACTTCTTTGGGAGTACTGGAGTGTTTTAAACCTCTAACATATTTCTTTCTTTCCTCCTTCTTACAGTGTCATGGAGGTCAGCTTATTCTTCCTTTGTTCTATCATATTTCTCCCAGGTAAAAGGCACATTTTTAATTGTTAAAACTGATTGTTAAATTGTTAAAACACAAAGATTGTTTGTGTCCTGCTATGGATACTTTCTCATCCACTAAGAAGCTCATTCCTCAATAATAATTAATCACTTCCATTGCACTCTCAAGGTCATGTAGCCTGTGTGACATGTATTTAAATTGTGTGCAGGGACTCTATAAAATATATATAATAAGTACTTTCTCTCTTCAACTTTATATCTTTACATTACACTTATTTTATGTTGCTCCTAAATTTTCAATTTAAATCTGTCTTTAAAATGAGTGTGTATCACCTGTGTGTATTATAGACAAGAGCAGTACTAAACTGAAAAATGGCAGTTTGATATGGGACAACTGGAGTTTGAGGCACCCGCAGAGATCATTTTGTGGCCTGGTGCTCTGGAAGAACAGTCAAAACTTTGCAGCAGGAGAGAGACTGTAATTGTTCTCCTCCTTTTGAACACAGCAGAGATGTTTGTATCTTCTGGGACAGAGAGCTGCACTTCTAATTCCAAGAAAAGACAGTCCTCCCAGAGCACCACTCATAATAATGGACACATGCATGGGTGAAAGCAGGAGAAAAATCATCCCTTGTGTAGTACAGTTCATCCTTTCTTTGCATGAAGGCATAATTGTGTTTATTGACCATTTCTGTTAACAAGATCAGCAACAGAACAGTTAAATCTGACATTTACTCTGTCATTAAATTCTAGATTAATTACAGAACAGTTAAATCTGACATTTAATTTGTCATTAAACTTTAGAATAATTCTTCATTGACACTGAAAGTGTTCACCTCCTTCTGACCTTCTGGTCATGCATTCCCTAGACACTCACATTAACCACAGAGTGTGTACTTCACAGTTTCTTCAAAACTTTAATGCTGTGTTATTTTCTTAGGAGAATTAACACAACTTTTTAAACAGAAATTGTACAACTATCTCCTTTGTGGCAGAATCTCACTACACTCAGGATGCTGCAAGCAAGAGTTGTTTGGATCTTTGGCCTGCAGATAAGTCTTCTAAAATATAGATGCTCACGATCTCTGTGTGGTAGGCCTTCTAAGTAGGAAAGTAAAATATAGAAAGAAAAATAAGAAACAGTTGTATGACCTGAGCTCCACAAGACTAAGTCAGTTTGAATAACTACGTGTCCTGTCATACCTAGTGGGAGAATTTGTGTCTAAATACTGGTGGTTTTATTTCCACTGTTATTAAGTGTTGGGTCTCTGAGTGCAACTTAGTGTTCTATTGTAGCTGGAAAATCTTAGTGGAAATCTTAATTTTCCTTTCTCTCTCTCTCTGTCTAAGGTATTGCTGCCAGTGTGCATCCAGTGAAGGCATTTCTCCATCACACTGCACACCTATCCTGCTATTTTCCAAACTCTCAGAAAACTGACGAAAAGAATTTAATAATTTTTTGGCAAAAAGACACTAATAAAGTGGTGCACGAAGTATATTATGGTCAAGAAAAACACGATCACCTTAGTCCTGAGTACATAAATCGCACCAAGATGGATATGGGCAAATGGACCTTGCAGTTGTTGAACGCAGGAGTTGAGGATGAGGGACGCTATCAGTGTATTATTATGCAAAAAAAAACTGAACAGTTAACAGAGGTCATACATAAATCTGAGTGCTCACTGCACATCATTGGTAAGTAATCTCTTCCAATTGCCTTCTGGTCTGTGGGATTCTCTGTGATTTTGTTCACTCCAGAAACATGGGTCCTGTCTCCAAGCCCCTGAAAATGTACCTGCTCTGGAGCAGAATTTCTAAAGATGGATAAGTGACTTGCCTCCTGCAAGTTTTATGGCTTTTAGGACTCTGGAAAATAAACTTGTTTATTTGCGTCTGACAAACTACCTTCTATTAAAAGTAGCAGTAGTTATCAACATTGGTGGCAAATTAGAATTGAAACATAGCAAGATGTCTGCACACACCCAGCTATTTTATGATCATATAAATCACAGGGAAAATAAAGAAAAGAACAGTTCACACGGAGGAGCAGAAATTCATATGTTCAGTTAAAGGGAGGCAGAAAATATCTTTGAAGAAAAAATGTGTACATACATTGATGAGATTCAACCTGATTTTTTGCATCAGAGAATTTTCTGTAATCAGAGAAAAAGGCAGTAAATCTTTTAACAGGGAAATGGAAGTGAAGCACCAATCTTTTCTTCATATTTTCTAATATTTTTAGCAATTCCTAATATATAATCCTAACGTTTCTCTATTTTAAATTGTTCTGTTAGTAACCTTTATCCATATGCCTGTGTTCTGTCTTCCACTGTGATAGTGCTAGTCATTAATAATAACAGCTTCTAAATTGCACTGGTGTTTTCAGGCTTTAGCATACTGCTTTAAAAGAGAACAGGCCAAGTGTAACAGCAGCCAAAAACAGAGTACCAGGACAATTGACCCTATTTAGCTTTGTGCTACTAGCAAGTGTTCTCTTGATCCACAGATAAAAAACCTAGATTGTTAATTTTGATTCTCCCAGGATCTACTGGAGAAGCATTTTTAGTGAAGTTTCAGAACTCAGAAACTCACAATGTGCACTCAGTATCAAGGCCCCCAATTTAAGATGTGCAGTATCAACTGCACAGTTAATTCAAACAGTTGAATTAGTTTCCAGCTTAACTAACATCTGAGCAACATGTTACAGATGTCTCATATTTAGGCACTGAAAGTCTCCTACACCTTTTAAAGTTTTTCTTAGGAAGACTGTTTTAAAATTGTGCTGTTGTGTTCCTTCCAAATTACTCTGTTCAATAAACTCTCAAAGGAAGGAGCAGTATAAAACCATATTTTAAAAAACCTCAAGCCCTTCAAAATAATTAGATGAAAAATACAAATGTTGAAATGGACCTGTGCTTACATGCTGCTTTTTAATTAGAATCTCATATCATACATGGAGGGATTTTTGTAGTTTGGCAAATTACACTTAAAATGGCTATAAGACTGAGTGCTGTCCAAGAATGACAGGGCAGTCGCACAAAGCTATCTACATGGTGGCCAAGCCCATTCAGAAATACTGCACTACGGTTGAGTACAATTTAAACCTGCTATTTTTATGTATTACATTAATACAATATATAGATAGCATGAAACTGTATCAGGGGAGGTTTAGGCTGGATATCAGGAAAAGGTTCTTTACCCAGGGGGGGTGTGTGGTCAGGCACTGACAGGTTCCCCAGGGAAATGGTCACAGCACCAAGCCTGGAAGAGTTCAAGAACAGTTTGGACAGGCTTTCAGGCACATGGTATGATTCTTGGGGTGTCCTGTGTGAGGCCAGGGGTTGGACTTGATGATCTTTCGGGATCCCTTCCAACTCAAGAGATTCTAGGATTCTATATGTATGTTAGATGTATTTCATACAGTCACTATGACTTATATCAACAATGGACTCAGGTCCTTCTCCAGAAAAAAAGAAAGGTTTCACAGTGGAAAACTTTGGCTCTTAAAAATGCAAGGTAGGGACCATGGTGACAAGCAGCTTAACTGGAAAATCTGCTGTTGTGGCTTGTCTGCAGTGCTTCCTCTAGATAGATCAATGAGGGAAGTAGGTGAGACTAGGGAAGCTGTTTCAAAATATGCACTACTCAACGTGTTGAGACTGAAATGATGTCAAGAGTCTTACAGTTGCTCATTTTAAAGGCTTTGTTGAAAAACTGAGAAGTGTGGAAAAAGCTCTAGTAGAGTTATCTGAAGGCTGGAAAAAATACAGTCCAACTAGAAACATTAAAACAACAATCTGATTACCTTACAACACAGAATAATGAGAAGGGTTTTGTTTCCAGAATGTGGGAACCTGAAATACATGTAAAATACTAGATACTAAAAAAAATTAAAGGCTAATTAATTAATTCAGTGACAGTCAGTGTCTGGAAGGAAGTAAGGCAGATGGTCACTTAAGAAAATAGAACTAAAGCAAAGTGATTAAGCCATTGAGAAAAATATTAAGGTCTTGATGGATCTGCTGTGTCTTGAGGTAATTAATCTAATCCCAAATCTTTTTGGAAGACACTATCTTTAAATACAAAAGACATCCTGAAATATGTTTTTCTCTTAACAAATACAAAACTCATATATGTAGCCCACACCCTGCATGCAGCCAACATCACTTTCCGGTAAATTGAGGTTCCAGAAGCTATAAAAGAGAAGTGCAGGGTATATTCCACTATTTCCACTTGCTTACTGTCAATAAGATTGAAGCCCTTAAATCACTTGGATGTTGTGGCAAATTTCATAGCCATGGATTACGTTCCTGCCATCCCTATAAAATACCAAGGAGAGAATAAATACTCCAGACCAGAAGTCTGACAGCAGTCAGCTAAGCAAGTCAGACCTTGAGGAGAGAGGAAGCTTGAGCTTTCCTGAGGGACAACATGGCTAAATTTTGGGGTATAAAAAAGGGGGGCTTTTTCCATTTTGAATTTGTATCAAATCTCTTGCGGGGATTTAAGTGACTAAGCTAAATCCTATTCATTGTATGCTAGGATAGAGAAAATAAAAACAACATCATGTTTCCTCATTCATCCATATTAAGAATTCTCTAGGGAAAGGATTAGATCCTGGATCCAACACACTGAGTGTGTGCGCAGAAGAGCGAGACCCTCTTAAGACTCGTATTTTTCTAAGAACCCTTTTTCACTTCTCCAATATTTCTCCATATTTTCTTTAGTCCTGCTTGCCCTAAAAGAATGAAGCATTTTCAATGAAATCTTGAGTCTATTTCTCGGGATTTGTTTCTGATTTTTTTTGGGTGATTCTTGGGGTTTTTTTAACTTGCTGTATGCCAACTTGTAGTCAGTATTGTATCTACATTCTCTCCTCCTTTTCCATTATAGTCTACTATTTTTACTATGAACCTCTAACCAAACAAATCCTGGTTCAGAATATCTAGATTATTTAAGAGAGAGTATTGGTTAAAAGCTTCCATTTATCATTCATATTTTATGTTTAAATAGTTTTTCCTAATCCTGTCTCACTATTTCTTGCCTGGGAAACTTGGCTTTTTCAAGCAATAGGTGTGTTTTTCATTGATTGTAAAGTGTACCCAATGATACAAAATAAAGAACCCTTATGCTATAGTCATTTCCATGAAAAAAGCTAAGCTAAGAGAGCCCTACTACAAAGTGATGATGAATTATATGCTGTAAAATGTTTACTTACAATAGTGACAGACACCAGGGATATTTCTCCTTAGGACATTCTGCCCTTTGAATTTACCCCATCTGAATTCTCTCAGATGATAGAAATTTGAGGGTTTCCTCTTACCCACTCAAGAGGCCAAAGGTTGGGAGCACTCTGGTCCATTCCCATTTTCTGCTTAAGTCCTTATCTGTAAGCAGGCCAGGTTTCATTATTCTGAGGTATTAATGAGTCTAAAGGAGGTTGGGGAGACAGAGGCCCATTGTCTGGCTGGTCAGACTTGCATCCTTGAAACACCCTGAACACAAGAATCAGCAAGTCTACATATATACCAAAAAAACCCCATAAAAATCCCTTCTTGGAATGCCCATTGTCTTCCTGAAGAAATCTATTTAGACTTGTTTCTGCCAGTAAACCTTAAATCACTGGCAGGGATTGTCACAAACGTGGTGTGTCTGGCTCATGATGCTTTGTCTTTGGTCTATTTCAGCTAACTATAGTCAACCTGAGATAGCAGAACTGCACTCCGGGGAACTAAAGCCCAGTGGATACTTGAATCTTTCCTGTTCTTCCAGTGGAGGTTATCCAGAGCCCAAGGAGATGACTTGGCTGATTTCACAGGAGAACATAACACACAGCACTACGGCTCATATGGATGTCTCACAGGATGATGTGACAAAGCTGTACAACGTTTCCGGCAAGCTGAGTATCCCAGTTCCTACAAAGAGCCGCACTAATATCAGCTGCTTGCTTCACCTTAGGGAGCAGCTGGGAAGCCTTGTCTCAGTCCCACTAGGCATAGGTGAGTCTCTGTTCTCCCGTTCCCATTTCTGCATGGGTAGCAATGCTTAAATGGCTACTTAAAACAGAGACTAGACAGGAGTAAGGGAGTAAAGAGAGGTATTTATTTGAAAGGCCTTCGAAAGTACTCTCGGGGGGTCCAGAGGCTCCTCTGCCCCAGTGGATCCCAAGATGGATGATGAGTCACAAGTTCTTCACACTTTTATAGGTTTGGTCCATTTGCATATCAGCATAAATTCGCCAATTAAAATTTTAGTTAATGATGTAATTTCCCCAAGCTTGCACCCCTCTCCAAGATGATGGTTTACACCTTTTGGGCCTAGGACAGTCTGGGTGTCCTTGAAGACCAAGCTAGAGAGACTTTGTTATGTCTATCTTAGCGTAAGAAAGTGGCAGATAACGAGCTACAAGGAACTTCAGAGTTACACTAGGTAGTACAGGATTTGGAAAAATATAAAAGTTAAAACTTAAGGCATCATTCGGAGCAGGGTGTACTGCAGCACAGCTGATCATAAACAGCAGCATGGTCAAGGAAGGGAATAAACTCAAAGTAGTAGTAGAAGTTGGTTACGAGGTTTGTATGTTCTCCATCCTGTTCACCACTGAACTTCCTCTCTTTTCCACATGGGGAATCTCATTACAGCAAGGAGAGGGCACAGAGAAGGAATTGCTAAACAATCCAGAACACAGTCCTATTGATCCCTTCCCCAGAAGATTCTGCAGCAGCAACAAACCCACCTAGGAGTTTGGATCAGGCAACAACCAGTCTCTGGAGGAGACAGCTATTGGGAGAGGTTGTCACTTCACAGAATCAGAGAACTGTTGAGGTTGAAAGAGGCATCTGGAGATGATGTAGTTCAATCACTCTGCTCAAAGTAGGGTCAATAGGTAGCACAGCTGAATTTTATACCCCTTCCAGGATAAAGACTCTACAACCTCCCTCAGCAAACTGTTCCAGAGTTTAATACCCTGATAGTAAAAAAGGGGTCTTTTGCTGGTTTAAAGTGCTTGAGTTAGTATTCTTAATCATTCCTTAAAAAGAGGCAGAAGGCTAAACCAAAAAGTCCCTTGGACCATATTTAGTTCACAAACTGCCAAATAGAATGTGCTGAGTTTAAGTGTAAAGACCATGAAACTTGGACTAGTATTAGAAGCATTCCTAGTGGTTTTCATAACATTTGGCAGAATGAAGTGCACGTTCCAAAATGACTGTTTGGGGATTTTTCTTCTCTGAGATTGCGTCTTTTTTCAGACACCTCTTGCAAGAAGAAGCTGGGGACCTGAGTTCCATTATGACTTTACTGCTGGATTATCTCAGGCTTCCACATGGCTGATCCTTTCTTTAAACTGAAGCAATATTTTATTTATCTTCTGGACCAGGAAAACTTCTTTTGACATGTTTTTGTTTGTAAGCTATGGCACAAGAACATCAAAATAAAGGCAATTCCCACTTTGGTCATAAGTTCATTCAGCTTGCACATGTCTCTTTTAGGCAATGCTGAAGATGGAGAGCTGTGCTCCAATTAACAAGAACAGGGAGCCAAGGTGGAATGGCAGCATTGTAGGAAAGCCTGCCAGGGTAGTATAAACATGCACCTCACTACTGCAGAGAGAAAGAAATTTGCCACTTTTTCCGAAAAAGTTCCACAGTGCAGTGTTCTTAATACAAATTTAGCTAAAGGGTTAAGTTTTCAATGCCATATATGGCAAACTGCTTCTAATGTCTTTGCATTCTAGGACTTTTAAATATTATTAAAAAACCATCCAGAAATCTTCTAATACTTTTTCAGCTCTGCACGTTGCTCATGAGTGTTGAAATGGCTATATCAGCCATAATGCTGTATCCTCCTCTTCCCTCTTCAATTCTTCTCTCCTCCCTGGCTTTATGAAAATAAATACCTGACAAGCAGTGATGGTGGGTAAGAAAACAGGAACTCCACATAAACATAAGCTTTGTTTGGCTGTAACTGAAGCTGTATCAGCTGCTAATCCTGCCAACCAAAACCACAAAAACACAAAAGCCAGAAATAGAGGGAAAGTCCTATGAATTCCTTGCTACTTTCACATCCTTTACAGCATTTCATTAGGCTTTGACCATCATTTCCAACAGATACCAAGTAGTAACATGTTCCAGGTTCTTCAAACTTGCAGGGTAGTGCAGAGCAGCAGTAGCACAGTAGCTGCCTCTACCAGTAAGAATTATATTGCTGATCCTTCACATGTTACACAAACCTCAGGAAGAGTGCTTGGCTTTACTGCTGTTGAAGTGACCACTAAGACCAGGTAGTTACACTAGTTACTGGAAATGGAGATAAAACAATGTGGGTAGTGATTTATTGACACTGTTAAAGCACTGTAAAAGCAAAGGATGCTGAGGGCCTTAACCTAAACTTCTAATTTGCGTAATTTTGGGATAGAGTGTTTAAAGTAATTGTCACCAAATTAAATCTTTTCTGTATGTCTCTTCTGTGGTTTTTTATTCAGAGATATATGAGAAAGAAATGGAGCAAGCAAAGATAAACTTCTTTGGCCCACTTGTAGCTGTGGTTGTACTGATCACTTCTGCACTTCTTCTGGGTTTTGTGATATTGAAGAAGAACAGAAATATCTTGTCAACCAACCAGAGTAAGTTACTACCTGTCATTCAGCTCTACTGTCCCTCGACTCACAGGCTTTACCTTTTGTAATCATCTCTTCACCTACTTTCCAGCTGCTGACAGAAAGTTAGGTTTCATGTTGGACTTAAGATAAACTTCCTAGGACAATTTAGTTCTTGTAACAACTTAGTTCATCCTGCAGCAAGTCAAAGCATCTTTCTCCTTTCTCCTTCTGGATCCCATTTCTTTCTCTTTTTTGTGCTCTGTGAGACTGCCATGACACCAGCTTACCATCTTTTCCTGTAGTTTCATCCGTCTATTTTTTTCTGGGTTTGGGGTAGATTTGGCTCCTAAAGTCATTGAACTACATAAGTCCTTCTTGCCCATCACTACTTATAAGAAAGGTGGAGCTGGGGGAGGGATGAGATGAACTTACATGAAGTGTACGGAAGGATCTCTGTCACCACAGAGTTGAACAGTCAAGGCATTGCTCCATCACAAGCTGCCCACACACTGGGCTGAAAGAATCACTTTGTACTGGGAACAGATTTTGATCCTGGCATCTCATTTCTCTATTTTATTCCAAGACTAGTTCTCAGCAGTCCAGGGTTTATTCGGCACTGAATCATGCTGACATCAGAATCTATTTTTTCTTGTAGCAAGAGGGAAATGCATTTCTCAGTCAGTCCTGTTTCCTTATACAGCCAAGGGTCCTGAGCCCCACCTGTTCTTTTTTCAAATTCTATTTCAAATTCTATTTTCAAAATAACTGGACATTTACTCTCAACTCTTTTTCAGCTCCTGTTTATCACATTTCTGTAAATCACATATTCATCTATTATAGGTGTCAGTCTAGCAGTATAGAAGCTATCCGGCTTGAAACTGAGGCCATCAGCCAGACTGCTGACTGGGAACTACCTCTGCACACAGCAAGGCGTGAGGTCCTATGTTTTTAGAGGTTCTGCCAGAACAAGAATCCTCCCCAGATGCCCTACAGAACAACATGCAACCCTTTTATTAGATGCCTGAAACCTACTGTCCAGTGTTGTCTGCTTTCATTTTTGGTCCAGAATGGTAGTAAATATGATGCTCTGCCTGTCTGCATGACTACCTTCTTGTTGTATCTTTTATTATGCACTGTGACAATGTAAAATTCTGAGAGTCAGTGGAGAAAGCAGAGCTGCATGGGTTACAGAATGTCTCGGAAACAGAAAGAGTTAAGCCACAATCTCTGAATCATAACCATCACTGCAAACACAACCAGATGTAATCTATCAGCCATAGAATAGAATCGTAGAACCATGGATTCATAGAAAGACTTGGGTTGGTAGGGACCTTAAAGGTCATCGAGTTTCAAACCTCCTGACTAACCATGAGCCATAAATGCTTTTGGCAGAGCCACTGTGGCTTTGTACCAGTAACTTTCTTGTAAAGCTTCATATCAGAAAGAGGAACTTCGAGGCACTTCCCCACCTTCTGAGAAAAGTCATGGAATTTCTATCAGGCGTTTGAAACTAGCAATAATCTAAAGGAAATACTTGCTTTAAACATAATTTGTGATTATCTTAATTTTTTAAAATATCATCACACCTTAATATGCCCAGACAGTTAGTACCTCCACATTTTGTTCCTCTGTATTCTGAGAGCTGTAATAGTTGTTCAGGTGGATGCAGAGATAGAAAATGAGAGGGTGAGGTATCATTCATATGTGTGTATATCTAACCATACAAAATTAGGCTGAGTAGATAATGAAAAAATATTACACAAGTCATGTTCCTTTCTGGTTGACTATGTTCTTGCTTTCTTAATTTTACTTCAAACCTTGATGATAGAGCAATTCATGCACTGTGGTATGTTCAACCATGGGAAGTAGTTTTATCTTTCAGAAAAGATCCTTTGTTTCACTCAAAATGTGTCAGTTCTCCCATCTTGAATGATCTCTGCACTTTATATTCTTCAACAGCACTGACATCTTTCAGGAGGAAGAATGCAGCAGAACTGAGACAAAATTCTTCTGAGGTCTTGATTGTGTTTGTAGAGCTGACATTTTAAGAAAGAGCAGGGACATTATCATCATATTCTCAAGACAAATTTCAGCAGAGTTGCAGTCAGGGGTCATAAATTCTTTGCAGTTTCTGCTGGGTACTAATATTCTTTTCTGTTAAATGATGTTGTGGGTTGTTAGATTCCACCTCAATTTTTACTCCATTTTCAAGGGTGTGAGAGAAATGCATGTATTTTTGAGTTACCTAAACTATTTGGGAGTCAGTTTATTAAGCTAGTACACTAAAATTCCAAATATTTTCATTCAGATTAATATCATTCAAATGTTATTAGAAGTTAAATGTTTTAATTTTTTGTAAAAGTTTATACTTGTTAGCGAACGTTATTTAATGACAGATTAAAACATACGTCTTTTTCTGTGTTGCTGTTATTATTCTCCTTCCATTAAAGCAACATGTTAGGGAATACCAACATTTGGTGTTCCCAGAGAGGAAACATTTTAGAATTACATCTTGGAAGCAAATGAATAATAAAGGTATTGGTGCAATGACTGAGAATGGCACAACTCAAGGTTTCATATGTTCATTCGTGTATATATATATGATATGTACATCAGCAGCTGTAACTAGTGGGAAGGGCAACCTGGTGGATTAGGTTTATCCTTTGACAACTCCCTTCCACCTTTAATTTGTTCCTAATTGGTGAAGTCGTTTGTTTTCTCCCTTGCCATCCCTCTACTTTAGACTGCCAACCTCCTTCTATTAACTTCTCAATTTCTCTACCTCCTCTATTCTTTCCCTTAAATCAAGTCTAATTCCTTCCTGCAGGTAAAGATTTAAGGGGAGAAAAGCAGATGGGCTTCAGGGAAAATCTTAATTTGTCTCGATGTGTTGAAACACATTAATCCTCTGCACTAGCAGGTGTAATGAGCACAGTAGCAAGGCACAGGAAAAGCATGGCTGATGCACTAGCATTTTGGTCCTCCATACAAATGCATTCAGATTTCCAGGCTATCTCCTCACACACTTCATTTCTTTCTTTGGCAGCTTTCAGTCAGTGACTCTATCAAAGTGGCAAGTAAATGAAAGAGTGTACACCCACTACGTGCCACAGCATGTAACCGCTTCACTCAAAAACACCATTCCTTTACTTTTAGGTGTAACATGAATTTCAGGAAATGTTAACGAAGAAATGGCAAAAGTGTGTCAAATTAGTATCCAATGCCCTAACAACTTAGAGTTGTGATAGATTCCTCACTGATTAACCAGCACTGAATCACCAAATAGTTGAGATTGGAATGGATCTAGGGAGATTATCTAGTTCAACCCTCCTGCTCAAAGAGGGTCACCTGGAGCAAGTTTCCCAGGTCCATGTCCAGACAGCTTGTGAATATATCCAAGGAAGGAAACTCCACAGCATATCTGGGCAACCGGGTGCAGAGCTCAGTCACCCTTCACAGCAAAAATAATTTCCTGGTGTTCAGAAAGAACCTCCTGTGTATCAGTTTGTGCCTATTGCCTTTGAGCTCATCACTGGGCGCCACTGAAAAGAGCCTGGTTCAGTCTCTTTTTGCATCCTCCCTTCAGGCATTTATACACACTCATGAGATTCTCTTCTCCAGGCTGAGCATCCCCCAGTGTACTCAGCCTGTGCTCAGATGAGAGATGCTCCAGTCCTTTAATCATCTTCATAGTCCTTCACTGGACTATCTCCAGTATGTCCACATCTGTCAGATACTGGGAAGCCCAGAACTGGACACAAGCCTCCAGGTGGTGCCTCACCAGTGCTGATTAGAGGGGCAGGACCACGTGCCTCAGCCTGCTGGCAACGCTTTCTGTGATGCAGCCCAGATACTGTTGGCTGCCTTTGCCACGAGGGCGCACTGCTGCCTCATCTTCAGCTTGTCCACTAGGCCATCCCTGTCCTTTTCCACACAGCTGCTTTCCAGATGGATTGCCCCAACCTGTACCTGTGCATGGGGCTATTCCTCCCAAGGTGCAGGACTTTAGATTTCCTTCGATTTTTTTTTTTTTTTTCAGGTCCCTCATACTCATTTCTTCAGCCTCTTGAGACCCCTCTGGATGGCCATGCAATTGTCTGGGGTCCAGTCCTCCAAGTTTTTTATCATCTTTAAACTTGCTGTGATACACTTGCTCCCAGCATACAGGTCATTAGTGAGGAGGAAAGTCGGTTAGTTTTACTGAAAATTCCTTAGTGCCAGCCAGTGCTACTGCAACAAAGAATATTTCCCTACAGTTAACAAGTGATGGAACAGTGGGGTGTTGCATTTCCAGAATATTCTACTGTTACTTCTGAGGGGATTGTTATTAACAAAGCATCCCATGGCAAATATCCTAAGGGGATTTTTTCCTCTTTTGGGTGAATTATTTGCTACTGGAGGCTACACTCAACCATGGAAATATGGTAATTCTATTAAAGAAATCCATTTCTGTTTTGGTTTCAAATCCTCCTTCTTCTTCCTTTCCAAACTCAGAAGGCAGAAAGCAAAATTAATTAATTAATTAATTAATTCGTTCATTCATTCATTCATTCATTATAAAATATTCTCTACACTGGAATGCCAGGTTGTCATAATTCATAACTGATCTCTCCCTGGTTTTCCATCTTCTGCACTAGGAGGACCATAAATCTGGGACAAGGGAGAATTTAAGCAAGACATGTTTTTTGATTTCAGGATGGACTACCAGATGGTTTTCAAGAGAAAAACTACAATTAGACAGGAAAGCTGGTGAAAGTTGAAAAAGATGGGAAAATGGATAAGGGCTGAGAAAGTGTTAGTGCTACACCAGGCTGGCTTGCAACAGGAAGTGCGCAAGCATCAAGTGCAGAGCTGCTTCACAGACTCCAGGAAAGGTGGGGAAGGCTTGCTACTAGCAAGGAGAGATTCTACACAGAAGTCCAGAAATATTCTTACAGACATTGACTTGTTATACCTCCTCACATACTTGTGAAATTTATGGCAGATATGCAAGATCAAATTTTTCTGCACTCAGTGTATTCTTGATACTGAGACCTGCATATCTTTTGTCCATTGCTTTTGTTAATCTCTTTAAACAAAAAAAAAAACCATGAAAATCATAAAAATTATGGCCAGCCACCATAATTGCTTTCTTATAAGCAATGCTTGTTATTTCAGAAGGATATAGACCTAGGAAAAAATGGAAAGATGAGTTGAGAATAGCCCAGACTGCAGTTCCACACCTACACGCACAGCTGGTGTGCCATTTATAACGCCTGCCCTCTTCTGAAACATGCTTTTGATTTAACTTGTACAGGTGTGAAAATGGGACTGTGGCACAAAACAAAGGAGAGATCTTACTTCTTTACCTTGGACTGTTAAATGCTCTACTGTTCCCAGAAACATAAGTCATATTTTTTTAAAAGTTAAAATATTAGAATTGGAAAAGAAGTGGGAAAACATGTTTAAGTCTCTGGAAAGCACGTTTACAATGTGAAGTTTATGGAGTTCAACTTATGCAGGTGATGAACTGAAAATGGAGAAAGGACCTGATGAATCTGTCCAGTATTCCAACACTTGAAATGACTGATTAAATAAAGAAGGTGTGAGACATCTTTCCTACTGAGTGACTCATACTGGGGAGCCCAGAACTGGACACAGTACTTCATTTCTTTCTTTGGCAGCTTTCAGTCAGTCAGTGACTCCATCAATGTGGCAAGCAAATGAAAGAGTGCACATCCACTACATGCCACAGCATGGCCTCACCAGTGCTGAGCAGGGGGAAGAACACTCCTCCTCATCCAGTCCAGGATACCATTAGCTTTCTTTGTCACTTATGTTCAGCTTGGTGTCCACCAGGACCATTAGGTCTATTTCTGCAAAGCTGCTTTTCAGCTTGTCATCTCCCAGCATGTGCTTCTGCACAGAAAGGAGACAAAGAAGTTGAGCTGAAACAGTCAGAATAATGACGTTTCTTGAACAAATATGAAAGATCCAGCATATGATACATTTCTATTGTGGAATAGAAAGGGACTTATTTAACAAAATGTGAAGTGGAAAACAAATTGTGACACCTAATAAGGGATTCTGTGTGGAAAGAAAAGCTGAGACAAAGCCAAGGAAAGAAAAGAAGATGCTCTGCATCCTATTCCTTTATCAGTAGATAGTTTCTTGAAAGAATTATCAGTAGCCACAGCTTCTATTTCTCTAGTTGCCTATGGCAACAGAGCATACTGTAAGCGAGGTAGAAGCTTTTCCTAGTAGATCAGACATCCAGAAGCAGAGGATCTTAAAACTGTGAGATCTTCAGAGATTTTTCTTTTTATGCCTGGGATACTGTGCAAGATCCACTGTCCAATTACTGTTTGGAGAATGCCTCAGCTGAGGTTTGATTAGATTGGATCAGCTGAAACTGGCAGAATTATGCTGAGGGATAACAACAGGTCACATGTCCAGGCATCTTTGTCCAGTTGTATTGGAAAAGATCATTTAAAATAATGAACCCCTCAGTAAGATTTAATTCCTTCTTCTGCTTTAGTTCAACCAGAGTTACAGCTTATACTTAAAAGGCAATGCTATTGCTTAAGAACTTTGAAGTCATGGGAAAGCAGGCTAGAAGTGCTCAGGAGTGAAAACTATTTTGCAGACCTAAGCCTTTATAGAAATTCAATTAGCCTTTTAAGAAGGTGCTTTGTTTTTTTTTTTAATTGGGTCAGTGGTTTAGTCCTTCAATATTATGTATGCACCCAGAGCAGAAAGTGTATAAAAACTACTCACAGTACAGGAACACAGAAGGTTTTATCAATGAAAATACAAAAATGCTTGATCAGCATAACACACTGGAACATCAAACCTCAGCTCCCCCTAAAGTGATGCAAAGCAGCCGTTTGATCCTAGAACACAGAGTTAGGAACCATGGCACACACTTATCTTCTCATATCAGTTTTACCACTCCTAAGCTTCACTCGCAAAAAGTGAATGGAAGTCTGGATTCAAGGGTGTCACATCCCAGACACTCATCCACGGAGGAATTTTGGGGTGCTGATAGTATCTGCCCACTCTAAAGCCCAGCACAAACACCTGCAGTGGCCGTACACCGCAGGAGGAAAACGCAGTTACATCTTATGATGACAGTCCCCAGTCAGGCCGCTGGGCTCGTGTCTTTATTTCTTCTCTCGCCTCCTTTTGCCCTCCTGGAATGCTTGACCAGCAGAGCCCACAGACGCCGAGCAGGCCTGGCACCCCCCCGCTCCCATTCCCCAGACTCCCGGAGGCAGGGAGTGCGGTTTGAACTGACACCCCGGGACCCTTTGGGTTCCACATCAATTTCATTTGAATTCCACATCAATTTTATTCTTTAAAAGCCGAGGCTGCGGCGGCGGCACGGCGGGCTGAGGCGCGGGGTCCCCCTGCCGGCTCCGGAGGCGGCTCCCTCGGCCCGGCGGCCCTGGGGCTGTGAGGGGCCCTGAGGGCCCTGTGAGGGGCTGTGAGGGGGCTGAGAGAGGACTGTGAGGGGGCTATGTGGGGCTGTGAGGGGACTGTGAGGGGGCTGTGTGGGGCTGTGAGGGGCCATGTAGGTCTCTGAGGGTACTGTGAGGGGACAGTGCTGAGGCTGTGAGGGGCGGTGTGGGGCTGTGAGGGGACTGTGTGGGGGCTGTGAGGGGATTGTGAGGGCTGGAAGCAGCGCCAGGAGGGCTCCAGTCCCCACTCAGACTCCCAAAGAGGTCAACACTGAGGCCAGACTGGGCTGCCCAGGGCCGTGTCCTGCCAGGTCCTGTATACAGAATCACGGAATCATGGACTTAATTAGGTTGGAAAATCACCGAGTCCAACCTTTGACCACCATGTCAAGCAGACCAGAGCACTGTATGCCACATCCAGCCTTTTCTTAAACAACTCCAGGGACAGTGACTCCACCACCTCCCTGGGCGGCCCATTCCAATGTTTAAACCACCCTTTCTGTGAAGAAATTCCTCCTGATGTCCAATCTAAACCGCCCCTGGTACATCTTGAGACTATATCCTCTCCTCCTGTCACTAGTTGCCTGGGAGAAGAGGCCAACAGCGCAACTGGCTACAGCCACTTTTCAGGGAGTTGTAGAGAGCAGTAAGGTCTCCCCTCAGACCCCTTTTTTGCAGGCTAAACACCCTCAGCTCCCTTAGCTACTTCTCATAGGACTTACCCAACTGATCCTTCCACAGTTTTTTTGCCCTTCTCTGGACTCAAGGATGGAAATGGCACACCTTTCCAGGGTTACCTGTTTGCTCTGCTGCTTGAGTGTCCTCCCAGAGAAAAAATTTTAACTTGCACCCAGCCTGAGCTACTCTTCTTGCAGTTTCTGGCTGCCATCTCTGATCCTCTAACCAGGCACCAATGTGTACAGCCTGAGTCCATCTTCCCAACAACCTCCTTGTGTTTATTGGAAAGATGCAATTTGGTATCTCTTCACCAGGCCAAACAAAGGGAGCTCCTTTGGCCTCCCCTCACAGTGCAAGTGCTCCAGAGCCATCACTGCCAGACTGGCATTAATTTATCTATATCTTCCTTGTATTGGTTAACCCAGGACTGGACACACTATTCTGGAGATGGTCTAAGAGGTGCTGAGCAAAAAGTTCGTGCTCCCCTCACACGATCTACTGGCAGTTTTCTTGTCATGTGTCCCTCTCCACTCCAGCCTGGCTCATGATCAATCCCACGTGTCTAGCCCACTCTCAACAAATTCTTTGCAATTTGCTCCATTCTCATTCTGGGAAATTTTCATGTAAAACTAGAAAAAAATACAGGGAAAAGGAGAATTATTCATGCAAACAGAACTCCAAGGCAGTCGAGGCGAAGAAGACGACGTGGGACAAGAATACTGAGGTTTACAAAAGAGGGGAAATTAATTATAAGGTGTGTTTGAAAGTCTAAAGCTATTCAGACAACTGAATGAAACAGGAAGAATTGAATTCATCCAGAAAAATGAGAATATGGATGATAGCGCATCAGAGACAGGGACAGAGACTCACTAAGGGGAGAAGTTCCTATTTAATGAAACTTGTAAACCATGCAGGTGAAAATTGCAGCTGATAGAAAGCAGTTTTCCTCTCAGATAAATCACTGAGAATTTAAAGTATAATCTTAAAAGGGAAATTGTGAAAAAAAGTATTTGTAAAACCTTGAAAAAATCTAGCCAAAGCATTTAATTTCGATAGTGACACTATAGTAAAATCCAAACAAATTTTGGAACAGAATGAGAACATGTAAATAGAAAAACAATCCTTTTTCATTTTTAATTATTTGCCCCTCCACCAACAACTTCTAAAGACAATCTTTGCAATTTTTTTTCAGCATTTCCAAGAGAAATGAAAAAAATCTATTAAAAGTTTCTTTTCTGATACCAGAGGCTTCCCTGAACTGACTTTTCTTTATGGGCTGGTTTCACCTGACCTAAAGAGAAGCACTGGGAGACTGATCTACCAGGAAATAAAGAGACCTGATAATTTTGGTTATCAAACATGAGTCATTAGACATGTATGAATATAAGTATGGTTATATATATATATGGCTAATATATACTATAAGCTCCATTGTACTCTGTTGCATATATTATTCTCCATCAGCTGTTTCATAAATGTTTTATTGGTGTGAATAAGTACAATTTCAGAAACAAATAACAATATGAAAATAAAGTAATACTGCTAAAAGATGGAATGTCAGACAATAAAAGACAATGTCAGACAAAAGATGTCCATCTAGCAGAACTGTGAAAAACCAAGAGGTGTAGTACTAATCCTTTCAGTTTACATTAACACTCCTTACTTCTGAGACATGGAAATCCATTCTTTTACATGCCTCTGACAATTTCCAAGCATTTAAGTGAGTTGAATGTGGACCCTAAGGGGAAGGCTCCAGCATCACAATTATTACACACCCACAATGACTCCTCCTGTGCAATGTGGAGTGGTGCTGACAAAAGTGTTTAGCTGGGTAAGGGTGTCACAATGACATTTTGCAAGGCATTCTTTTGCTACAATCCCTGGTGAGTTTAACACCTTAAGGTGTGAGATAGTGTTACCATGTCCTCACATCACAACACAGCATTACAGTGCACAAGTGAAGGAGATGAAGGAAGAAGTCTGACTGTGGATTTTTAGCAGCCATTTTTTTGCCTGCCCTGGTCATTTTTGGAGGTAAGCTGTGGAGCACATGGGACTTAAAGACTTGCAAACATTGCCACAATTATTTATAGGCTTTATATAAAAATGTTACTGTCTTGGAGACAGTTTGTATACTATTCTACTTTGGCTATACAAGCAATATTAATAGAAGTTTTTGCCTTGATAAGATTTGAAAAATATTTAGAACTCCCACTGATTTTTCTTCTCCTTCTCCCTCTCACATGTGCAGGAAAGAGAGAAAAGAGAAAGAAAAAGAGGAATGTCCCACCCATCTAGTCATGGCAGCAGTTCTGCATGTTTCAAGAATATACAACATTCTGGAAGAAAGCCATCATTACCACTTGGGCTGTTGCAGTTCATACCTTGATTGTAGTAGGAACATCTTTTTTCTACTTTTCACTATGAATGTCTGAATAATTTGAAGTAAAAAAACAATCTCTGTGCTAATCTTTCCAGCTCTTATGTCTCTTTATCTCAGAAAAAAGTCATTGGGCCCTTTGTGGATGGAGAAAACATTACCTGAAAGGCAAATTGCACAAGAAGTTTCAAAAATATATGCAGGAAAAGCATGAAGAGAAGTACTACTCCTGATTCAAGTGAATTCCTTATAAGTCTGTCAACAAATATAATATATTGGACAGCAGGCAGCTGCAATGGGTCTTTACCTGTCTTTCTCTTTCAGGTGATGACAAACAACATACAACCAAAATGCTGGTTTTGTGAAAAGATGAACAGGACAGCAAATCACCACAGGCTTCTAAGCATTAGTTAGGTAAACCTAGATTTTGGTGCATTAGGACCTTCAAAGTAGTTCAGTGAGACAAAATCAGAAAGAGAAAAAAAATTCTTTTGTTGCAGATGGCAATACTGTTATTCAGTGTTCAGTGGGAGGATGCACTGCTTTTATTTTGTGCAAGTAGACCAATATAGCTGGTAGAAATGCAGTTGCAGGATGAAGTGAGCTAGATTTTACACATAACAGAGAATGCAGATTGTTCTGACATGTGCTCAGTGGTCTTCTCCCAGTGGTTAAAAATGCCTGTTATGAAGAGGAACAAGCTTGCTCTATTCCCAGGGAGCAGCTGATGTGATTAAGCAGCTGAGTGATAGAGCCACTCTTAACTAACCTGAAGAAGATCTGTGAGAAGAAGCAAAATTCTGGAACTTCAAACCAGAAAATACAACCAGGCCCTGGAAACAATCCTGCATGAAGCATGCTGGCTGGGAATTAGAAGAAACATCACAGCCTCATCTTTCTGGTAAGTACACATAGACCAGTAAAAAGAGGACAACTTACCTGAGTCCATTTGCATATTTGGAAATGTGGGTGTTTTGTGCTTCTTTACATGCAAAAGAGTAAAGATGTTTGAAGCTTCATTCTGTTCAGCAATTCCTACAGCTGAGTGCTATGTACAATTAATTTCAGCAAAAGAGTGGTGGTTGCCCTGTTAGTCATCCAGCCTGATGTAAAATTAAACAAGGGGGAATTTTTTTTTAAACAAAGTAAAATTTCTTGATTCATGGACTAAAGAGGAATCTTCCACTTTAAGTCATAGGAAAAAGAATTGCAGAATCCTTACAACGTCCCTGATGAGAGCAAAAACCAAGTCACTGGTGTTGTAGACCTGTGCTACAATAACACATTCCAAGAATGAGCTGCAATGCAGTCTCAGACCCAAGAAAATGCACCTGGGAGATTGTTACCTTCAGTGAGGGAGCCATGTGAAAGCTCTAATTCTCTGTGTGTCACATTTGTTCTGTACAGGACCAATTTACTACTGAAATATCTGAGAAGGACCTCAGCAATTGTTTAACATTGCCTACGGAGAAATGGTTCAAGTGAAATTAGAAGGATAGCTGACTAGCTGAGAATTCCAAGAAGTTTATTTCCTGCATTGGAAAGTAGATAGACAAAAAATAAAATGGCTGTTTCCATTAGCTACAATCTGATTTATAATCTGGCATAAATGAAACATTTCAGCAATAAAGAAAGCCTGGAATTGAAACAATGGAGCTAAATGGTTCCAAAGAAAAGCTAAGAAAACGCTAACTTTGAAACACTGAAACTGAGAAAAAGCTAACTGAGAAAAGGTGTCTGTGAAGGTCCTGGTATCTTTGTAGCACTGAGGTTTATGTCAGGGCAGATACAGAAATTGTCATTGGGGTTATCTAGACGTTTAGGTGCTTTATTTGTCAGCATCACTATAATATACAAGCATTTCCCAAGAGAAGTAGACAAGTGCTGTCACACTGCAAGAGAACTAAAGCACTGAGTTAAGCAATTTGACTGAAGTCATTCAGAAAGGCTGTGAAAAAGCAAGGTACAGAATCTGACCTCATGAGAATCACTCTACTCTCTGATCCACAAGGCCACTCTTCCTTGTTGAGCCAACTGCTCATCAACTGATCTCAGTCACTGCGGACCGCTTTTCCAACAGGAAATACACATTCTGGGCTTTGCTTGAACTGGGTTAAAAAAGGATTTGCATTTTTCTGAGTGGCAATTGAATAACAAGCATATTTAGAACCTGGGCAGGGTTTGATCTGCAAGGGAAAAAGAGTACAGTGGAGGAAACAAGTCAAAAGCTTGAAAGTAGCAGTTTGGCAAATGTGGACTAAAGGAAGTATTGGTTTATTGCTTTAATTATCCCATATTCTTGTCAGAATATGCTTTTGCACTATCTGGAGCAAATATCCCTGCTTGTCATTCATCCAAATGAATTTTAATAACTTCACTTCTTAAACCAACCATTGGCATTTCCATGGCTCCTGAATCCTAAACATGTACATGTGCAGTCAGTTCACAGCAGTGTTAATAGATTTTCCATAGTAATATTTTTATAGTTGCTCACTTCTCAGACACCCAAGGAAAGGCATCATACCAGCAGTACAGTGCAGGGACAGCTAGTGGGAAGTGCCAGGAAGCTGGCAGTGAGCAGCAGGGACCAACTTCCTAACCTGATCAGGAATTTTTGAGCTTAACCATGCTGGGGACCATGTAGCAACAGATATATTTCGTTGCAAATGATTTCACATCTCACTTGCAGGCCACAGAGAACAAACTTGCTTGTATGCATATCCATGTGACTAATTGAAATTCACGTTATCATCTCCTCATCTTACATAGTCAGGCCTCCTACTCAGAATACCTGCATCAGCACCTTTTTTTCTGTGCTGGTCTTGCTGACCTGTACCTTTTGACAGCTGTTGATAAAAAGCTGGTTACCACCAGGTGATGATATGTTTGTCACTGACAAGCAGCATGTGCTCCCAGGCCCCCATGTGAGGTGTTTTGCATTGCTTTTGAACACAATGCCTCTTAAAACTGGTTATGGCTTTTCTGAAATAACACTGTTTATTAGGAAAAGCCAATTCTTTGAAATCAGCCCTGCTGGTGGGAAAGCACAGCTTTTTATGAATTGACTCAGTAAAAGTCTGGGGAAGAAATTTTGTGGTTATGATATCTGAATTTAACATTTTCAAAATTAAGCATTCTTTTTCAACTGGAATACCTTTTGGTTTCCAACATTTAAGTTTTAAAAGGTTTAAAAGATTCAGAAGTTCAAATGGAAAAGTGGATTTCAAAATCAGTGTAACAATATTTCAAATCTCCCCTATCATTTTTCCCCCACAGAATTTCTATTCACTATTTTTGGTGAGCTTAGGGTCTTTGTGACACTTCGGAAAGAATAGATACTTCAAAATCAGACCTTCACAGAATCAAAAACTGCTCAGACTTCTCTGTAAACTGCCTACCCAGATACTGCAAATCAGGCACTCTTCTAAAGTGGTTCTTACTAGGGCCTTTGCCAATAACTTTGCCTAATTTCCGAACATCTGCTTGTGTTTAGTGTGGTTCATTTAAACTTACAGACCTTTGGCAACATGAATACATTCCATCATGCCCTTTCCTGTAGATCACTTTGGTACTCTAGGTGTTATTCAGACTTTCTAGATCAAAGAAACAACCACTTCGTATTTCAATTCCAGGGTCTACAATACTGTAAGAACAATCTGGTCTATCTGTTCAGTACTGTGCTATTTCTAGTTTCATTCCTGGTTGATGAGGGCAAGTGAAGAGATATGTAAGCACTTAAAAGCATAAATCAAATTTGAACATGGAACACTGATGTTTAGTAGAAACATGGACAATACTTGCCTAGCATTGCTGTTGTCAAGCTCTGTATCCAGAAAATAATTTCTTTGATACTGACAACATCAGTACCCTAATGTATGATGTCCCAGGTGGAGACTTGATACTTAGGGCTTAGGAACACAATCAGAGCCTGCAGGAAAGCTATCAGCAACAGTGCTGCTGCTTTGTCTAAAGGTGTATGATTCAATACATATGCTCTTACAAGAGTGGGCAGAGTAGAGGCAGAAGTATCCTTTCATCCATTAGAACACAGGACTGAATGTTGAGTATCTCATCTCTAAAACTAAAAATAATAATAACAACAACAACATCTCATTACTTGTGTAGACATCAGTCTCCCCTTTGGTAAATCACAGTACAAAGTAATCTTTTGATAGTCTTTTGGCTATAGGAAGCATTAGCCTCTTAATAAACACACTACTAAAGATTTGGCCCTTTTTAAAATTAAATCCTTGATGTTGTAAAAGCAAGGTCCATGAAAAGAGCACAGTCTCTGCTTTTGCCAGCCCCTACTTTCTGATTGTGTGACTTAACTTTGCACCTGAGCTCTCTGTACATTGATGTCACTGATTGTTAGATAAGGTAATGGTCCCCGGAGTTACAAAAATGCTTTAGCATCTCTAGACAAAAGGAGAGGTACTGTGGAAGCACAAAGAACTGTTTACATGAGTTAAAAAATAACTTTTAACCTTTGATCTTGAAGATCTATTTCATGTGTGCACCATATGCTCAAAGGCCTGACAGCTTCAGCTTCACCTTTTTTGTGTGGATGCAGTCTTTGACTTCACAGCCCTTATGCTTTTAGCTTGATGGCATCCAAGATGTTTCTTAGCAATCATATTCTGCCAGCAACACACATTCTTTGCTCCTCAGGATCTGGGAAGTTTGCTGCATTCCTCTCTTTTCCACACTGCTCTTTGGAGCAGTTAACCTCTGAAGAAACCCAAGCAAACAAACAGAAATCCCACAAGCATAAGGGATTTACAGCGTGTTGAAAATACATAGGGGTGGAAAAACAACTCCGTAGTTGTCAGCTGAACCTGATCCAAACAATCTGATCAAAGATGATAACTCAACTTTGTTTTGTGCAAAAAGACCTTTGTTTATACATCGGGTGCACAACAAGGGGAAACCATTAGCAACATAGAAGTAGCTGGCCTGGAATGAAAAATGTGATGGCTAGAAGAGAGGAACAGCAGCCTACAGAAGAAATTCAATTTTTGCAGCGCTTGTGATGACAAAGGAAATGTTATGGAATGTGTAAGGTTTATTTCAGGGCAGATATTTTTTATCTGATACCTTGCCTCTAATATTTGATTTAGAGGATGTTGTGTGTCTGTGAAAGAGGCAGGAATAGAAACAGACATGGCCATGAATACCTTACTTATATGATGACCATGCTGAAAGAGTTTTTGAAAAAGGAAACCGTTTGCCCAAGCCAAAGGATCACAAAGAGAATGTTAACATGGGGAAGGTAGGAAATAAGACAGCAGCCTCGTAGTGAAAACTGTGAGCTAAGCCACTTGAAAGTACAGGAGCAGGAGAGGAAAAGGCAGATTCTTTCCCTGCTCTCCTAATATCTGCCTTTCCTGTCTAGCAGTCAACTCACAATCACATCACTCAGCACTGTCTCACTGATGACTTTCTCTCACAGCCTAAAGCATTCAGGCATCCTCTCCACCTCTCCTTCCCTGGTTCCAAGCTGCCTAAGCAGGTAAGAACAGCCATCCTCAGTTGTACTAAAGGTCCACTTAAGAAGGCAGCATACTGCCCCAACAGAGCAGTGACAAATGCTGAGGGAGGGAGTGAATGAACAATCCAAATGTAGTTCAGCTGTCTCACAGGTTCTAGAATCCACCAGTTCTAGTCCTCCCTGAAAGCCAAAATGTTCCTGGGGGAGGAATTGAAATGGCAAATTTATCTTTTGCTTTTTCCAACCCATTCATGATTTTTCAGACCTCTGCCATAACATAACCTCAGCTGCCTCATTTCCAAGCTGAACACCATATTTAATCTCTGCCTGTATGTAAGCTGTTCCAGTTCACTGACAATCCTTACTCTTTTGTACCTCTTCTAGTTCCAGTATATCCTGTTTTCCGTGGGAAAGACCAGAGCTAAGGACAGCATTCAGGATGTGGACATGACAGACTTTTTGATCTTCACATGGCATCTCCTAGCCTACCACATTCAACAAGAACCTGGAAGGTAAACAGCTGGTAGCTGAGATGCAAGCAGTTGTAATCATTGTAAGCCCTCTTGTTCTACATAAGTACCTCTAAAAACAAAGAGTAAAATAAATAAAACCGACTACCATTAAAATAAAAAGAAGGAAAAAGCCAATGCAAATTACAAAATTTTTGCCATCACCCAGAACAAACTAGCAGTAGAAAACTAAGTTTGAAAAATATTACTAACACCAAGTTACAATGCCAAGTGTTTTCTCCTGTCTTACAAGATGATGGATGACGGGTTTATTTCAAACTCCAAGCAAAATAAATTGGATTCTGGGAAAAGTTAAAAAATTAATAACTACAATATTTTCTGAGGGCTGAAAGTGCTACTAGAAAAGCAAACAAGTCAAAGCAAGCGTAAAGACTAAAAGAGAAGGAAAACAGTGAAAGCAATAAGTGTGACAACTACTGATGGAGGACTGTGCAATAATCAACATAAAGAAGAAGGTAGAATACTAATATTTTAACTCTGGAATACTTGAAATAGTTTCAGAAAACCTCAAGGAATAGAGGGATGCTTTCAGGCCACTTTTTATAGCTATTTCTCCTGCTTCTGGCAGATTCCCTTTCTGTTCCTATCCAACCTCTTCAGTCATGGTGATACCAATGTTTGTGGGTCTGTATAGGGGACAGGACCAGATTAAACACATACATATTTTTAATTTTGACTTTTTAATCAGATCTCTTCCCCAATTTCCTGTCCACCTCCACAGTCAACCACACACAACAAAGAGGGGTAAATGAGTGCTTGGATCTGAGGGAGGCAAATAGGAATCCCTTAACCTTGTGGCTCAGCTAGGAGGATTTTCTTGGAGCCATAGCTTCAGATACAACAGGTGATAAATTATATTCATCTAATATTCTAATTTAAAGTATGTTAATAAATAATTAATTTAATTAATATTAATAAATAAATAATTTAAAATAATAATTCTAAATTATAATTCAGCTAATTATATTCATCTAAGTATCTTGTTAAGCACTTTCTTTTTGATAAAAATCCAGAGCTATTTGGGTCAGGTCCTTTCATTTTATTTCAACAGGGACTTAGTTATAAAATCAGGCAGAAGAGTGGATGTGGCTGTGGAATCAGTTAAACTGACTAGTCACTGACAGATAATGAGGTAAACAAGATGGTACCAAGATTTGTTACAGACAATTAGACCAAGTCACAGCTGGTAAGGTGGAAAGGTTTACAAACACCCAGCACTAAAAGCCTATGGAATAAATCAATGTGAACAGGACAGAGACTGTTTGTTTGCGGAATTACCCATTCATGTAACTACCTGCAACTTATCTCTCCAATACTGAATGAGGATATTAATTCGAGTGAGTTGATCCCTATTTACAAAGGAGAGGCAATACTTAAACAAGTGTGGTTTTGGAGCAAAGAGCTTTCCAAGGAGCAAAATACTTCCTTAGTTGAGGCATCTTGTCATGGAAACTGTTAAGACAGATGTAGAAAAAGAATGTAGTAGGACATAAAGCTAAACATGATTTCCTCTTTTCCCTTGCTCTTCAAACACAATGTCAATATTGACCAAAATATGAATATCTAAAAGCCAGCCAGAAATTGCTCATTGTCTATAAAAGCTTGAAGACTCACTCTACCCAAGAAGCACATTCGAAGGCATGATAAGTGTGGGAAAGTGTATGACAAAAAGTAGGTACAATACAACAGCAACATTTGAAATTACATTTTAGGCTTTTTAAAAGAAACACAATATACTTCCTGATCTACATTTTAGATATCATACCACCCCATTAGCAACTGTGACACAGAAGACAAGAGGAGATTAATTATTTCCTTTCTTTAATGACTAGGTTTAGTCAGTAATGGCTGAATAGTATGTGTGACCATTTCACAGGAAAGCAGAGGTGGTTAATGAGAGCTTCATTAAGACTGATGATCAAACAATACTATAATGAAAGCGTAAATTCAGAGGCTGGGATATTATAAAAACAGAAGAAAGCATTGTGAAAACATAGGTTGACTTCCTCTGTAATAGAGACTTGGATTTGGCATTAATGTCATGACTACTAAAAAACCCTAGTATTTAATAGAAAATATCTTGCATGGGTAATTGTTGATAATCATTCTGACAACTGTATGTCAACAATATTACCTAATTTACTTGATTTCAAGTCTGAATTTGCATAAATTCAGATTCCAATAAGCATCTCTTGCTGGGCTTGATGTCTGGGTATAAACGCAGACAAATGAGTGTCTCTCCATATCTGAGGAGTTGGCAGCTTACCCATCTCTTTCTGCCAAGCTTGGAACACCTAGCAGGTAAGGTTATTTACTTTTTTCCCTTTTACTACCAGAAAACCAACTTTGACTTTGAAACTGAACTCTATTTACCACTTTGCCCACCACCATGTTGGTACTGAAGGGCTGTGATAAACTCACACCTCCATCTTCCTTTTCACAAACTAAACAAATCTGTCTCTTTCAAATTTTCACTGAGGCATTTTTTTTCCAGATCTTTCATCATTCTTATGTCCTTTTTCTTGCTCATCTCCAGTTTTAAGGCCATCTGTCTTAAATTAAGAACACTTGCTCTTGGTACAACATTCCATCTGTTGCCACAGTAGTACAAATCAGAGGCAGAAGATCCCCAGTTTATAAATTAACACTTTTCTCTGAAGAATTGTTTGGGTGAAGCTGATGTTCATCTACATGTCCATTGAGCTGTCCAAGTGCTTTCATTGCAATTGAGGCCTAAGCCTTCGTGAATACATGCACAAATGTCAGTATGTGTGAGTTTCTCATTATCTCATTTCTCGCTCAACATCAGCTGAAGTGCTTAGATTGTTGTGAATGAGTAGAAGTGCAGAGGGAAGACTGATGGCATTTTGTGTGAATCTAAAAAGATATGGAGAACTACATTCATCCTGGTTTTAAGATTTCTGTTTCATTCAAATTTTAAGGTTCTGGCTGAAGTATCTTGTTTAGGAGCAAAAATTGCCACATGCTGATTCTTTACTCCATAGAGAACCTTCAGAGGGCTCTTCAGATCTTTTGATGGTGCCATATACTTCCAGTCACCTCCTGTTATGTATTATACAGTGAGTATCCTAAATGATCTGCATTATATCACTGCTCACGCCACCAGTTCTTTGTGTCTATTGCTATTAGATAACAACAGGAGACAGTAGCTAATTTGTAGAAAGGCAGATCCCTGTGATTTGTGTGGAACAGTACATTAGCATTCAGTCTTTACTAGAGTAAAAACTTTCACTTTCAAAAATTGTAGGGAAAAATAGCTATTAACCTTCATCATCAAGAATAATTAACCACGACAGCAGCTGAACTTAAGATTCATCTCAGTTAATGTTTGTCAAGGCAGATAATACCTGAACTGACCAAAATCAAACACAAAACCCACGCCCAGCCAATCTGTCAAAATCTGCTCACATCTGCAATCACATGCAACAGAACTGACTCTTTGAATAAATCACATTTTAAGATTATGGTTAGTGTGTGAGCTAATTAAGATTCTTCTGTTCTTAGAAGGCTCTTTATTATTCAAAGTGTAAATTCTCTGGAAATGCCACAATTTTGGGACATGTGCGACTCAAAAATGGAATAGAAATTACAAGAGAAAGGAAGTGGGAGAGGAACCCAAAAAAGCAAGCATATGTACATATGGCTAGAAATCTGGCTGAAATGCAGCACTTCTGTGACATTTCTCTTAACAGAAGAGCAGCGGAATAGGAAGGGTGGGAGCTAAGGAGGTGTGGGAAACATGAGAGAAGATCAGAAGGCCTCCCAAGAGTAAACGAGCACTTATGGTTCAGTTTTCACCTAGAAAATTTTCAGAACGTACATATAGGTGCTCCAACAGCCCTTCTAAATATATGAGGGAAAACACTCCTGAAACTTCTAAACATCTTCTGATTTCAAAGTATTTCTGATTTCTGTGTTTGGTTTTAATCCTATAGTACGATTTTTGCTTCAGTTGTCCGTGCTGAAGAGATGTTTGGAAGCCTCTTCTGAGGTCAGATTTGATGGTTTTCCATCCCAACATTTCACTAACCACAGACTAACACAAAGGGAGTAACATTTACAGACCTGCAGACTTAATCACTATTGCCTCAGGCAGATGTGCTGCTTTTGTTCTTCAGCCTAAGGTAAAAAACACACAGCAATATGTGCAAGTTTTTTCTGTAACTCACCTGAACCAAACGATGGAACTATATAGAAATGAATATACAGATGTGAAAATAAAGGAAGACAGTGATAGAACTAATATCAGAAGAAAAAAAAAGTCAAAACAAGCAAAACAAAATTGACTAAGGAAATGTCAGAGAATACAGGAGGAGCCTGATTGAGAAAAGTGGACAGCCAGACACGAGTAAATTTTGCTTCAGTTCAGTTATTGTGCTAATGCTGGGAAGCTTCATCCTCAGTGCCCTTTTTTTCGCAGTAGTTTTCTCTTTTCATTTATGATCAAACAGAGACATTGTTAACCACACTGATTCTTAAATAGTTGTTAACAGGCTCTGGAGCTGAAATGAGGAAAGCAAGTTCTACCTCTTGGATTATTTTTTGAAGCTGGCAGCTTTCTGATGCAGATATCACCACATCCATTTTGACTGGCTCACATCTGGGAAGTTTTCTTTGTGATCGTAAAATGTGGACATGAAACTGTTATTTTATCCATGGCTAGCTCCTGAAGCACAAGATGACTGCCATGAGGGAAAACAGCCAGCTCACTAAGCTGCCCCAAATAGGCCAAGTGTGACCTATAGATCAAACCAATGCAGGGACTGTGTAATAAACAAAGGAACTGCAATAATTGTAAATAACATATTTAGAAGAAAATTCCTTACTGAAGAATTATAACAGAATAGGGTTTTTAAAAGACTGCTTGGCTGTGTTTAATAGAGGGACAATGTTCTCTGTGTGCTTCTGCTTTGATATTCAGCAAATACCTTGGAGATTTTGTTTTGGTTTTTCATACTCCCCAGGACAGGATATTCCAGGGTAGGGTTGCTCAACAAATAACTGCTCAAATGATACTGCTTGGGCTGCTTGCATCCGCCAGAGTAACCCTGCCCAACTGCGCAGATCCTTTTAAAAAATCTAAGGAGAGAGAAGAAACACTTAAGGATAACCAAATAAGAAGTGCCTCTGCTCAAAAAAGGAATACAAGAACGAAGAAGATGAAGAAGGAAAGGAGTAAAGAAAATGTGAGAATAAAGAAGAAGGGGGAAAAGAGTAAAGGACATGTGAGAATGGGCATCACCATCTACTTCCAGATCTGTACGCAAGGAGCACAGACCCTCGCCAAGAAAGTAGAACATTTCAAAATTAGTTTGGAGGTGGTCCTGGAAAATATACATGCAGAACAATTCTGCAGTGGCAGCAGGGGGGATGGACTGGATGTGAACTTATTGAGTCTCTTCCATCTCCAGTTTCTATGAAAACAGTCACCATTCTTTAGCAATATGATAAATATTTAAAAAAATCATAGATACAAACTAAATAAAACATATTAAATAACAACTGCAGCCAATTTAATCATGACTTTTCAACTTTTTAAACCAAGACAGCAGGGAGGACGAAGGAACAGGCTTGAGATTTTTAGTCCTCTTTGTTTAAGGCTAATTCACATAGGACACACCTTCATGAGACTTGTTCAATAACATTTGTGGAGCTGGACTGGAGTTGTTGTTGGATTGTTCTCAGTCCACAGGGCTGCTGGTTTTATCCAATGCACACTGGGTGCTGTCTCTCTTTAGCAGCTTTTAATTCAGATTTTGCCTTGTTTATCTTTCACTCCTAGCTGGACCAGTAGATTTCATTTTGGGTAGTGCACTACCAGTCTAATCCTTAAGCATTTCATAACCAAAAGCTGATTCCTTTCTTCATTCCTGCACTAACCAAAACAACATAAACTCCCCTTCAAGAGCAAATCTCCTCCTCTGCAAGGGATCCATGTGTTGCAGATACACAAACTTCATGTTCCTCAGCAGGGGGAGAAAAAGTTTTGGCTTAAAAAACATAGAACTCATTTGAGCACGTGGTGTATCCACAAAGTCTAGCTGCAGCAAGGGGACTTGTGTTCCATGGGACAGCCACTAGACAGTGATATAGCCACATCTACACAGCCAAAGCAAACCCCTCTAACAGCCCCAGTTTCTCTCTAGCATTTCCTTCACAACCTAGCATCTCCAACTTTCTCTGAATCCCTATAAAAACTCATCTTGCATGTTTCTTCTGCATACTCACCATTCAGTCTCAGCAGAGAGAAAGGCTTTAATAAAGCCTTTTCTACAGTACAAGCTGAAGCTGAGGAACATTCTAGGGTAGAGGGAGACAGTGATATGCCTTGCCTGTTGTGCTCAGTTTGTACAACAGAAAGCAGACCTCAGCTTTCTGGGTTGTCAGTCTTCAAATTATCAGTCTAGCTTCTTTTATTAGCAATAAAATTAGTTTAAGAAGTTGAGGCAGACATTCTCCATGTCCCATACTTCCCTGAGCTTCTGTTCCAGAACAAAACAATGGAGAGCCTGGTTTAGGCCTCATCGGTATAATTCTCTTCAGCATACCAGGCCTTGGGAAAAAGACTCAGCCATGAATAACTAGGCTGAGACTTGGGCTTCAGCTTCCCAGCAACTGGCTGAAGGTGCTTATATCCACATCCATTGTATGAAGTATACCTCTGACAAACACCAGCTGCATCCTCTGTCTAATGAAGATTAGACTTTCCAATCATCCCATTTGACCTTGCACCTTGGTATCTAGCCTTTATATCTCCTTCCTGACCCTTTCTTCTTCCCCAGACATGCACACAGACTCTCCATATGGGACACAGGTAAACTGAGGATAACTTACAAGAACAGGAAGCCTGCCCTAGCACCTGTTCATACTCCTGGCAAGAACTAAGTGAATCAAGCAGCTTTCCAAGTCCTTTTGGAGAGCTGCCTGACTTGAGAGACTTGACCCGAGAGTTGCAAGAGTTCTGTTTGGTGGCCTACATCTTTGTCCAGATGATGGGGAGAGTTGCCCCTCTGAAGAGTTTCTGCAGGAAAATGCCTCTGTGGGATTAGTTTGTCCTTCATGGCTAGAGGCAATCGTTGAACAAAATGCCTGTATGCAATGAGGAGCCTTCAGTACTTTGTCTTGCAAGCTGTCACCTGATCTGCTCACATCAGCACAGGACCTCACCACTCCCCTCACCTTTGTGAAACTCCATCACCTCGTGGCATCTGCACATTTCCTACTCTGGCTACTCGCTAGGAAATTAACCTGGAATAGAAAAACCATTCACAGAGCCAGTGTAAGATGGCTGTGCAATGCCACCCAACAGAGCCATTACTCCTGAGCAGGCATCATAAGAGACATCACCAAAAGATTCATCAGCCAGCAAAACTTGCCCAACTGTGCACTAAAAGACAGTCCATGGGACCGTATTTGCCTTAGTTCTGCTTAATATATACATAAATCCTGGGTAGGCCCAACTGATAACAGATGCCACTCCAATCAGTGATCTCTTCCAAGATTCCTTTCCAGCAGCCGCTGTTGTGTCTCCCAACCTGCTTCAGACTGAGTTGCTATTGCATCTGGGCATCTGATGATATGCAGCTGAAAACCATGACCACCCTTCAATCAAACAAAACTCTTACAAGAGGAAAGTAGCTGTTTCTGAGCATCCATCCTTTCTGAACTCTCTTCCTGTTCTGTGAGACTTTGGTAGCTCCCTGAAGAATCTCTCCACTGACACCGCAAGTGTCTTTCCATCACAAAAGACCTGCTGCAACTTGGCAGACTGGCCTGACAATACATACTTTGAACCTTTGAGATCAAACCCTGAAGGCCACAGTGCAGTAGAGGTGACCACACTATCATGGAAGCCAGAGAAGTCTCTTGCCACCTCAACTTTTCTCTCTTTTATCCTTAGGTTTGATAGTCCATCTTAGCCCTTCCCAGCTTTTCCTTCTTTAACCACTTGTGGTATTTCCAGGAAATATTCAAAAGTAGGCTTGACTTGTAATTTCAAAGGGACTAAGAGCTGCATGTTCAGTTGTTCTGTGTATTCATTTTGCTTTTGCTCTCACATGTGCCTTTGAAGTAAAAGTGATGCTCAGCATTTGTTGGTTTCCTCCTTTCACAGGCATTGTATCATTGAGCTACTGATGCTGTTTAGTATTGCAATAGAGAAGGAACTAAATAAAAAAAATAAGATATTTGGATTTTATTTGTTATTTTTATGCAGTATTTTAAGTGTCTCTTGTATATGGCAAAGGCAGAGAGAAGCTGAGATATAAGGACTTCCAAATTAGGTCACTACTGAAACTGGCTTGAGTCCAGTCTCTACTAAAAATGTCAGCCTCATCTGCAAAGGGAAATAGAGTCAAACCCACGTTTACTATCATTAGCACAGGACTCAGAATGTTAGCATTTCCCTGGTGTATGTAGTTTACTCTTGTTTTTCCTCCCACCTAATATAAAATAAAATAAAGCCATGTGAATCAAAATGAGGGATATCATGGGTTTGAAAAGAGCAGCATAGATAATTCTTCCTCCGGAATGCTCCATGGCCACCTGTTCAGGTTATTTCCTTGCTAAGTGAGAGATGTGAGTTCGAATCTGCTTAGACATAGGAGGAATTGAGCCTTCTACATCCTGGCTGGCCTCCCCAAAACACTGGGATCTGAGGGTGTCCTTTCAAAGCACATTCTGGTATGGTCTGCTTGAACTCTGTAGGTGAGAAAGAGGAAGAATGCCTGCCATGCTGCTTAGGCTTAAATACAAGGGCCCTGAATGGATGTCATCCTACTATCTTGGCTTCTGTTGCTGGGTTCAACAAGGCAAAGAGTTGTCCTGATGCCTTAGGTTTTAACTTTTATATTTTTCAAATCCTGTACTGCTAGTGTAACTCTGAAGTTTCCTGTAGCTTGTTACGTGCTGTTCTCTATGCTAAGATAGACATAACAAAACTTCTAACTTGCTTTCCAAGGACACCCAGAAAAAAAACTGTAAACCATCATCTTGGGAAGAGGGAGGCAAGCTTGGGGGAAATCACATCATTGGCTGGGTTCTGGTTGGTGAATTTATGCTGACAGAAAAGTGTGAAGAACTCATGACCAGTCCCATTTTGAGATCCACTGAGGCAGGACCCTCTGGAGCCCAAAGTGTGCCTCTGAAAGCCTTTCAAATAAATACCACCTTTTTTCCTTTATTCCTGTCTAGTTTCTAGGTAGCCATTTAAGGCATCAGTCCAGCAAGATCAAAGACTGTCCCTGTGGGCTTGTCCTGCTGCCTCTTCCTTGTCCAATTTTATTGGTGGGAACAGTTTTTGTTCTGTTGCTATTGTCATGGTGGAAGAAGCCATCACAATGTGAAATCAAAACTAATGGGGAGCTACAATTACTATTGAGAGAAATTAAAAAATAAAACTTTCTGTTACATTGTTTTCTATTTGATACAACCATACATGGAGTACTGGGCCACAAAACTCCCTGTGGCATAAATTGCAGGGTTGGCTGTGCAGGGATAGTGCAACCATGGATATAGCGGTAGCTGATTCTGTGGAAGAAGTTTGGAGTTTGCCATTTTAAAGGTTTTCTTTCATCTTTTCTGTCTCTGCCCCACAACTACATGATTACTTAAAATAACCAACTTCCTGTTCTTCTCAAGTTTCTTTGCAACAAGAGAACAGCCTTAAAAAAAGGTTTAGTTTCGTTGCCGTGCTACAGCACAGCCCTGAAGAACCTGAGTCCAAATACTTGGTGTACAAAGAAATCCGCACTGTTTCTTCAAACAAGATTTTATTTTGATTTAGGATTTGAAACATTAACACTTTTGACTGCTGCAGGGAAGTGTTACATTTTCTTGGGGCTGTAAATCAAAGTTTCATATAACATTAGTAGGGAATTCTCTGAATTTGTATACCTTGTATCTGGAACCATCTCCAGTTAAGCATGATTAAGAATTAAGAAAGTTATCTTTCACCTTTGGAATTTTTTTTTAATCTGAAAAGTATTTGCTGTGTATTTTGTTATGATTGTGTAATTATACTGTATTAACTATCAAAAGGATGATGATTTATTTCTTGAAAAGTTACTGTACTGCACTAGAAGTAAGAAAGAAAAACTAATTATTTATCAAAATTAGCTGCATCCTAATACATGAAATGTAAGGTATTTCAGTACCTAAGTGACTTCAAGTCTGTGGGTAATTCTGCAATAATGCATAGATTATACATTTACTAAAGTTAGGTCTCGTGGATGTCCTTCAAAAATAAAGCTCTCTATCACCTCTTCAAGGTGAAAATACAACACACTTTTAATACATTCTAAGGGTCACTCTCACCAGAATATTGCAACTCTAGCAACATTTTTGTTGTTATTATTTGGTAAAGGAAAACTGTATGCTCAGGACAGATCCAGACCTCTAAGGCTGGGCTGTAGAATAGCACCAGAGTCTGAGTATAGGGCTACAGGCTACTTTTCCTTTAAAAAAGCATTTTATGAGGTTAAGAGTTTCCAACAAACTCTATAGTGATCCCAAAAGACAGTATAGATCTCAAACAATGTTCACAGATTTTTGGGCTTGGAAAGCAGTATAATAATGTAAGTGCTACCATATTATAATGAAAACATTTTGTTCTCTGCATTTCAGTTCTTAAGATCCGAATCAACTGGTGGGTATAGTGGATCTGTAGCTGTAAAAATCTGCATAACCACACCACAACTTAACTGTACAGAGCAAGATTAGGATTTTCATTTTCAAGAAATACAGGTCTCTGGTGTCTTTACTCTGTGAGGTTCAGGTACCAGGGAACGAGGGACAACAGGAGGTCAGACTTTTCCATTGAGAGCTGGAAAAAGACCCCAGTCTCGAAAAGAAAACTGAGCGAACAATGCTCTTTTGTTAGTGTTTTCTTCCCTCGCAGTAGCGTCCTGCTGCAGGGTTAAGTACCCTTGTGCCAACCTGTCGAGTGCCGCTGGACGGGGAACCGCGGAGTCAGCGCCCCGAAGCCTGGCTGCAGGGAGGCTCATGGAGAGGTATCCGACTTCCCTGCGCCTCCTGGGCGGTCCACGCGGTGTCCTGCCCGGGACAGCCGCTACCTGCGCGGCAGCGCGGGGCGGCGCGGAGCGAGGAGAGCCCGGGCGGATCCCCGCGGTCGCCGCCACCGCCCGCCCCGCCTTGCGTGGCCCGTGGGAGCGGGCCCGGGTGCCGGAGGCGGCGAGGAGGGCTGGGACGGGGCCCCGGCCAGGGGTTTCTCTCTCCCCCACCCCCTCCTCCCCTCGCCGCCGGTTCCCGTGAGGCTGCAAGTGCCGCCGCGGCAGCTGGGGGGCCGGCGGGGGATGCTGCTGCCGCCGCCCTGCCCAGCGCCGGAGTGAGGGCAGGAGCTGGTGGCGGCAGGAGCAGCCCCGGCGGCGGGACGAGGTGAGCGGGGCGCGGGCCCGCGGGGCAGGTGGGTGCGCGCCCGGGATGGGAGCGGGGCTGGGGCGGGCAGCGCTCTCGCCGGGACCAGCCCGCCCGCGCTGGGGGCACTCGGGGGAGCGACGGACGGGGCGCAGCCCGCGGCGTCTGACGGGCGGGGAGCGCTGCGCAGCGCTGGGCTCTGGATTGGGGGTGCAGAAACCTGGAGCAGCAGAGCCCCTGGCCAGGAGGGGTGCGGAGCGAGCCGAGGGCGACAGGGAGCCAGGGGCACTTTAGGCTGATCCCGGCCTGCCATGCCAGATGCAGACGTAATTCCACGGAGGGACCCCTCCGCCTCCCCTTCCCAAATCTTGGGCAGGGTGGTTTCTGATACATGTAGGATCAGGCGAAAGGAGAAGCTTCGTAGAGCTCTGAGGTGTTTTCTCTGGCTGAAGTTATCTAGAAATAATATTGAGGGGAAGAACAGTAATTCATAACAAAACTTTAAAGAGCAACAAGTTGTTTTATTGAAATCACACGCGCTGGGAAAAACAAATCACCTCACTGATCCTTATAGAAAGTAGCTAATGCCAGTATCTTGAGAACAGATTTATTACACAATTACGAGGTTCTGAAGCCCCTAGCACTGTGAAAACAGATTTCTCCATATGTCTGAAGAAAGTTTTTGAGAAGTCCTGAATCTGCCCTTAAAATCTTCATTTTTACTTATGTAGATACTGGATATGATACTTAAAATTATTTTCATGTTTGTTTGAAGTGTTTCCCTTTTTACTGATTTTTTTTTTTCCTACTTGAAACAGGTGGTCCATTTTGCACCTCCCTCCTTCTCCCTCTCAGGCTCTGCCCCGCAAAACCACCTCTGTGTGCCTTTCTGTGCAGTAATGGTGCAATCTAGATTAATCTTGTTGAACACTCTGGACTGGATTCAGAGGAGGAGGCTAGTAGGGCAAGTAGCCCTACATTTCCCAGCCATGGCCAGTGCAGTTTTCCTGTTTGGTCATGTATCATGGAGGAGAGTGACTTTGCAGGCTTTTCCCGATTTCCCTTTTGAGTAGCGTCTCTATCACAGTCGGGGCTTTTTTGCCTCCTACTCGAGTTTCACCACCTGGTGTAAACGCAGAGAGGATGTGCTGGGAGGGGCAAGGTCAGGGGAGTTATCAGTGAGGCGTTGCTAAGGCTATTTCCCAGGCACTGTAGTGCCCCTGAAAGTGTTTATGCTAATTGTGGAAATTAGAGCCCTTAACTCCTGTTTTTGATTTAGTCTGAGGCTGGGCAGTTGTGCACTCTTTTCACTTACTGTCCTATGCTTCTCCCCTCACCACTCTGCAGGACTAAGCTCTCTTTTCAATGAGAAATAGAAGTTCCTGCCTCAAGAACCAAATCCGTTTCTGTGCTCTGTGCATTCACTGGATCTGGACATTGATACCTGTGTTGTGAAGACCAAATTCATATATCTCTTCTATCTGTGAGGGTGGAAAAATTAGTTAGGTGATTATTAAGAATATGTTTAACTGAGCAGTGGTGATGGCTATTCAGATTAAATACTATTTCAAAATCTAGTTTGCATTTAATTGATTTAATTGAAGTTGCTAAAAAAGTAATTGTTTTTAAAGAAGATTGATTATGGCAGGTTAGTCACTAGAAACCATACAAAGCATCCGAAAGTAATTTCTTTTATTCTAGGACATGACAAGGCTGATGTTTGGAGACAGCTATAAAATTATTGAGGTGATCCTAACGCTGTGCACAAGTGTGTGTCAAATCTTATCCCAGTATTTGACAGCAGACTGTCCTACTCTTAACCTTTCAGAAAAGCCAGTGGTGGAGTGGGTGACATGCAGGCAAAATTTTGTCATCATTCTCAAAGTATCAATAGAGCCATATTGACAGAAAATGTTGAACAGCTACCTCCTGTGCTAAATTTTATGGCTCAATGGAAGAATTCAGATCCCAGGTCTGTCAGCCTGACACCCTTTCCACCATTCTCAAACCTCAATATTTTCTCGATATTTAATTTATTAGGATTATCTTCTGAATATGAGCAAAAATGTCAAATGAGACGGGAACCTTTTCAGTTCACTCTCATTCCATCTGTATGTTGGTTGCCACCTGTTGCATCTATTGTTGGTTGCAAACTACCTCTTCTGCATAAATTGACAGCCTTTCTCAGTCACTTATTAACTGCAAGAGTGCAGAATTCTTTACCTGCACTAATTTGTGCCAATGATTTTAAGAACATTATTGACACCGAGTAGCCTGAAGGAGGACATTGACAGAGAGGAGGTAGCTTTAGTACCAAAATCTTCTCTGCTGATATTTCAAGGCTAATTCCATGTAAGCACATTTTTTTGTTCAGCTGAGAAAGTTAGGTGAGATGAACTGCCCTACTCACAAAACATGAGAGATTATAATCTCTTCATGCTTCGTGAAATGATGGCGAAGGCAACATGATCTAGTGACTCAGTTGTAAAGACCATTCCAGAACCTGTTCTGGGCTTGGACACTGGCTTCAGACAAACCATTTTCTTTCAATTTTCCAGTTTCAAAAGTGAGGATAGGAACTGTACCTCACAAGGTCTTGTTAGAAATACCTTGGTTAGAAACAGGGGTTCCTAAAGCACACTGGAATTTCAATGCAAAACCTTTGCATTATTTTATGGTATGGTTGACATACAAGAAGAGGCAAAGCAGAGGGGTTCAAAAGTATCGGATCTTTTTTCCCTCTGCTTTCAAGATGATTCAACTGACTGTTCTGGTGCATAGGGTTGGTTGATCTGATCTGCAGCCTTCAGGTGGTCCTTATAACTAGAACTCCTGTGTATGAAATCAGCTTTACTGATCTAAATCCATTTTGGAGGGAAAATGTTACACTACTGAACTTTTTATTTATTAATAGTTAGTTTGGGGCATTTGGAACTGGCATATTAACCTGCCTCTGCCTCCATTGCCTGGAATAGAGACTATTTGGTGTTGAGTACTTTGGTAGACAAGATACAGAACACCTGGGTGAGGATCTGATATGGGTAAAGCAGTTAGTAAGTGCCTGGGTCGTGATTTTTGATTCTTGAAAAATACTGGGGGGAAAGGAAGGGAAGATTGTGTTAAACCCAGCTGTGACATTGCAGATATAGATATGCAGTATTCTCTTGAGCAGAAAGCGAGAGCAATTGTGCTGTGTCCACAGTTTGGAGCCAGATTTTAAGCAGCGCTCCTCTGGAGCTGTCAGAACGCAGGCACTTGTGGTTAATGGTGGCACAGCGCGTGTTACAGTGACCATTCTAACACAGTGCCCAGGGAGTGGGAATGTGATGAAACGCATTCAGAGAAGAGAAGAGAAGAGGAGGAAGAGAGAGATGAGAAGAGAAAGGGGAAGGAAATAGAGACAGGAGGCTAGGGTGGCAATGATCCTAGCAAAGGGAACATTTTCCAGTAAGCATTTCTGAATGTGATGTTAAAAATAACAACTGAAAGTTTTATTTTACTACACAGAGCCCAAATTCTTCCTTTGATCTCTGTACAAGCTTCCTTTTGGCATCTGTGGGAGATCAGTGAAGAGTGAGGAATCTTGAATTTATGATGCAGCCTGTAGACAGTCATGAAATGAAATTCAGTCCTCTCAAAAAATGATTACATAGCTGTGAGTCAACCAGAAGGTACACGCATGGTTCTGAAATAAATGATGAAAGTCAGTCAACGCAAAGACATGTCACAACCGAAAGAGTAGGTAAGTTATGTGAACATCCTGTTCATTGCATCTAAAATGTTGCCATCTGTTTGAAAAAGTTTACATGATGACCATGATAGTGTCTACAGGAATTCCTTGATGGACTTTTTTTCTGTAATAGTTTGCACAAATACACTATTTTTGAGATATTAAACAGTATTCAGCATCTAAAACCAGTCATTTCAGCTTAATAAGTTAGGAACACATTAAGTGACCTCTAATGAGTAACAATAAATTTGCTACAACACTCTCTTAAATTATGGGATCAGTTTAGTAAATTTTCCTAATTAAATTTGCTACTTGAAAATAGCAATAGGGGAGCTTTAAAAGATAGGCAGCAGATGCATCAACCTGTCCGAGCAAACCAAATACGTAGATAATCATTAAACTTAAGACAGTTTATTTCAGGACTTTTTTCAGACGTTTAACATGAATAATCAACATATATACAGGTCTATTAATCTACAGGAAGATCACTTTTACTTTAAAGAATTTGACCTTCAATGTTTCTCTTTGCCTATTGGGCTGCTGATATTCTTGGACACTAGATATCTTAAATTAAAACATTGAGAAACTAGGGGTCTGGGGTTTCTTTACATACATCCTATGAAAAGCAGAACGTTTAGGGACAACCCAAAGTAAAATCTAATATTGAAGTGTCGCTATAAATCATTCCTGCTCTATGCAGCTCTGCCAACTTTCTGCCTTTTGTCGGCAAATCCTTCCAGTGCCACTACATTGCTCAGAGTCTGCTGGGTTTTGCAAGCAATGAGGCTGCTGACCTGATACTTGTCTTCTCTTAGGAGAGCATGTTACGAACCAGAATAATGGTCTACAGTATGCTCTGGAAACAGAAAAGAGAGCTGGTCCCTGCCACAGAGTACTGAAGTTGTCTTAGGCAGATTAGGTTAAGGAGATGAAAGACTCTTCATCTTTCAATTTCATGTCAACTCCTCAAGGCAGAGCTTAACAGATGTTGTCCTTTCCTCCAAGAAGTTCTATATAACTGGTATTTTCTGCTCTCTGTCCTGTGTGCTTTTTACCTTGTAGTCCTAATCTTCCTGAAAAAGAGGACATTCATTCCCCATTCCCATTTTTCTACCCTCCGGCTCGCCCACGGCCTGGCACCATTAATTAAGCTTTTACTTGTGAAGTTTGTTTGAGAACTGCCTGTGTAAAGGAACATTACTAAAGACAAGCTGTTGAATGAATGTAATGGTTTCACATGAGCCTTTGCAAAAAACTCTACAGTGACAAGGAAAAAGGGAAGTTGAGGTCTGGTGATGATGGAGTTCATCAGTGAATTTACAGATTAGGGACCTGGGTATCAGACCAGGTTTTTTGCATCCTTTCATCTTCCCAGAAAGATTCAGATACCTTTAAAATTTTCAGTGAGTACCATTTCAGGTGGACAGAGCAGATTATCTCTGATATTCTAGCAAGGCAAAGTGTAGGCAACTTTAAATGTCTGGACCAGTGCCTCAGTAGTAGGTGGTCGTGGCAGGAATTGCTTCCTTATTCCCATCTTCTTCCACGCTTCACCTCGCTACTCTCTTTGCCACACACAACACACATTTCTACTCAGTTCTTTGACACTGCTTGAAATCCTCTTATGGGAAGCCATGACTGAATGGGTCCACTCAGTCTGCTAGGGTAGTTGCTGCCAAGATGACCCATTTAGCTCTATATGTTTTTAAATATTTTGAACAGATCGTAATCAGTACTCACTGAGACCCTTTGACTAACCTTGGGCAAGCCAGCTGTCCAAGCCCTGCAACAAAGATCCAGTTTTCAGATCTCTCTCTTACATTTTAGAAAACGTTCTACATTTAACCATTGAGGAGAAATTTCCCTAAACAATACCCAGTCTACACCAAGCAGTACGCTCTACGCCAGATGCTATTCTTTCTATATGAGTGTTCTGTAAGTATTTTGAATTGTGGAGGTAGTTCCTTACAGGAACTTTGTGTCAGAAAAACAAAAATCTGTTCAAAGGACAACTAATCTATGCCACATATAAGTCCCACAGATATTTTATGCCTTCTGCATAGTCATATATTTTGTAAGACTGTCATATTCTTGCACAAATTATAAAATGTCATACCTTGCTGATGAATTTCCTCCATTTAGTGGCCTTCAGTATAGCAAAAACACATAGATTTATAAACCAAGCTGTAATACTAAATCTTCTGCTGCCTGTGTTTATTATTTCAGGGAACCTGCCTACAGTCCTTATCTCACCTCAGGGAGGCAACTGTAAATCTCCTGGTTTATGTATTCGAGATTGAAGGGGCTGGATCCAGTTAGTGAATGACTGAGTACAAAAGTCCAGTTTCTAAAGAACAGAAATAGGTTCCACTTTTTGTGCCATGATGTCTTTTAAGCATCAGTGGTGTGTGAATATGTATATGAGTTTATAAACATGAATTCTTCATATCATTTAGACTTCTGCCTTTAACGAACACACTGATAGCATATTGTGCTTCTTTTACTTCCCAAGATAGTCCTGGGTTGAGTAATTTCAGCAGCTAGCTAGGGTGCAATTACAGCTGCTTTCATTTCTTAGGAAGCAGTGTTTACATAGTTAATGGTCTCTGATGTGTCATGTCCATTTTCATACCAAAGCCTTTGAAAGCATCAGTCAATCAGAAAGCTCTGCTTAATCTTAAAGGGAGGCCTTTACCCTCCTTCCTCCACAGTTAAATCACATACTTTGAATACTCTTCCTGGGAGCTTTCAGCTGAGAGATTTGAGCAGTGTTTCTCCATGAAGTGGAGCAGGATGCACATTATCAGTGTACTGGCTTGCAGAGATGAGGTCCCAATCCTCCAGGCTTAAGTAGCAGCTGGATGACACTTCTGGGGCTGAAAAATTCTTTGTGCCTAAAGAGCGTGATGAGTATCTCAAGAACTTTCAAGGACCTGAGCTTTAGTTCCTCAGTGTTAATAACTGCAGCCCCTTCCTCTTCTGGAGCTTCTGCAACACTTGCTGTATTTGTTTTACTCTGCTTAAGCACTGAAGTTTTTGTTCACAACCATAAAAGGCAGAGATGTTCAGTTTAAATAGAAAATCGAGGTTCAAATGAAACCATGTGGTGTCTGATCACAAAAGTCACAAGTACATCCTTGCTGAGTTAATGCTCTGACCATGGGTGCATCCAGAACTCTGTGGCTGGAATCTGACACAGGCAGAATCAGTCACCATATACTGGAAATAGCCAGAATTACGTTGATTAAGTATTTGGTAGTTGTTTTACTTTAGTTATTTTCATTCCTTCTATAGGGTCTATTTCAGTTTTCAGTTGGTAAACTGAGACATTTTATTAAGGACAAGAAAAATTGGACTCTCTTAATGAGAAGGAACTCAGTACAATGAGAAATATCCATACATTCTGGTCATTGTCAGAGGTGAACAATATGGAGAGAAATGCAGTGGTTGTCCATGCTCTTGGACTTCCTGTGCAGTGATAGAGCTGCAGGTATGAATGTTAGGGGCCTAGATCCAGCCATTTTCCCCTACTTGTCAAACTGGAATTGCTCTAGCTAAAGTAGGACATGTCTGATGTTATTTCATCAGCACCACAGTTGACAGCACAGCGCAATGAGAGATGCTGCAGGGTTAGCACTGAGAGGGACTGGAGCACATGTGGAGACCTGACAAGGTGCAGCAGTAGGGTGGGAATTGAGGCAGACGGAGAGCTGGCACTGTCTGCTGATTTGCAGACCTGCCTAAGGGAAATGTGGGAAGAACATTGTCCCTGTTGGAGTGAACAGGGTCAAGAAGGTGAAACAAGGGACTATGAGGCTGAGTGCTCCCCATTTGTTGTTTGTACAAGGATGAGATGTTTTCCCTATATAATGCCTGTTTTCTTTCTCCCCTAATAACTTATTTCTTGCATTGTACATCAAAATTTATGTGTAGAAATAGACTTATTGCCTGCTAGTGACACTGAGGCATAGCACTTGCTTTTCCTTGGTTCTAGGTAGGGACTATTGCTAGTTATAGCTGCAGATGATCAGATTTCTGAGAACCTTTAGGTTGGTGACAGTGCCTGGCAGATGACACTGAAGATCCCCATGGCAGTGCGGGAGAAGAGACCATTGACAAAGATGGTTATTGATGAACAGATTATTTTAATACCACTGTATCAAAATAGTGTAAATTACTTACTCTGAAATTACTTATTTTTCCTTGAAGTTTTACAGTTTTGCCAAAATGCCTTTCCTATAAGCGATGCCATGACATTGTTAATATTTGCAGTTTTTAAAGTGAAAATCATATTCTGGGAGGGGATTTGTAGGTCTCATTTTCTTACTCAATTTGTCTGTTGCGATGTTTATCAGGGCAATACCTGCAGCTACTAAAGTCTAAAACAAATCTTGGTGCTGTAATTTCTATTAACATCACAAAACGGGCAGAGCTGACACAAAAATTTGTATCCTCTCTCTTCGTGTACCTTGCCCAAAGAATTACTGACGTGTAACTGAGAATTGTTGACGGTTGTGCCAACAACCTGGAGGATGCAGAAATCTGTAGGTGACACCAAGGGTGCAGTTTGTCCTTACAATTTCCTGTTGCTGTTAGCAATTTGCAAACTGGCAGGTAGGTTTGGAGAGATGTCCATTAAAAACAATAACATCTTGTAAATTATAAGGAATATGCTTGCACGCAACACATGTGGACCATTAGGGTTTTGTTATTGTAGGCAGTGTTTGAAACTACTCTACATTATATGGCCTTGTTTGAAAGGTCTCTCATAGTAAATCAAAACACATTGAAATAGCTGTCTCAGAAATTAGAAAGGTTGACTTGATAGAGCTAGGATTTAAACATACAATTCAAGACAGTAAAAAGTTGAAAACATCTTGGCATTCAGATACAGTGTTTCATCCAAAGATCTGAAAGAGCTTTTAAAAATGTCTAATTACAGTGTAAAGAGTTCCCATTTTTTATCAGGGATTATCAAAGTAGAAAAAATGCACAACTATAATTTTCAGGTTCAGATTTCTATTGTTGGGTACTTACGTTCATATGCATGTCATTCATCTAAATATAGGTTTAGATGGCAACTTACATTCAAGTTCAAAAAATGATCTGATTTCCAGGCCCAGAGATTGAAAGGAGGAATTTTTGATAAGCATATGAAATATGTAAAAGCCTAAATATTTGGTTTCTCACTGAAATTAATCCCTTTTCCTTCTTTTCTTTTGATGATTTGTCTCTGGCTTTAGACAGTAATTGCCAGTTAATATATCTCTGTGATGCTCACACTAATACTATGCCACCTTCTTCAGAAGCAAAGCAACTATAAAAATTATTCATGTATCTAATAACCTTACAACTAAGAAGGAAAGAGTTCATAATTCTCAGTTGAGCATGGAATGCAACAGTGCTGCTGTGTACCTAACAACGCACATTTCCTTCCTAAATTAAGTATTTTAGGTGAGCAAGAGCTCACATCCTTTTAAGGAAAGGGATTGTGAGACCTACACCTCTTAATTAAGAGAACATGATTTCGCTAAAAGAGCCAGCAGTAGGGTTAGATAACTCATGGCTCTCATCTTTTCCTTTCGATGCTGTGGGCTGATAGAAATTGAACCCAGTGACCTGTGGCATCATAGAATGGTTTGGGTTGGAAGCAGCCTTAAAGATCATTCCATTCCAACCTTCCTGCCATGGACAAGGACACCTTCCATCAGACCAGGTTGCTCAAAATCCCATCCAACCTGGTCTTCAACACTTCCAGTGATGGGGTATCCACAGCTTTTCTGGACACCCTGTTCCAGTGTCTCGCCACCCTCACAGGGAAGAATTTTTCCCTAATAGCTAATCTAAACCTTTTTCAGTTTAAGACCATCTCCTCTTCTATGGTCACTACATCCCCTTGTAAAAAGTCCCTCTCCAGCTGCCTTTTCTTACTGGAAGGCTGCCATATGGCGTCCCTCAAACTTCTCTTTTCCAGCCTTCTTAAGTCAGAGGCCCCAGAGCACTGGATGCAGTACTCCAGGAGGGGGTCTCATGAAAGCAGAGTAGAGAGGAAGAATAACCTGGTGGCCAGCCAGGTTGGTTTTCTGGGCTGGAAGAGCAAATTACTGGGTTATGTCAATCTTCCCATCCACCAACAGCCCCAAGGCCTCCTTGAGCTGCTCTCAGTTGCCTTGCCTGTACATTCTGCCTGTCTTGCCTATATACTTGGCCTAGTTAAAATTAAAGTGCTCTAAGTTAATATGATGGCATTGTTTCATCAAAAAAGTTCAGGGAGGGGAGTTTTTCAGTTGAGGTGTTTCTAAAATCCAGAGACCTATTTCCTTTGTACCAGCCAACTCACTTAATGTTTCCTGTACTTGGGGAAAACACCTGTGAGAAGTAAAGTTCACTTTCTCCCTGTGGTCCTCAATTATCAAATACCTTGCTGGAACCACAGGCAAGTGGGTGATAGAGCAGTTCTGTTACTACACCGTGGCATGTAGGGCTGGGGCTGGCCTCTCTGTGTGTTACTAGATTTGGGCAACTGCAAGGATGACATAAAGCTATTTTTGTTTCACCTTTGCTGGTCTTATGCCAAGAACAGCTTGGAGAACCTGGGCATGACTTGTACAACAACATTTACTTTTGTGTAATTGTTTGCTGCAGCACATAGTCTCTTTTCAGTCAACTGTTTAAACTATGGGTGGTAACAGATGCTTAGAGTCATTGCTTTCTGCTATCTTTAATTTTTATTAACAAAGCAATAAAATCCTTATCTGCATGGATTGTGTAAATTGTAAAGAGGCAAAAAATAAACCCCTCTTCCACAGTTTATTTAGTTTGTAAAGCCCTCTGCAGTCCTGACATCTGTTTAACACGGTGCATGTTTACAGTGCAACTTATACAGTTTAGAGTAATAATTACATTTAAAAATATTCAGATGTCCTTATTCTGAACAAAATTGAAAACTATATCGAATTGCAAACCTTATCCCAATTCTCACTCACTATACTTCTGGTTTTCCTAAATATCTAAAGAAAGAAGATTTTGTGGTTCCTCTCTGGATTGATAACTGAGCTATCCTTTTTACACTATCTTCTTGGACCATTTCCTCAGAAATATTCTGCGTGTTCCAAGATTTTACATTGATACATTTAAAACTACAGTAACAGCTGGTTGACATGATATTATTCTAGGAATACTTATGACTGTGTAAACACAGATTGTGTGATAAAGTGACTCTCAGTTGAAATATCAAAAGGTCATTCTCGTTCATTCTATACTGCGATGAAAAACAAAAAAAATGGATGAATAGAGCAGTACAGACTTCAGCTGATGCTATGAAGCTGAGCTAGTTAATTCTTCAACTCAGTCCTAGGTCATGTGTTTCCATGACAGAAGTTATTTCAACTTTTTTATATAAAATAGGAAAATAATCACTCAGGTTCAATTGTGATTTGAGGGAAATCTCCTGCTCCCTGGCTACAGGGCGATTTAATCATGCATAAGTAATAGCTAATTACAAAAGAAATTTAGGTAAAATTGAAAGCAGGTTCTTAAATTTTAATTAGCTTTATGCAGATTTTATTATTTGTTTAGAAATTTGTATTGGAAATCAATTTAGTTTGCAGTTCTTCAAGTAATATTATCTAATATTCCATGGTCTTAAATTGTGGTTAGTTTGGAAATCAGAAAGCATGTGCATGACTATTGGATCCTTTTAAATCACACAATATCAAGAGAAAGTAAGCTTGTCAAGTGTTCTTTGTCTGGACATCTCTTTTGCACTCACATATTAGAGCACAGTTAGAACCTCAAAGCTATGTCCTCTTTTAATCCAGCTCCTGGCTTCTGGGACTGTGCATTTTTCAAATGCTACCCCTGCATTTCCTGTTGTCACACCTTCCCCACATTGCAAGTTTGATTCAATCCTCTCAGTGTGTGGTCTGACCATTGGCAAAGCATGTGTGGAGGTTCATGCTCTGCATGGTGAGACAGGTGTTCTTCAGCCCAGGTTAAAACACCAGTTTTTGAGACCCAAGCCAGGTATCTGAGCAGATTGCCAGCATGTTCACAAACAAAACAGCAGATTCTTGTGGTTCTCTGTGAATAGAAAAGAGGGAGATGGAGGATGTTGTGGATTGTACTGCTCCGAAGAAGAAGTGAGGGTAGGATTTGACAGAGAAAGTGAAATTATGTAAATCAAATTGTGGAAGCATATAAAAGTTATATAGGGTGTTTCTTACTTTCAGGTAATTTCTTCATTTCCTATTATCAATCATTTATCTGTCTTTATTCAGCAATGTGTTTTGCTGGAGCTCTATTGGAAATAGATCTATATTTATAGGTCTACATATTTATAGGTCTATATAAGACGCTCTGCCTTAGGGAAAGCTGATCTAACTGCAATGCTTCATCCATTTCAACATGCGTCAGATGCATTGACAGAAAATGGTGCTTAAAAAGAAACCTGTCTCAAGGCCTGGACCTCTTAAAGTGATGAACCTGTGTAACCATACTGGTTTGGAATCTCTGCCCTTGCAAATGAGACATTGGGGTTTTTTCCATAAAAACTGTGTTGTTTTAAAGCTGCTCATTTTACTGGGCTGACATGACGCAAACTTTATTTAACAAGGTTAGATCCCAGAAGATGCAGCAAAGCTGATTGGAACAGCAGGCTGACGAAGACACACTGATGGGTTTATATGTTTCTAAATACATAATTACATGAAATACTTGAATATAAACATATGTTTATAAATTCAGAAATATTAATCACCTAAATAAAAAAACCATGAGCAATGGTGGTGTCAGATTCATAGTTCTCAGTAGAAGGTATGATGACAAACACCTATGGTAAGCACAATTGCCTGAAAAATTGTTCACCTTTGAAAAAGGAAGGGTTGAACTTGGGTTCCTGGATTTCAGCAGAGCAGTCCTCATTTTTTGTCTCCTGAGTACAGTTTGAGCATTGACTCTTCCTGATGGTCTCAAAACATGCACAGTAATATGGTTGGGAAAGTTACCCAGCTACGCCCTTCAGTTAGGATAGACCAAAAATCAGTGTGGGTTTTTAAAAAGACCCTTGATATGTATGTCAGAAAATTTAACCACTGAAAATTTACTGGCCCAAGAATACAGCAGGCTTGCAAAAATGTGTTTTTAAGAAGGAATGATCCTTAGTCATAGCAGTAAGTACATTAATTGCTAGTGATGGCACTTGCTGATAGAAACATGAAGTCCTTTTGCCTCAGTACCTAAAGAACTTAAAATTGTTGGAGATGATGATGGGACCTGAGGTGGGAGGTTAACTATCCCAGGTCATTGTATCTTATTCTGAAATGAGCAGTGATGATTTCTGCTGGAGAGAGAACCTGGCCAAGTTATAGATAGGTGAGAATACATTCTTTTTTTTCTGTGTCTGTACATAAATTTTGGTGTACACTGTAATACTGAGAAGCTACTAATAAAAGTAATACACTCTTGTAGTTGTCACCTCTTAATAATCTCTCTCTGAAATAAACCATAGAATTTTTCTTTCTGTCTCTCCAGAAAGCTCTTTGCTGTTTTCCACTAAACTCTGAAGACAAGATCCCTTGATACTGATGTTCCAGACAGAGCTATTAGATCTGAGCCTCCAGACACAGAAATTGAATTTACAGGCTTGATGTTGTAAGGCATCAAAGAGCCAAAGGGGTTGAGAGAGACTGGCATGAAATAGTATACTTTTTCTCAGTTTCACTTTTGGGAAATTAAATAAACATTTAGAAATAAAATCATGAAAGCATTTTTTAAAATTAGATGTGTAAGCATTAGCTGTTCATTACATTCTCCCACTTGCAAACAAATTGTAGCAAAGTATCATTTGTCTTCCAAGAGCATGGTGGCAAGGATTAATTTAATGTTTGTTAGGAAGTCTTAGATCCGTGGAGAGAAGATATGAGAGGTGTACGCAGATCATTATCATAATTTTATATATAATAATATTGTGTCCTTCTATTTTGCTGAGGAACAATTATTCAGTCTCAACATCTTCCATCCTCCACAAAAGAGGTCGCAGCTAATTGTTATCTATTTATTGGCTGGGGAAGCAGAGATTTCTTTTGCTGCATTCAACGTTGTACAAGAAGTAAATGACTGAGCAAGAAATTAAGCTGGCAAGAAATTAGGCATAGACAGTGAACACTTGAAATCTTGCTGATATAGTTGTTTACTGAAGTGCCTCCTATTACTGTTTTCTTAGCCAAGTTTCTGTAGCTAATGGGTTTAGCTCAGAAAGAGGTTACAAATGCTAATGGTAGTTTTGTGCTCTCCTTGATTCCTTGCAGAAGGACCCCGAGGGGGGTGCTTTGTTTTGTTTGAAATTGTTGCCTTCAGCTTTGCAGATAGCAAAAGTGGTGAATATGCTGTCTTCTGAAATTTTAGGAACAGTCTGCCTTGACATTTTATAATTTAGAAAAGTGACATCACTTATTCTCTAACAAGACTCTTTAACAATGTTGTCTGACATAATCAAGGTAAGCAACAACAAAAGGCTTGAATGATTTGATTAAAATTTGTTGTTCTCAGCCACTTCATAAATGTTTGTTGCCTTGACTGTTGTGTGGTGCTTTTTTAATGCCAGTCTGCTGTTTCAATAGAGTTTTCTAGTTTACAGAAATCCAGATATGGTCAAGTGCATTCCCGTGGTACATCTTAGGTCTGTCTTTTCAATAGTGGGAAGGGACATCCACTGATAGCTTAATCTTAGAAGTATTCCCTTTCACTTTTTAACATATTGCTCTTTTAGATGAAACCTACTAGATCTGGTAGGTTTGGTCTTAGCAAGGGCACATTTTGAGTATTGAATCTCTACAATCAAAAGCAAGAAAAAGTCAGACCACTTTAGTGAGGGTTTGAATGCGTTTCCAGGTTCAGTTTGCTCTTCCCCATGTAAGTGTGGGCAGCTCTCTGAAAAGTGATTTATAAATGAAATAACCTCTTGCTCATCTCTATTCATTCTCCTTTTGAGGCCTTGTCTTTGCTCTCTTCAGCGTGTAAGTCAAAACAAGGCATCACACCATTGCTAACACTGCAGGTTTAGCCTGCTATCTGAACATCAAGCCAGGCTTGTTCTGCTTCACTACAGTAGCACCCACAGGAAAAGGACTCTAGATCTGGAACTTATCAGGGTTTTTTGTTTATGCTTGTGACAAGCATACATGTGACCTAGACTTCAACTTTTACTGTGCTGACACTATAGGAAACACTTTCCTTGTCAGTAAGCTGATCTGTCAACACCAGAAGTAGTTCTAACTGGTGGCTACTTTTTAGCTGGTTTTCTGGTCATTTTGGTTAAATAGATTCTAGGAGGATTGCCTGAAACAGCTGAAACATCTAAGTGAAGGAATTCCTCAACAACCAAAGTTTAGATGGTCTGCAGCAGAATTCAGTATCACATTGTCCTCATTTTATGACGGTGGCACATCTACAGCACCGTCTATGCACGCTGTCTTTCCTTGTGTCCTGAGGCTTGTGTTGTGTTCTAGGAGCTCTCAATAAAACTGTTGTAAGACGTACAACATCACACATACCCTTCCCTTACCAAAACACTATGCATGCCTTCTGCCCTCATCGACTAAGGAGAATCAAGCCTCTGAGTCATGCAGTGATTGCATCCTGAAGAAATATGTTCCTTTTTTATTTTAAGATCTTGTAAGTCTGTTAAATCTCTGGGTTTAAGTTTGATATTTGCATCTCCCTGTACAAGTCTAGGGAGATAAGAGAAAACAGTGAGTTAGCTGCACTTGGGATTCTGGCCAGTCTTTGTGGGATGGAAAATTCCTTCCTAATTCCATATCTGACTTTAAATTTGACCCTCAGCGTGTGAGCAAGTTAGACCAACACACGCACTTAAGAAAAAATAGATCCTTTGTGTCCTAGCAGGACACTGGTGCAACTTTTTCAGGGTCTCAGTGTAGCTGCTGCCAATCAGTGAAGCTTTGTCTTCCTTCAAGCATCCTAGAGTGTGTGGGTAAATTGGGCATCAGAAAAAAGAGCCGTCCTCTCCCTCCTGCAGGCTGTCCACAGAAGCCTTGAAACATGAGATTGAGTTATAGAGTTATTTCAATGCAGAGCCACCAGGAAGATGAGTATGTTGAACACAGTACAGAAAATTACTGGTGCCCAGGGGAGAGTTTAGTTTTGTGTATGCCAAGATTAGTGATCAATCATACATTAAAACTGTCTTCTTCACTGCTAGCTTTTGTGTTTGTATCAGCTTTTAACAAACATGGCTTCATTTTACAATCTAGAGGACGGATTAAAAAATATGGAATAGGTTCAGAATGAGGTTGATCTCTGAGAAGTATCTTTGGAAAATACTTCTCTTGTTGATACCATCCCTTAAACAGAACCTTTAAGATCCATACATAAACTAGTTTTGAATCTCTTAATTGCAATTTTTAATCTGGTCAATCATATGCCTTGGACATGTCCATGTTGTACTCTATGTAGTTATCTGAATCTAGTTCATCATTTCATTAAAAGAACAGTGGGGTATTTTAAAAATATGGTTAGAATTAATAATATTTTATCCTCATTGATTTTTAGAAAGAGTGCTGTCTTAAGTCAATTCATTATTGCACCCAGATTGATATTGGCATATAGTGCCTATAATTTCCTGGGCCTTCCTTCTTTAGTAGTTATTTAATAACTGCATACATTTGCAGTTCTCTGACCCTTTGAAATTTTCCCATTTTTCCATGAGTTGTTCAGTATCAACACTAGTGATTCGGAGAACTCCTCATTTAGTTTATGTAAGACTCCAGGCCTGTTGATTTGAAAACATTTAATTTTAGCAGATCTCGTCTCACATCTCCTTTTATTACCTACGGTGAATTTTGTTGGGCTGACGTAATATGGGATGATACATTCTACAGCTTCATTCCAAGGACAAAACAATGTGCGAAGGACAAAATGTTTATTCAATATTTCCGCCTTTTTTGGATTGTCATTTACAGTTTTATCACCCGCATCTAGCAATGGGCTCATGGCCAGTCTCAGGCACATTTTATATTTATAAAAATATCATTTTTGCCTCTTTACCTCTGTTAACTATTTAGTACTTCCTTGACCATATAAACTTCCCTCATAAATTCCCTGCATATTTAGAATCTTAGAATTTATTAATGGTTTTTGCTTTCCCCTTTCTTCCATGCTAAAAATAAGTAGTTTTTAGTCTTTTTATTGCCAGCTTTTATCCCAGACGGCTTCTGGTTTAGTGTAAATATTTTTGATACTTAGAAGTGCGTTTTTGGTCCATGATTGGATAGGCTTAACATTTTAATTTACATTTCCCATTTGATTTTACACTACTAGTCAGGGGGAGTGATTATTGTCCCATTTAAAGCTCCAAGCCTGGTTTGAACCAGCCCCTCGTATAGGTTGATGCCACATTCTGCTTGCATATCATAATTGTAACCACATCACTAGTATTGGTACCCAGGCAATTACTAGATGAAGGCAAGCACTTAAAATTTCTAGTCTATCAGAAACAATTCTGTGGCTGAGCTGATTGAGCTCCCACAGAGAAATTTTTGTGTTACCGCTAGAGCCCTGGGAAACTTAAAAATCTTGTTGTTGGCCACTTGATACATACATCGATTCCCCCTCAACACAGTTTTTTTAAAGTTAGCAAGGAAATTGTAATAAGAAGCAGTCAGGAAATGTGAGTAAAATCTTATTAGGAACAATTCCAGTGAGTTTCCCCAAGGAAGCATGAGAGGTTGTCTGAAAATCCTTGAATTTGTTTTCCTCTCACTGGCTGCTTCTGCTTGCTTCATGCTGTTTGCTGCCCCCACTGTTGAGTTAGTGGAAATGTTTATAGGGCTGTGCCCTATACAAATCAGGGCACCAAGGCCCAATCAGACCTTTGAAATATTACCAGTGAGGATGAGTTCTGATTTACAGCCAAATCCTCTTATCGAATCCTACTATCAGCCAAATATCTATTCTTGGAAGTTTTAATACTAGACATGAATAAAGCACAGGATATTTTGTACCAGTCCCCAAGGCAGGGAGCTAAAATAGGTATAGGTTGTCCTTTACACAGTGGCAAATATAGAGCACTTCTGTAACTTCGATACTGTATGAGCAATTTTGGCTCCAGTTACGGAAACTACTCTGAGACAATGTAGGACTCCCACTCAGAGAGGGAAGGCAGAAAACAAAATCAGGTAAATAGCTGGGATCTTGTTGGGGATGGTGGAAGCTCATCTAAAAAAGCCCATCAAAAGGGATGGATGCCCTTTCCACTGTGAAGTAAATTTTTTGGTTTATCTTTATCACTTTAGGTGAAGGGGAATCTGGTTCATCCCTGGTCCTGCACTCTTGTTTTTGCTGAAGAACAGATCCCTAGAGGAAGAGGTTCTTCACCTTTTGAAACTTGTATTTCTTTCTTTTTTTCTGAGATTATCTAAGGCAAGGAGTAGCATTTCATTCGTTGAGTGGTTTACTGGATGCCAGGAAAAAATATCAGAATAATTCAAAAGAGGATAGGATGGTTTTCTTTGGGTAGGTAGCAAGATTCCTTCCAGGAGAGGGGAAAGTATGGCTGAGAAATGGTGAATGGACATTTGGCTGATTGTTTGAACTTCTTCCTTTGCTGTTCCTGAAATGATCATCCTTGTCACCTACCTTTCCTCTCCCCTTTTCTCCCACTCACCTTTCCCCTCCCATCTAGACAATGAAAGTACCCATTATCTCAGCCCTTACTAAGTGGGGATGGAGTGAACCCTTATGGGTAGAGGGCTGACTACTGTAGAAAATTGCTGGAAGTGGAAATGCTTATCCAAATCTGGCCCTCTCCTGGTACTCCTTCATTTGACACATTAGTTCTGCCACCTGCACAACTAGTTAGCATAATTCCCCATTATAAAACTACACACCTAAATATCTAGTCTAAGTAGGAAGTGTGGGGTTTCCTTTTCCTTTTCCTTTTC